>CM042692.1:73799619-74199619 GCA_023614405.1 Avena insularis | reverse complement strand
TTGTATGTGTGTAATTTTCCACAAACCACATGGATCAACCAATGTCATTGCATGTGTGTTGCTTTCATGAACCCACTGTGGATCACCTGAGTGTTAATTGCATGTGTGTTCTTTCCACAAACCACATAGGTATCCTAGAGTCATTTGTGTATTGAGCTATTTTCTGAAACCATACATGGATCACAGAATTATTGCATGTGTGTTCTTTTTCTACAAACATATGGACCACGAGTCCCATTACGTGTGTGTTATTTTCCCTGGAAGCCACATATGTATCCACTAGGTCATTGCATCGTGTTGTCACGCAGATTCCTGTGGATCACCGGTGTTCATTGCTTGTGTTCTTTCCTGAAACCACATATGGATCCGATGGAATCATTGCATGTGTGTTCTTTCACAAACCATATAAGGATCCACCAATGTCATTGCGTGGCCATGTTCTTTCCATGAACCATGGATCCACCAATGTCGTGCATGTGTGTTCTTTCCCAGCACACATGGAGCCACTAGAATCATTGCATGTGTGTTCTTTCCTAAACCATATGGATACAATATCATTGAATGTAATTTCTTTTCCTGAAGCACATACATATCCACTAGGTAATTGCATGTGTTGTTGTCTAGGCCACATGCTGAATCCACCAATGGGTGCATGTTTGTTCTTCATTTAAACCCGCGTAAGATGGCGTCTTATGAAGCCCCTTGAAGAAGAACTTGTTGTTAAGTCCAGATTATGTGAATACTTTAGTTAGGCGCATGGGCGAATAAAGATGGTTCTTCGTGGGCGATCCTTGGTATTATTCCATGACATGATTGGCGCTTGCATTTCACTTATACCTATTATTTGCTCCCCTATAGCCTACTAGTAATATCATAGAGCTGTGGTGAGCACGTCTACTCCATGACCGCTCTCCTGTCTTTTACGTCTATGCCCGGTATACGGCTTTTGTGTGCCGTGCTTTCGGGAATGACATCACCAATTCGTGTTACCTTCATACTAAGAAATCGTTTTGTGCAGACTTATCCTACATATTCACACTATTAGCAGTCTAGCTGCTGATCTTTTCCGATTTCATAAATGATCTTCAGATGTGGCGAGATCTTTGACCCAAATCTAGAGATCCTCGGCAGCAACCCATATACAAAGTTATCCATTCGTGTATCCCTCCAGATGCTTTCACCGTTACTCTCCTACCACGACTCCGCTCCACGAGCTCGCGTGCCCACTAATGCTCTGACAGTGCTTCACGGCCCGTGGTAGGCTCGTCTTCCACAAGATCATGATGGTGATTGGATCTCGCTGTGACCTTAAAAATAAAGGTGCTTGTTCCTTGACTGTTTTGCTAGCTAATTTCTAGAGGCGGCTCTACATTTTTTGTCCTGATATCTTTGCGTGTTCCGGGAGCAGTTAGGCCCACCTTCGTAACAGCCTGTGCAGTATCACGTGGTCGGTCATCGCGCTGCCGTATACGATCTTGTGTGTTGACAATGACCATATCGATAAATTCTTGTGCTAGCCGGTAGCCGAGCTACTTGACGTCGCGGGAGGTGGAGTATATGAACTAAAATTTCATTGTGCATCAGAGTGCCTTGTTAGTGCTTCTGGACTGATAATGATTACATTTCTGTTTGTAGCAGAGGCGAACTAGAGTAGTACTTATATTTATGAATTCTTTATTAGACTTAGCGATGCTATAAATTAAATAGATCATCGTGTTGTGCCAATATTACTGATTGTAGTTTTTGGTACTCCTTAATAATTGACCCGAGTTATTCATCGATCGATACTTTTGTTGTCCGCGTTAGAAAATCTTGCTCTGAAGCAATTATATCCACAGGCTGCTCCTTCCATGGTGTCCGTGTTGGGCCCTGCCCGATTATCCTTGCCTCTTCCTTCCTGAAGCCAGCATAACATCACTTCCACATCCACCTTACTCCCGTCTAATGGTTGTAATCTCTGATTTACGTTGGATTGTTTGCATGTAAATCTCGCGGTAATGCAACATGCATTCCGGAACCGACACAATTCTAAGTGGAAGCACTCTGCTATTGCACATATTTCTCAATATAGCTAAACAAACCCATTACAACTAATTGTACTCACACTAAACTTGACCCGAAATTAGAAACCATCCCTAAACAACATCTAGGCACATCAAGCACAGTTAGATTTTTCGATTGGTGACAACGCCGTTACCCTTCGATGACATCCACTCCCTTTGCGTGTTTGCCCTTTCCGAAGGCAACAATGGCGTGCCTGACTTCATCCACATGGTCCTCCACAATGGAATCGATAATGTGAAGGTAACAGAGGTTAGCATGGACCAAGCGGCAAATACAGCTGATGACTCCTTCTTGAGCTCGGCCGCGCCGGTCCTTCTACAATTGCGGAGGGCGATCTTGAATCACGTGGCGTGGTGCTCTCTCAACAAACCATGGCCCATTGATCTACAGCGGTAGAATCTTGGGGTGAATCTGGCATGGTGAGCCTACCCGAAGCGGTGTACCAATTGGATCTACCGACATGAGCCACTTGACAAGTTCCCTCTAGGAAGGAAGTAAGACGCCTTGGGCCAGAGGCGTGTCGGCAGTTTCTGATCAAGGCCTCGGTGATAGTACACAGTTTGGTTAATAAGTCATGCGCTAGGTCCCCACATCGGCCGAATGTAGGATGGTAGGATTACACTTGAGATTATTAGAGTGGGATAAATCCAAGCTTCACCACTACCACGACATCCAAAGGATCCCTCTTTCGCCCTCGCTCCCCTCGCTCATGGCTCACAGCTCATGGTTGTCTCCGGTAGCAGGTCGGGGTCAGCTCAACGCCCGTCAGCGTTTCATGAGAGTACCAGAGAAGCCCTGGTGCTACCTCAATATCTTTATTTGTCGTTGAAGATGCCGAGATGGTTGGAACAGCCCAATGGAAATTCAAGCTATGACATTAAACTGATGAGATTAAATGACAGGTACAATGACCGGATCCGAGGAAAGCGTAATGTAATTATTTTTTTGTTTGTGATCTACTTCCAAGGAAGGGAGAGAGTTCAAGCTGACAAGTTTGTGGCCAGATCGAAAAGAACTAGCGACAGGTTTTCACAAAACGATTCGGAGATCTGCGTGATGTTGTGTGGGACAAGAGAAATTCATCTGATGGGCGAGGGTCGGGGAGCCGCCCGAGTGCAGGGGATGCGAGGGCAGGGAGGTGGTAGACGAGCCGGAGAAGCAGATTAGGCCATATAGGTGAAACAATTTCTCATTATCTGAGCATTATCTGTTGCATTTGGTTGTATTTATATGATTTGTCCGACTAAAACCAATTCTTTGCCGTGAGTGTAACAATAACTGAAATTGTTTTCAGCCAAAAACTTATCATAAATTAATGCTATGAGTTTTATTAGTAAGCCTATAAATGAATTCGTACGTGCCACTAGACCCTTCGATTTTGGGGCCCTTAACGCTCTTTCTCGTGATTATTGGGATAATGGTATTTTGATCTGATTTGGATTCAACTAGTATCAAATAATGTCAATCTAAATTCATTCATTTATAAAATCACGAAATGATTGTTTCACTGGCGATTCCACGCTTTACCGGTAACTTGAGCGACACATATAGGTTCATCTTAATACATCTTATTGACTTCTGCTGCTAGCCTTTAACTTTGCATGCTTTGGGTGCCAACTTTTCTTCCTCTTACTTCCATTCCACTTTGGCTTCTTCATCTGTTACATTCTTCCTCTTTCTTGGTGTAATTTCCATGCATCTCCAGTCGAGAAATCGGGCCAATCAGCACAAAATCATCTAACATCATCCATCCTCATTTTGGTTTATTAGCGACAAATCATTTGGAAGTGGTTGTTTTTCTTTTGTGCTTCACCTTGTCAACAGTACATGGATTACTACCTTATATCTAGGACTATAAACAATTTTTGTGATATATATCTCATACCTGGGTTTTAGGGGCGTGAGGGGCGATATTTGCTCTATGGCCTATAAGATGGCGGGTCTTGTCTGTTTTGCCTTCTTGGGCGCCTGAGAGAAAGCAGGCTCCCTTCTTTAGAACATTCTTGGCGTATTCACCCAAGTCTTCTCTGCCCCTTTTATAGCCATTGGCCAGCTCGAAGGCCAGTTATTACTTAGGGCCTTTGGGTCACGTTCTATACATGGCTCAGCGGATCCAGTGTCTTGTGACTACGTTTCCATAGAGTAGTAGTCTGACAAATACTGATCCGTCTTTCATTAAGTTCTTTTCTTCACGAAGGCAGGCGTGAGTGCCATGAGTTTCGGTTATGCTTCCACTCTAAGAAGGTGCATTCTGTGACTGCATATTCACAACATCACTTTGCCACTCTTGGACATATAAACCACCTCACACAAGCCTTGGTTGATACAGAACCATAAGATGAAGTCCTCGGCTTCTCTTGTGATTGGTCACTGGCCCAGCGGTAACATATGTCCTCCTAAGTCTCCTACGATCTCACTCACTTATGTTGAGCTTCATGATCATACCAAGTATACTATAATGAGAATGCTGAACCAGCACTTTTGTCTCCTTGCCCCAGTTATTCCAGACGATACCAGGTTGTTGTTTATGCTGTCCCAGCTTTGATATGCAAGGTTGAATTTTCCTCTTACACTGCATTGTGAATAGTGGATGGCCAATCTCTGGAACTGGGGCTTCCACAAAATCTTGCTCATGAAATAGAATTTGCTACTAGGTTGTAAACTCTAGCATTAGGAAACTCAAATGTGTTTCCTGCTGTTAGTGTCTGAAGTACAAGTTGAGCATCATATGGGCATGGCATTCTCTGTAGCTTGTAGAACTGTGCACTACGCCATCAGGGCCTCTTGCATGCATCCGTGGATACTATAGTCAATGGATACATGTGGCATATTGATCTACTGAAATTTTGCTAAAGCCAATCATTTTCCCTCATTTTGTTTCGGTACCACTAGAACATCCAGTTTAACGACCCATCAGTACATAAGCGGATGGAAGATAGCCTTTCCATTGCCCGATTAGAGACGATCTTGTCTACACTCGAATCTGACCTCGACGTCTTGATCCACGGATGCAAGGTTTAAGCACCATGAAAAATCTTTTGAAATATTTTACATCTTTGATTTGGTGTTGATCTCCACAACCTCTGAGACACCTGGCTTGTGCCTCCACCTTGAAGTTGTATAGCATCCAGAAGCTATTGGTCCCATCCGATACAAAACCCCGGGCTTTCTCTTTGCCTTTCCATTACGTTGTAATACTGGTGAGACAATGTTGTATTTAGAGGCAAGGCTGGTATAGATATTCGCGGTCTCTTTAGGGTTATCCTTTAGTATGGACACATAGATTGCATAGCCACCTCCGTATGACCATTGAGATTTCAGTTTATTATCTGGACACATTTGTGGAGGCCATTCTATTCTGCAACAGTTACATTACAAAAGATAAAAGCGGTGACTAGTTGCCGGGAAGATACCACTTTTTATCAATTGTGATTTATGGGTGAGAAAGTTCTAGTGGTTTTTGCTGCATTCGATACCCAAGTACCTAATTTACTTTGGCATAAGTAGCTCTTGCGTGATCACCTCCATGGACAATGTACTCGGCCATCCATTCATCCATGTTAACTTGCAGCGACCTGCTTTCAGCGTTCTTTGGTGCAGCGTCAGGCTCCCCTTGATACAAAAATGCTGGAACGTCGAACTCATGCATGCTCCAGAACTGGGTGCCAGAAGCAGTGTGAATCTCATGGTCATATTTGTTTTACCTGTAACTTTTAAATCATCATTGAATACCCGACCTCATGTTATGTTCCTCGTCCTTTCATCATCACTAGATTCTTGATCCTCTCTGATTGCCTTCTTATTGTCCCGGTTCAGAATCTAGCCATTGTCTCCACAATGCTGTCACACATCATGACTCCATGGGTGGAAGGCGCACCCATAAATCTCCACCCGGATGGTGAACATTGCGATCTCCATCTCTGACTCCAAGACACTGGATTGGATTACCATTTATTTATCTGGTGATCTTATGTTTTGTCACATCACGGTACCAGTGGGCAACATAGTGAAATCAAATTTCATCATTTGAGGATATAACTCTTTTCTGTGCATCCTCCTTCTGATGTAATATTTCGTGGTATCGATGGGCTTGACATCGAACCATTCCGCATCAAACTGATTTTTATTTGCCGCTCTTGGGTGTAGTCTACCGCCCTCACCCAGTGCGGCTCTGAGGTGTAGCATTGTTACTGACTGCTGGTGTTTCTTCTTGAATTATTTTTAACTGTGGTGTTTCTCCTTCGTCTTTGGCATTATTGCTGTTCAGTAGTATTCATCCAGTGTACTATGCTTGCTACTATTGGTGTTCCTCCACTTCCGTCTTGGCATTGTTGCCTGACCTCTGTTGTTCGCTCAAATTAGTATTTTACCTTCCTTTGGGTGCTTAGTAGCCTCCATACTGTCATCTTGGCCTCTTACCACTCTTGTGATGTTAGCCACCGTTCTAACCCTCTTGGCGTTTTTTTGTTTCATTTGGTGTGGCATTTTACTGGATCTCAGGGGTGTGCTCTCTGACGTGGTGCCTTTTTGAGTGCGACTCTTGGGTACTCTGCGGCGTGGTGCCCATCATGACGTTCTTGGGATGCCCTTCTGAGGATGCTCTTACCTTCCTCTTTATGTGATCCTCTATAAGACTCTCCTCTTTTGACTACCCTCGATCGCCAGCCCGGTGATGCCATGCATCAGGTCCACATACCTTCAAAGTCCATCTTCTATTGTAGGAGTTCAATTCCTCTCAACCATTTAGGCTATAAAGTGGAAGTACACTTCACCTCTATAATGTTTCCTAGCGGTACATTCGTCCTGGTATCTTTCCTTGCAATGGCCTTTTTATCCTATGTAACAAAAATAACAAAGCGTGCTTCCTAGGAGGACCCCATACACGTATAGCGATATGGTGATTCTTCTACCACTTGAGATCGTGTTGCCGAGATTACATCAAACCGTCGCCGTTTTATTTTTTCCATCATCTAATTTTGCGGTATAATCCAGCGACAC
Source organism: Avena insularis (assembly GCA_023614405.1). Lineage (NCBI taxonomy): Eukaryota > Viridiplantae > Streptophyta > Magnoliopsida > Poales > Poaceae > Avena > Avena insularis. The sequence continues at coordinate 74,192,557 of CM042692.1, read as the reverse complement.
CGTCTGACGATTACTTTGCCATCATAAGTTCTGAGGATAGAAAACCTGCTCTGAGAGTTCGAGGAAGGTGAGTGGCACCATCGAGAACCAGCCCAGTACATGAAGTACGTAATCATAAGCGTCATCGTGGCTGGATCAGCCTCGTGGAAATGCAGGACAGAGCAAAATTGAGGCCTTAGCAATGAAGAACTACATTACATGATGAACCCAAGCAGTTACACTTCTGTTAACCACAATAAGATCATTGTTGCCATACACATCGACAGTGGAGCAATTCCCCAACAAATTGTATTTAGGTATAGCAGTCGAGAATGGCAAACTGTCCGAACCAGGAATCACTCAACCTGACATAGGTTAGAGGAGGACACAAAGGCATCAGTCTTGCAACAATAGTAGGGCAGCCCTCAAAAGCGTTGCTCCTTTAAATGGCGGGGATTGGTCGACAATGGCGGATAAACGCGCCATGAGGGCGTTGGTACGGCGGAGTTACAAACGGGTTTTGTAACGAGGACAATTTTGAGAGGGCACTGATACGTGATCTTAACCGACGGCTCAAGAACTGTAGTTTGGTCAGCATGGCATGGATTGGGTCGATGACTAGAGCAACAACACCACAGAGACAGAGCTAGTACGGCCGATTCTAAGCGAGTTTTCCACAAGCGACGACCTGGGGACTCCCTCTGAGGAATTTTGACAGAATCATGTCACGGATGAGGGCCTGACGTAACAACGGTAGGTTGAGTTGGTTTCTAGACTTCCCTCATCTAGTATGTTAAAATCTTGTAACCACCACGAATCCCAGCATTGTGTTTAAATCATTAATTCATTGTTGTAGGGCTATAGGAACCTTGAAACTGGACATCAAAATCTTTGAACATAGTCTGTTTGTAAGTTCTTACCTTGATGACCAAACTAGGATGGTGCTTCATTCTTTAATATTGGTTATGAGCAGTCCACATGCTCTCTTCCATATACTGAATAGTAACATGATTAATTGTTGGAACATTGTATTTGGATTTAGCGGAGATCCTATGAAAATTGGGGATAAAAATAAAATTAGGATGCTGCGTTACTCCTACAAACCATCCCACAGAGCTCACGTGCCCATTGTGTCTGCAGACTACCTTCACCGATAATCGTGAGCTTCTTCCACCTTACGGATCTTGGTGATGATTAGGATCTAGAATCTGACAAATTACTTCCAAGCGGTGTTGTTCAACAGCGCCTGAATAGGCATTTTCTAGGAAATGACTGTTTAATCGTATCACTGCGATTGTTAGGAATGATGAACCCACCTTCATATGTACGATGTCGTGGTGGTCTCGTCTTTTATTGGTATGAAATCATACGTCAGATGACATTCATGCTGGCCGAGCATTTGCCAGCGCCATGGGTAGATATGTGAACTAAAATTAAATTTCGATGTCGTCTAAATTACCTTGTTAGTGCGAATGAATGGTGATTTTCTACATTTGTATCGAGGAAAATTATGGTCCCTTATGTTTATGGGTTTTGTTAAAACCAGCGGTGCTTCTCAGGTCGTAGATCTCATCACGTGTTGTAGTTACGTTGTAGTTTTTAGTACTCCTTAATAATTGACAGGTTATTCATCAATCAGCGTGTTGTTGTCACGTTTGCAAATCAAAACTTGCTGAATGATGGCAATACCGTATTATATCGCATATGGAATTATCCGCATTTCATTAGGCCACACGCGATGTCACGCCCTTCTCTTCCTTCCTGACCAACATGTCAGCTTATCTTCATCTGTCATCCCGTCTAATGGTTTATGTGTCCCAGTTTTGATGGATTGTTTACATGTAATCTACCATGATATTTAACATGCAAAATGGACGGAACCACGATTCTAATTGGGCTTTCACATTGCATATTGCATCTTCTCAGCTCTTCCAGCAAACCATTTACAATATTTGCTCACCAACTGGCAGAGGTGAAACCATCTCAACAACATCTAAACCCATCGTGTTGGGTCCACCTCGATTGGTGACAACGTGCCCTCGGTGACATCCACTCCCGGCAAGTAGCGCGCTGAGGAGGCAACAGTAAGCGATTACGCGGCTTCATCCAATAGTATCACAGTAAATCGATAATAGCCGAAGGTGGCGGGGTTGGCATGGACCCAAAAGCGATCGCGCTGATAGCTCCTTCTTGAGCCTCGGCCGCATCGGTCCTTACCGTTAGGAGGGCCGAGCTTGGATCATCAATGTCCTCTCAACAAACCTTGGCCATTTGATACTCACAGTGGATCTTAGGAGTGGATCTCTTTGTAGTGAGCCTACGAGCGGTGTACGGATGGATGCAAACATGAGCCATGACAAGTTCCTAGGAGAAATGGGTGTGGGCCAGGCGTGTGGTTCTGAGCAAAACCTCCAGTGATGATAGGTACCACGAGGTTTGGTTAATAAGCCCGCACAGTCCCCCCCACCTGTCAACCCCGAATGTGGATACAGTAGGATTACTTGAGGTTATTAAGGTGGGATAAATCAACTTCACTACCACGACATATAAAGGATCCTCTTTCCTTCGCCCTGTCCCCTGGCTCATGGCTCCATGACTCATGCCGGTTGTCTCGTGGAATCCCAGAATTGACTCAGCCTTGGCTCAGCGGAGTGCCTTCATGAGTGCAGGAGGAAACTCAATTTACCTGTGTCTTGTGTTTGTCACGGTGAGAGGGTAGAGATGGATTCGTGGACCCGGCGAAAATCTCTGGGGAAATTCAGGCTGCAGCATTAGGCCCAGTGGGATTCGTGTAGGTACAATGGTAGCGGATCGGAAGAAAGCGTAATGTTATTTTTTAGTTTCCTTGATCTACTTCCAAGGAAGGAGAAGAGACATTTGTGACAAATTTGTGTGGATCGAAAAACGAGTTTTCTAAAAACATTAGGATCTCTGCGTGATGTTATTAGGACAAGAAAGAGGAGATTCATGCGATGGGCCGAAGATCCAGAACTTAGCAGTCTCTCTTGAAGAGTTCGAGAAATGGGAGGTGGTAGAAACAGACGGAGCTCAAGATGCGACCATATAGTGCGACAATTTCCTCAGTATCTAGGCATTATCATGCATTTAGTTATCATGTCGTTGTCCGACAGCTGATAATTTGATCTTGTAACAAAGGTATTTCAGCCAAACTTATCGCAGTAGCCTAATAGAAGGTTGTCGATACTATAAATAATTGTACATGCCACACTAGACCCATCGATTTTTTGGAATGTCTTCATCACCTATTACTCGAAGATGATGGTAGCCGCAGTCTGGTGGATTCAACTAGTGGCCTCGGCAGTATCCGAAATCCCTAAAGTTGCGATACATTTTATCGATACGGAGGCGGATTATTCTTTGACAAGTTCCGCACAGAAGCTCGAGTTTAACGGGCATATATAGGTTCGCGTAGTATATTGAAGCTACTACTTTAGCCTTCTTTACGGCCTTAGGTACCAACACTGTTTTCCTTGCCTTCACGTCCCCTTTGACTGCCTCCTCCTGCATTCTTCCTCTTCTGGTGCCAATTTTACCTTCACGTACCCTGCATCTCGGGTGAGGAAGTCAGATAATCAGCACCAAATCTTGTCAACATCATCTTCTTTTGGTTTTATTCCGCGACAAAATCCAGAGTCGATTGTCTTTTTTCTTACCTTGTGCTTCCTGTAAAAAAAAACAGTACATGGATTACTACCTGTGTCTAGGACTATAAACAATTTTTGTGTGAATGTACATCTCATACCTAAGTTTGGAGCATTAAGGGGCATTACGCTGCTCTATATTTATAAGATGGCGGGGTCTTACATCTGTTTTTGCATACTTGGTAGCACAAGCTTGGTACTTCTTCTAAAAGATTCTGTAGGTCTTCCTCTTGCTTACTTTTATGTAGGGTGGCAAAGCTCAGGCGGTTATACTTAGGAGGCCCTTTGAGATAGGTCTATACATGGCTATAAAGCGGATCATTAGACTTTCCATGATAGTAGTCGACAAATACTGATCGTCTTAGTAGAAGTTCTTTTCTTCACCAAGAAGGCCAAAGGCGTGGTCAGAGGTTTCCCGGGTATCTGCCCTCTAAGAGGTGCATTCTACATAATTTGCATGTTACAACATCTTACACCTCTTGGACATATGGTACCTCCTGGCCTTACGGTTGGCTGGAGAACCATAAGATGACAGAGTCCTCGGCTTCTCTTGTTTTAGTTGATGGCCTGTTGGTGGTAGCATATGTCCTCAAGTCTCTCCTCTGGGTCTCTCATATATTTAAGGCTTCATGATCACTACGTATGCTATCCATCGAATACAGGCAGGGCCGGCACTTTTATGTCCTTCACCCAGTTATTCGGGCGTTACGCAGGTTGTTGTTTTATATGAAACAACTTTGATGTCGGGTGAATTGACTCCTCTTATGGTATGAATGATGAGTAATAAGTACTCACGGAAATTTGAGGCTTCCACAAAAATCTTTGCTCATGAAATATTCGTTACTACTAGGTTTGTAAGCTCTGTGGCCGAAACATATGTAAATGTATTTACCTCGTGGTGTGAGTACAAGTTGGTATCATATGGGCATGGCATTCTCTACCTTGACAGGAACACCTCATACTCATTGATCAGGGCCTGCATGCATCAGTGGATGCCAATGGATCCATGCAACAATTGATTCTGGTTGCCTCTCAGCCAAATCCAGTTCCTCCATTTTGACATCAGTTGTGACCATCAAATTATAGATAGCCTTTCCATTTGCCGATTAGAATCTTTGTCTGCCTCGAATCTTATTTCTGACCTTGAATCCACGGATGCAAGGTTTTAAACTGTGAAAAATCTTTGAAATATATTTTACATACTAATTCCAGTGTCAATCTCACAGCGCTCCCGGTTCCTGGCGCTGCCTCCACCTTGGTGTAAACATCTTGAAGCTATTAATTCCATCACGTACGACCCCAATTTCTCTATCTTTCAAAGCCAAGTATGTCGGTAGGACAATATTGTGTTAGAACCCGAGGCTGGTATGAATATTCTTATGGTCTCTTTAGGGTTATCTTTAAAATGTGGACATAGATTGCATAGCCACCCTCCGTGCTCCCGTACATTAAGTTTCAGTTTTACTGTCTATCGGACACACATTTGTAGAGGCCCATTTTATTGACACCGCAACACAGTTCATTTAAGATATGAGTCGACTAGTTGCCCGGAAAGATATGGCATGTTTGTGGAGTTCCAATTTCCTCTCCAACCATTTGAACTATCAAGTACACTTCACACTATAATGTTTCCTTGTAAGCTGATGCGACTAAAGAAATCCACAGGTATCCTTTCACTTTGATAGCCGCATACATTGCCCAAATATAACAATAGCCCTGAGGTTTACAGCACTTCACATCTTGATGCCATTGGTGGATATCTACTTCAGGATAAATGTTGCCAAGTTATCAAATCGTCATAGAGATTTTCATGCCATCATCTAATTTTTAACGATTATAATCGCGACACCACGTCCCGAATGATTTTTGCATCATCAGTTCTTTAGAGATAGAAACCTACGAGAAGTTTAGAGAGGTGAATGCTTTCATCGAGAACCAACCCCAATGCCACGTCGCCATCACTAGCGTCATCATTATTTGGTCAACCTCAGTCGATACGGACGAGAACAGGTGAGGGCCCTTAACGGCCGGGCACATTACATATTAATTGGACAGGCAGGGCCACTTCTTGATAGCCACAATAGGATGTTGTGCCATACTGCATAGATCAGGAGCCATTCCCCAATAACCGATGTTGGTGCTAGCGAGTCCAGGCCATGAAGGCTACTCAGACCAGCATCACTCGACTGAGCATGGGTTGAGAGGACACGAGCATCGATCTTTACCAACAATAAAATTAGAAAGCCTCCGGCGATGATTTTATCAGCAGTGGCGGGGATTGGGTCGACAACGGCGGATCAACAACACCATGAGGACATTAGTACCGGTGATTCGACAGGTTACAACTTGAGGACAATTCCGAGGAGGATACAGGCACACAATCGTGATCTTGGCAACAATAATGGGCAACCTCCAGAATGTTTGCTCAACATCGGCATGGATTGAATTAAATGACTAAACAACAACACCATGAGGGGCGACTAGTACCAGCAATTCTGGGCGAGAGTTTTCCACACAACGGCCCGATATGTGGGGACTCCTCGAGAGGTTGCAGCGAAATCGTAACACGGATGAGAACCACATTTTGCTCAACAACGGCGGGAGGTTAGGTTAGACCTCCTGTCCAATAATAGGCTGACTCGATGCTTGAGAGCTTCCTCATCTAATGTTACCAATCAACATAACCACAGAATCTGACATTATGTTCATCAACCCCAATTGGTAGTATCCACAGACTGCCGGAACCTTAAACCTCGTTCATCAATGATGCTGAACCACAACCGCAGGTCTTCTCGGCCTCATTTAGCAAGTTAGCACCTTAAGCAACCAAACTGAGATTGGAAGCTTGATTCTATGCTCTTCCCATGTGCCCCCTAATTTAATGTGGTATGTGAGATGGTGACGGAAGCAGTATTTAGGTTCGGAATCCTACTTGGCCGAAGGTGGGACAAAAGATAAAAGAATTGTTTATCAGCGTCTGGCTGTAAACAATTCTATATTCGATGCTCTCTGTCATGCCAATAGCCAGTTAGCGGTTATAGGTGAGTACGAATAGCAAGAGAAAATGGCTACCGCCCGCAATTGGCGAATGCTATTCCTCCGGAAATGGTTGACATCCTTCGCTGCTTGGGTGGTGTGGCGATAGGCATGCTAGATCGACATAGCGGCTGGCACGACGTTGACACTGAGCTTCCGATGGCAATGATGAGCATCGACTTGGCGGAGTCAAATACCCAAAGAGATCGATGCAGTTGGAGAGGATTCGGCGCCCATAGGTGCTGGGGTTCATGTAAAGGAGGAGGTGGTTGATTTGGTCAACACACCATGCTCCTTTGGTCCTCGTTTATCTCGTGATTTGCCCGTTGTTATTCAGCGTCACTGACAATAATATAACATGAGGGATCCGACCATCTACTTCGAGGGCAGTTTCTGGAGCGTTTGGTTGGTAGAGGTGAGATGAGTTTTGCATCAAAATGGCCCCTCATTAGTTGGCTATGTTCGAAGCATGACAATTTCAAGCAACTTAGTTACCGAATTGCCTCATGGGGAACTTTGGTACCCATGAACAAAGCAGGCCCATTGCATGTGTTCTTTCACAAACCACATATGGATCCACGATTGTCGTTACATGTGTTCTTTCATTAACCATCAAAGTCATTTCAGCAATGTAATTTTTCACAAACCACATATGGATCACGGTGTCGTGCATGTGTATTTCTTTTTCACAGGCATTATATGGATCCATGATGTACGTGCATGTGTGTTCATTTCCTGACACATATGGATCCCTAGTGTCATTGCATGTATGTTCCTTTTAATTAACCAAAGCTGGAAGTAATTGCATGTCTATTCTTTTCATAGACCACCTTATGGATCACAGATTAATACATTTCATGTGTTCACTGTAAACCACATGGAACTACCAATGTCATTTTGTGTGTTCTTTTTCTAGGCTTGTATGGATCCACTAGTGTCATGGATCCACTAGTGTCATTGCATGTGTGTTATTTCCTGATACATATGGATCCACGGTGTCATTGCATATGTGTTCTTTTAAATTATTCATATATGGATGGAATAGCGTCATTGCATGTGCTTCTTTTCACAAACCACATGGTTTTGGTGTCATTGCATGTGATACAGTAATTAACTTATATGGACCCTAGTGTCCATTGCATGTGTGTTCATTAACACAACTAGAGTCATTGAATGTGGCTACTGTTTTCCAAAAACCATGGATCCACAAGTTCATTTCATGTGTTCTTTTGACCCACACCATGATTCACGATTAATAAATTTACGTAACATTCTTTTCCCACAAACCACATATGGATCTACCGGTCATCATTGTATGTATTTCTTTTCCACAAACCACATATGGATCACAATATCATTGCATGTATGTTCTTTCAGTAACTTCCACATATGGATCCATGATATCATGCATGTGTGTTCTTTTCACAAACCTACATATGGATCTGTTGTCATTGCATGTGTGTTCTTTTCTGGAAACCACATGTATGGATCCACAAGAGTCATTTCATGTGTTCTTTTCACAAACCATATGGATTACTGATCATGCATGTATTCTTTTAATTAACCATATAGTCTTTGTATGTGTGTTCTTTTACAAACCACATGGATCCACAGGTGCCGTGAATGTCATTCTTCTCCCTGGGCTTGCTATGGATCCTACAACTAAGTCATTACATGTATTTCTTCTCACAAACCATGTGGATCCACAGTCGGTGAAAGTCTGTTGCTATAAATACACATGGATCCACCAGTAGCCATTGCATGTGTATGTTCTTTTCAAAACACAACTAGAGTCAGTCGATATACATTCTTTCGGAAACCACATACAGGATCCACCCGGTGTCATTGGATGTATTCTTTCACAAACCATATTGATCCACGGTGTCATTGCATGTGTTATTTTCACAAATCCATATATGGATCCACTAGAGTGCATGTGTTTCTTTTCACAGACCACACATGATTCCACGGTGTCATTGCTTATATGTTCTTTTCATTAACCATAACAGTCATTTTGTATGTATTTCTTTTCACAAACCTCATGGATCCACCGGTGTCATTGCATTTTGTGTTGCTACAAACCACATATGGATCCACAAGTGTCGGCTGCATACATGTTCTTTAATAACTTCCACCAAATGGAACCTAGTGTCATTGCATGTTGTTCTCTTCATTAACCAAATCTAGAGTCATTGCATGTTTGTTCTTTTGCAGACACATACATATCCATCAGTGTCCATTTCATGTGTGTTCTTTTCACAAACCACATATATAAGATCCACGGGTATCCTTTGCATGTATATTCTTTTCACAAACCACATATGGATCCACTAGTGTCATGGCTCCACCAGTGTTATTGCATGTGTGTTCATTCACAAACCACATATAAGATTACAGTGTCATTGCATGTATGGGCTATTTTGGTAACCACATGTATGGATCCTCCAGTGTCATTGCATGTGTATGTTCTTTTCACAAATACATATGGATCCACCAGTGTCATTGCACTGTGTTCTTTTCACAAACCACATGTTGATTACGTTGTCATTGCTTGTGTGTTCTTTTCACAAACATATGGATCCACCCAATGTCATTGCATGTGTGTTTCTATTCATGAACCACAGCTAGAGTCGTGCATGTCTGCTCTTTTGCAAACACATATGGATCCACTAGTGTCATTGCATGTGTGTTCTTTCACGAACCATGTAGATCCAATGATGTCATTGCATGTATTGTTTCACACCGACCACATGGATCCCCTAGTGTCATTATGTATGTTCTTTTAATTAACCAAAGCTAGAATTGTTATATACATTCTTTTTCATAGACCAAATATATGGATCCACTGGTGTCATTTCATGTGTTCTTATAAGCAAACCACATATACGGAACTACCAATGTCCATTGCGTGTGTTCTTCACAAACCACATATGGATCCACCCTAGTGTCATGGATCCACTAGTGTGTGTCATTGCATGTGTTATTTTCTGAACCACATATGGATCCACAGTGTGTCATTGCATGTGTGTTTCTTTTCATTAGCCATATGCTTGGATCCACGGTGTTGCATGTATATTTGCCACAAGCCACACATGGATGCGCAGTGCCCATTGCATGTGTGTTCTGTTGATTAACCTGGACCCCTAGTGTCATTGCATGTGTATTCTTTTCATTAACCATGTAGAGGTCATTGAATATGTATGTTGTTTTCTGAAGCCACATATATATGGATCCACGAGTTCATTGAATGCTTTGTTCTTCTCACAAACCACATATGGATCCACAACTAGAGTCATTACATGTATGTTCTTCTCTGACCACATATGGATCTACAGAGTCAGTGGAAAGTCTGTTTTTCTATAAACTACACATGGATTCACTAAAGTGTTATTGCATGTGTGTTCTTTTCAAGAAACATAACTTCAGAGTCGATCCCGATGTACATTTCCTTTCCAAAAGAAACCACGCATAGGGATCTACCAGTGTCATTGGATGTGTTCTTTTTCACAAACCACATATTGATCCACAAGCCAGTGTATGTGTGTTATTTTTCCTGAAATTCATATACAGTTCTACTAGAGTCATTGCATGTGCTTTTCTTTTCTGAGACCGCTTTATGGATCCACTCAGTGTCATCATTATGTGTTCTTTTCTATTAACTATAGTTAGAGTCATTTCTATGTATGTTCTTTTCTACAACCTCATATGGATCCACCAAAGTGTCATTGCATTTGTGTTCTTTCATGGAAACCACATATGGATCCACATTAGTGTCATTGCATCTGTGTTCTTTTCAATAAATCTACTAATGGAAACCTTCTAGTGTCATTGCATGTTTTGTTCTTCGATTAACCAAATCTAGAGTTGCATTGCATGTTTGTTCTTTCATAGACACATATGTATCCATCAAAGTGTCATTTCATGTGTGTTCTTTTCATTAAACTACATGTGATCCACCAAAGTGTCACCTAAGATGTGTGTTCTTTTCATTAAACCACATATGGATCCACTAGTGTCATGGCTCCACCAAAGGTGTTATTGCATGTGTGTTCCTATTCACAAACCACATATGGATCCACCAGTGTCATTGCATGTGTGTTCTTTTCAGGTAACCACATATGGATCCATGGTGTCATTGCATGTGTGTGTTCTTTTCTTCTACAAACCACATATGGATCCACAAAGTTGTCATCATTGCATATGTGTTCTTTTCACATTAAACCACATATTGATCCACTGTGATGTCATTGCTTGTGTTCTTTTCACAAACCACATATGGATCCACTGGTGTCATTGCATGGTGTGTTCTATTCATGGAACCACAGCTAGAGTCATTGCATGTCTGCTCTTATCCACATACTTTCATGCTAAACACATGGATCCATACTAGTGTCATTGCATGTGTGTTCTTTTCACTTAACCACACATATGGATCAATGTAGTGTCATTGTGCATGTGTTCGCTTCACAAACCACATATGGATCCCCAGTGTCATTGCATGTATGTTCTTTTAATTAACCAAAGCTAGAGTCATTGCATGTCTGTTCTTTTTTCATAGACCAAATATGGATCCATCAAGGTACTTCATGTGTGTTCTTATCGAAACCACATATGGAACTACCAATGTCATTGCATGTGTGTTCTTTTCACAAACCACATATGGATCCACTAGTGTCATGGATCCACTAGTGTCATTGCATGTGTGTTATTTTCATTTACCACATATGGATCCACCAGTGTCATTGCATGTGTTTTCTTTTCATTTACCATATATGGATCCACCAAGGTTGTCATTGTATGTATGTTCTTTTTCACAAACCACATGATGCACTCCAAGTACATTGCATGTGTGTTCTGTTGATTAACCCCATATGGACCCCCTAGTGTCATTGCATGTGTGTTCTTTTCATTAACCAAGAGGAGTCATTGAATGTTGTTTTCACAAACCACATATGGATCCTGAGTTCATTGAATGTCTGTTTTTCTGTTAAACCATATATGGATCCAATAAAATTAGGTCATTACATGTGTGTTCTTCTTCATAAACCACATATGGATCCACCAGTGTGTTCTGAGTCAAGAAAGTCTGTTTTTTCATAAACTACACATGGATCCACCAGGTCGTTGCATGTATGTTCTTTCAAGAAACACAACTAGAGTCACCAATGTTCTTTGTAAACCAATATATAGGATCCACTGTCATTGGATGTTTTTCACAACCACACATGATCCCAGTGCTTACTGTATGTGTGTTATTTTTCACAAACCATATATGGACTCAGTCATTGCATGTGTGTTCTTTTCACAAACCATATTGATCTTACCAGCAATATTGCATGTATTTTCACAACCATACATGGATCTACTAGAGTCATCAGATGTGTTTTCTTTTCGCTGCACTGCTACATATTGATCCACCACTGTGCATGTGTGTTATTTACAAACCATATAGTGATCCACTAGACATTGCATGTGTTTTCTTTTTCATGACCACATGGATCCACCAGCGTATTGCTTATGTGTTCTTTCATTAACCATAGTTAGAGTCATTTCATGTATGTTCTTTTCACAAACCTCATATGGATCCACCAGTGTCATTGCATGCGTGTTCTTTTCACAAACCACATCGATCCACAAGTGTCATTGCATCTGTGTACTTTTCAATAACCACAAATGGAACCCTAGTGTCATTGCATGTTTGTTCTCTTCATTAACCAAATCTAGAGTCATTGCATGTTTGTTCTTTTCATAGACCACATATGTATCCATCAGTGTCATTTCATGTGTGTTCTTTTCACAAACCACATATGGATCCACCAAAGGTCACCATGTGTGTTCTTTTCACAAACCACATATGGATCCACTAGTGTCATGGCTCCACCAGTGTTATTGCATGTGTGTTCTATTCACAAACCACATATGGATCCACCAGTGTCATTGCATGTGTTCTTTTCAGTAACCATATGGATCCATCAAGGTCATTGCATGTGTGTTCTTTTCTACCACATATGGATCCACCAAAGGTCATTGTATGTGTGTTCTTTCACAAACCACATATTGATCCACCAGTCATTGTGTGTGTTCTTTTCACAAACCACATATGGATCCACCAGTGTCATTGCATGTGTGTTCTATTCATGAACCACAGCTAGAGTCATTGCATGTCCTGGCTTTTCACAAACACATATGGATCCACTAGTGTCATTGCATGTGTGTTCTTTTCACTAACCACATATGGATCCAGAAGAAGTTATTGCATGTGTGTTCGCTTCACAAACCACATATGGATCCCCTAGTGTCATTGCATGTATGTTCTTTTAATTAACCAAAGCTAGAGTCATTGTATGTCCTGTTTCATAATTCAAATATGGATCCATCAGTGTTATTTCATGTGTGTTCTTATCGTAAACCACATATGGAACTACCAATGTCATTGCATGTGTGTTCTTTTCACAAACCACATATGGATCCACTAGTGTCATGATCCACTAGTGTTGGCATGTGTGTTATTTCACTAACCACATATGGATCCACCAAAGGTCATTGCATGTGTGTTCTTTCATTAACCATATATGGATCCACAGTGTCATTGCATGTATGTTTTTTCACAAACACACATGGATGCACCAGTGCCATTGCATGTGTGTTCTGCTGATTAACCCCATATGGACCCCTAGTGTCACTGCATGTGTTCTTTTCATTAACCACAAGAGGAGTCATTGAATGTGTGTTGTTTTCACAAACCACATATGGATCCACCAGAGTTCATTTCATGTGTGTTCTTTTTCACAACCCACATATGGATCCACAGTGTCATTGCATGTGTGTTCTTTTCACAAACCACATATGGATCCACTGGCAGTCATTGCTTGTGTGTTCTTTTCATAAACCACACATGTATCCACTCAGTGTCATTGCATGTGTGTTCTTTTCAAGAAACACAACTAGAGTCACCAATGTCTGCTCTTTTCAGAAACTACATAGGGATCCACCAAAGGTCATTAGATGTGTGTTCTTTTCACAAACCATATATTGATCCACCAGTGTCATTGCATGTGTGTTATTTTCATTAACCATAGTTAGAGTCATTTCATGTGCTCTTTTCACAAACCTCATATGGATCCACCTGCTGTCATTGCATGTGTTCTTTCACAAACCACATATGGATCCACCAGTATCATTGTATCAGTGTTCTTTTCATTAACCACAAATGACCCCTAGTGTCATTGCATGTTTTTTCTTTTCAATAACCAAATCTAGAGTCATTGTATGTATGTTCTTTTCATAGACCACATATGTATCCACCAAAGGTCATTTCATGTGTGTTCTATTCACAAACCACATATGGATCCACCAAAGGTGATTGCATGTGTTCTTTCACAAACCACATATGGATCCACCAGTTGGTCATTGCATGTGTGTTCTTTTCACAAACGACATATGGATCCACCATGTCATTGCATGTGTGTTCTATTCATGAACCACATTAGAGTCATTGCATGTCTTCGTTTTCACAAACCACATATGGATCCACTAGAGTCATTGCATGGGTTCTTTTCATTAACCACATCTATATTCTTTGTATGTGTGTTCTTATCACAAACCACATATGGATCCACCAGTGCCATTGAATGTCTGTTCTTCTCACAAACCACATATGGATCCAGAACTAGAGTCAGTACATGTCTCTTCTACTCACAAACCACATATGGATCCACCAGTGTCATTGCATGTGTTCTTTTCAATAACCACATATGGATCCACCAGTTTCATTGCATGTGTGTTCTTTTCACTAACCACATATGGATCCACCAGTGTCATTGCATGTGTGTTCTTTTCACAAACCAAATATGGATCCACCTGTCATTGCATGTGTGTTCTTTTCACAAACCACATATGGATCCACCAAAGGTCATTGCTTGTGTGTTCTTTTTCACAAACCACATATGGATCCTCCGTTGTCATTGCATGTGTTCTATTCATGAACCACAGCTAGAGTCATTGCATGTCTGCTTCTTTCACAAACCACATATGGATCTACTAGAGTCATTGGATGTGTTCTTTTCATTAACCACAACTATAGTTTTTGTATGTGTGTTCTTTTCACAAACCACATATGGATCCACCAGTTCCATTGAATGTCTGTTCTTCTCAAAACCACATATGGATCCACAACTAGAGTCATTACATGTCTGTTCTTCTCACAAACCACACATGGATCCACCATAAATCAAAGTCCTGTTTTTCATAAACCACACATGGATCCACCGTGTTGCATGTGTGTTCTTTTCAAGAAACATAACTAGAGTCACTAATGTCCGTTTTTTCACAAGCCACATAGGGATCCACCAATGTCATTGGATGTGTGTTTTTCACAAACCACATATTGATCCACAGTGTCATTGCATGTGTGTTATTTTCACAAACCATATATGGATCCACTAGAGTCATTTCATGTCTTTTCTTTTCACAGTTCACACATGGATCCACCGTTGTCATTGCTTGTGTGTTCTTTTCATTAACCATAGTTAGAGTCATTTCATGTCTGTTCTTTTCACAACCACATATGGATCCACCAAGTGTCATTGCATGTGTGTTCTTTTCACAAACCACATATGGATCCACAGAGTCATTGCATGTGTGTTCTTTTCAAGAAACACAACTAGAGTCGGCCAATGTCTGTTCTTTTCAGAAACCACATAGGGATCCACCAGTGTCATTAGATGTGTGTTCTTTTCACAAACCACATATTGATCCACCAGTGTCATTGCATGTGTGTTATTTTCATTAACCATAGTTAGAGTCATTTCATGTGCTCTTTTCACAAACCTCATATGGATCCACCGTGTCATTGCATGTGTGTTCTTTTCACAAACCACATATGGATCCACAGTGTCATTGCATCTGTGTTCTTTTCATTAACCACAAATGGACCCCTAGTGTCATTGCATGTTTGTTCTCTTCATTAACCAAATCTAGAGTCATTGCATGTTTGTTCTTTTCATAGACCACATATGTATCCACGTTGTCATTTCATGTGTGTTCTATTCACAAACCACATTTGGATCCACCAGTGTGATTGCATGTGTGTCTTTTCACATACCACATATGGATCCACCAGTGTCCTTGCATGTGTGTTCTTTTCACAAACGACATATGGATCCACTGTCATTGCATGTGTGTTCTATTCATGAACCACATTAGAGTCATTGCATGTCTGTTCTTTTCACAAACCACATATGGATCCACTAGAGTCATTGCATGGGTTCTTTTCATTAACCACATCTATATTCTTTGTATGTGTGTTCTTATCACAAACCACATATGGATCCACCAGTGCCATTGAATGTCTGTTCTTCTCACAAACCACATATGGATCTGTAACTAGAGTCATTACATGTCCGTTTCTTCTCACTAACCACATATGGATCCACCAGTGTCATTGCATGTGTGCTCTTTTCAATAACCACATATGGATCCACCAGTGTCATTGCATGTGTTCTTTTCAATAACCACATATGGATCCACCATGTCATTGCATGTGTGTTCTTTTCACAAACCAAATATGGATCCACCAGTGTCATTGCATGTGTGTTCTTTTCACAAACCACATATGGATCCACCAGTGTCATTGCTTGTGTGTTCTTTTCACAAACCACATATGGATCCTCCAGTGTCATTGCATGTGTGTTCTATTCATGAACCACAGCTAGAGTCATTGCATGTCTGCTCTTTTCACAAACCACATATGGATCTACTAGAGTCATTGCATGTGTTCTTTTCATTAACCACAACTATAGTTTTTGTATGTGTGTTCTTTTCACAAACCACATATGGATCCACCAGTTCCATTGAATGTCTGTTCTTCTCAAAACCACATATGGATCCACAACTAGAGTCATTACATGTCTGTTCTTCTACAAACCACACATGGATCCACCACAGTCGGTCAAAATGTTCTTTTCATAAACCACACATGGATCCACCAGTGTCAGTGCATGTGTGTTCTTTTCAAGAAACATAACTAGAGTCAGTCAATGTCTGTTCTTTTCACAAGCCACATAGGGATCCACCAATGTCATTGGATGTGTGTTGTTTTCACAAACCACATATTGATCCACCAGTGTCATTGCATGTGTGTTATTTTCACAAACCATATATGGATCCACTAGAGTCATTTCATGTCTTTTCTTTTCACAGACCACACATGGATCCACCAGTGTCATTGCTTGTGTGTTCTTTTCATTAACCATAGTTAGAGTCATTTCATGTCTGTTCTTTTCACAAACCACATATGGATCCACCAGTGTCATTGCATGTGTGTTCTTTTCACAAACCACATATGGATCCACCAGTGTCATTGCATGTGTGTTCTTTTCAAGAAACACAACTAGAGTCAGTCAATGTCTGTTCTTTTCACAAACCACGCAGGGATCCACCAGTGTCATTGGATGTGTGTTCTTTTCACAAACCACATATTGATCCACCAGTGTCATTGCATGTGTGTTATTTTCAGAAAGCATATATGGATCCACTAGAGTCATTGCATGTCTTTTCTTTTCACAGACTACACATGGATCCACTAGTGTCATTGCTTGTGTGTTCTTTTCATTAACCATAGTTAGAGTCATTTCATGTCTGTTCTTTTCACAAACCACATATGGATCCACCAGTGTCATTGCATGTGTGTTCTTTTAATTAACCACATATGGACCCCTAGTGCCATTGCATGTTTGTTCTCTTCATTAACCAAATCTAGAGTCATTGCATGTCTGTTCTTTTCATAGACCACATATGTATCCACCAGTGTCATTTCATGTGTGTTCTTTTCACAAACCACAAATGGATCCACCATTGTCATTGCATGTGTGTTCTTTCCAACCACATATGGATCCACTAGTGTCATGGATCCACCAGTGTTATTGCATGTGTGTTGTATTCACAAACCACATATGGATCCACCAGTGTCATTGCATTTGTGTTATTTTCATTAACCACATATGGATCCACCAGTGTCATTGCATGTGTGTTCTTTTCACAAACCACATATGGATCCACCAGTGTCATTGCATGTGTGTTCTTTTCACAAACCACATATGGATCCACTAGTGTCATTGCTTGTGTGTTCTTTTCACAAACCACATATGGATCCACCAGTGTCATTGCATGTGTGTTCTATTCATGAACCACAGCTAGAGTCATAGCATGTCTGTTCTTTTCACAAACCACATATGGATCCACTAGAGTCATTGCATGTGTTCTTTTCATTAACCACAACTATAGTTTTTGTATGTGTGTTCTTTTCACAAACCACATATGGATCCACCAGTTCCATTGAATGTCTGTTCTTCTCACAAACCACATATGGATCCACAACTAGAGTCATTACATGTCTGTTCTTCTCACAAACCACACATGGATCCACCACAGTCAGTCAAAGTCTGTTCTTTTCATAAACCACACATGGATCCACCAGTGTCAGTGCATGTGTGTTCTTTTCAAGAAACATAACTAGAGTCAGTCAATGTCTGTTCTTTTCACAAGCCACATAGGGATCCACCAATGTCATTGGATGTGTGTTGTTTTCACAAACCACATATTGATCCACCAGTGTCATTGCATGTGTGTTATTTTCACAAACCATATATGGATCCACTAGAGTCATTGCATGTCTTTTCTTTTCACAGACAACACATGGATCCACCAGTGTCATTGCTTGTGTGTTCTTTTCATTAACCATGGTTAGAGTCATTTCATGTCTGTTCTTTTCACAAACCACATATGGATCCACCAGTGTCATTGCATGTGTGTTCTTTTCACAAACCACATATGGATCCACCAGTGTCATTGCATGTGTGTTCTTTTCAAGAAACACAACTTCTGATCGATCGATATGTTTCTTTTCACAAACCACACAGGGATCCACCAGTGTCATTGGATGTGTGTTCTTTTCACAAACCACATATTGATCCACTAGTGTCATTGCATGTGTGTTATTTTCACAAACCATATATGGATCCACTAGAGTCATTGCATGTCTTTTCTTTTCACAGACCACACATGGATCCACCAGTGTCATTGCTTGTGTGTTCTTTTCATTAACCATAGTTAGAGTCATTTCATGTCTGTTCTTTTCACAAACCACATATGGATCCACCAGTGTCATTGCATGTGTGTTCTTTTCACAAACCACATATGGATCCACCAGTGTCATTGCATGTGTGTTCTTTTCAAGAAACACAACTAGAGTCAGTCAATGTCTGTTCTTTTCACAAACCACGCAGGGATCCACCAGTGTCATTGGATGTGTGTTCTTTTCACAAACCACATATTGATCCACCAGTGTCATTGCATGTGTTATTTTCAAAGCATATATGGATCCACTAGAGTCATTGCATGTCTTTTCTTTTCACAGACTACACATGGATCCACTAGTGTCATTGCTTGTGTGTTCTTTTCATTAACCATAGTTAGAGTCATTTCATACATTCTTTTCGTAAACCACATATTGATCCACCAGTGTCATTGCATGTGTGTTCTTTTCACAAACCACATATGGATCCACCAGTGTCATTGCATGTGTGTTCTTTTAATTAACCACATATGGACCCCTAGTGCCATTGCATGTTTGTTCTCTTCATTAACCAAATCTAGAGTCATTGCATGTCTGTTCTTTTCATAGACCACATATGTATCCACCAGTGTCATTTCATGTGTGTTCTTTTCACAAACCACAAATGGATCCACCATTGTCATTGCATGTGTGTTCTTTCCACCAACCACATATGGATCCACTAGTGTCATGGATCCACCAGTGTTATTGCATGTGTGTTGTATTCACAAATCACATATGGATCCACCAGTGTCATTGCATGTGTGTTATTTTCATTAACCACATATGGATCCACCAGTGTCATTGCATGTGTGTTCTTTTGACAAACCACATATGGATCCACCAGTGTCATTGGATGTGTGTTCTTTTCACAAACCACATGTGGATCCACTAGTGTCATTGCATGTGTGTTATTTTCACAAACCATATATGGATCCACTAGAGTCATTGCATGTCTTTTCTTTTCACCGACTACACATGGATCCACCAGTGTCATTGCTTGTGTGTTCTTTTCATTAACCATAGTTAGAGTCATTTCATGTCTGTTCTTTTCAGAAACCACATATGGATCCACCAGTGTCATTGCATGTGTGTTCTTTTCACAAACCACATATGGATCCACTAGTGTCATTGCATGTGTGTTCTTTTAATTAACCACATATGGACCCCTAGTGCCATTGCATGTTTGTTCTCTTCATTAACCAAATCTAGAGTCATTGCATGTCTGTTCTTTTCATAGACCACATATGTATCCACCAGTGTCATTTCATGTGTGTTCTTTTCGAAAACCACATATGGATCCACCAGTGTCATTGCATGTGTGTTCTTTTTCTTGCATATGGATCCACCAGTGTCATTGCATGTGTGTTCTTTTCACAAACCACATATGGATCCATCAGTGTCATTGCATGTGTGTTCTTTTCACAAACCACATATGGATCCACCAGTGTCATTGCATGTGTGTTCTTTTCACAACCCACATATGGATCCACCAGTGTCATTGCTTGTGTGTTCTTTTCACAAACCACATATGGATCCACCAGTGTCATTGCATGTGTGTTCTATTCATGAACAACAGCTAGAGTCATTGAATGTCTGCTCTTTTTATAAACCACATATGGATCCACTAGAGTCATTGTATGTGTTCTTTTCATTAACCACAGCTATAGTCTTTGTATGTGTGTTCTTTTCACAAACCACATATGGTTCCACCAGTTCCATTGAATTTTGTTCTTCTCACAAATCACATATAGATCCACAACTAGAGTCATTACATGTCTGTTCTTCTCACAAACAACATATCGATCCACCATAGTCAGTGAAAGTCTGTTCTTTTCATAAACCACACATGGATCCACCAGTGTCATTGCATGTGTGTTCTTTTCAAGAAACACAACTAGAGTCAGTCAATGTCTGTTCTTTTCACAAGTCACATAGGGATCCACCAAAGTGTCATTGGATGTGTGTTCTTTTCACAAACCACATATTGATCCACAGTGTCATTGCATGTGTGTTCTTTTCACAAACCATATATGGATCCACTAGAGTCATTGCATGTCTTTTCTTTTCACAGACCACACATGGATCCACCAGTGTCATTGCTTGTGTGTTCTTTTCATTAACCATAGTTAGAGTCATTTCATGTCTGTTCTTTTCACAAGCCACATATGGATCCACCAGTGTCATTGCATGTGTATTCTTTTCAGAAACCACATATGGATCCACCAGTGTCATTGCATGTGTGTTCTTTTCATTAACCACATATGCACCCCTAGTGTCATGGCATGTTTGTTCTCTTCATTAACCAAATCTAGAGTCATTGCATGTCTGTTGTTTTCATAGACCACTTATGTATCCACCAGTGTCATTTCATGTGTGTTGTTTTCACAAACCACAAATGGATCCACCATTGTCATTGCATGTGTGTTCTTTCCACCAACCACATATGGATCCACTAGTGTCATGGATCCACCAGTGTTATTGCATGTGTGTTCTTTTCACAAACCACATATGGATCCACCAGTGTCATTGCATGTGTTTTATTTTCATTAACCACATATGGATCCACCAGTGTCATTGCATGTGTGTTCTTTTCACAAACCAGATATGGATCCACCATTGTCATTGCATGTGTGTTCTTTTCACAAACCACATATGGATCCACCAGTGTCATTGCTTGTGTGTTCTTTTCACAAACCACATATGGATCCACCAGTGTCATTGCATGTGTGTTCTATTCATGAACCACATTAGAGTCATTGCATGTCTGTTCTTTTCACAATCCACATATTGATCAACTAGAGTCATTGCATGTGTTCTTTTCATTAACCACAACTATAGTTTTTGTATGTGTGTTCTTTTCACAAACCACATATGGATCCACCAGTTCCATTGAATGTCTGTTCTTCTCACAAACCACATATGGATCCACAACTAGAGTCATTACATGTACATTCTTCTCACAAACCACATGGATCCACCACAGTCAGTCAAAGTCTGTTCTTTTCATAAACCACACATGGATCCACCAGTGTCGGTGCATGTGTGTTCATTCAAGAAACATAACTAGAGTTAGTCAATACATTTCTTTTCACAAGCCACATAGGGATCCACCAATGTCATTGGATGTGTTGTTTTCACAAACCACATATTGATCCACCAGTGTCATTCCATGTGTGTTATTTTCACAAACCATATATGGATCCACTAGAGTCATTGCATGTCTTTTCTTTTCACAGACCACACATGGATCCACCAGTGTCATTGCTTGTGTGTTCTTTTCATTAACCATAGTTAGAGTCATTTCATGTCTGTTCTTTTCACAAACCACATATGGATCCACCAGTGTCATTGCATGTGTGTTCTTTTCACAAACCACATATGGATCCACAGTGTCATTGCATGTGTGTTCTTTTCAAGAAACACAACTAGAGTCAGCCAATGTCTGTTCTTTTCACAAACCACACAGGGATCCACCAGTGTCATTGGATGTGTGTTCTTTTCACAAACCACATATTGATCCACCAGTGTCATTGCATGTGTGTTATTTTCACAAACCATATATGGATCCACTAGAGTCATTGCATGTCTTTTCTTTTCACAGACTACACATGGATCCACCAGTGTCATTGCTTGTGTGTTCTTTTCATTAACCATAGTTAGAGTCATTTCATGTCTGTTCTTTTCAGAAACCACATATGGATCCACCAGTGTCATTGCATGTGTGTTCTTTTCACAAACCACATATGGATCCACCAGTGCCATTGAATGTCTGTTCTTCTCATAGACCACATATGGATCCACAACTAGAGTCATTACATGTCTGTTCTTCTCACAAACCACATATGGATCCACCAGTGTCATTGCATGTGTGTTCTTTTCAATAACCACATATGGATCCACCAGTGTCATTGCATGTGTGTTCTTTTCAATAACCACATATGGATCCACCAGTGTCATTGCATGTGTGTTCTTTTCACAAACCACATATGGATCCACCAGTGTCATTGCATGTGTGTTCTTTTCACAAACCACATATGGATCCACCAGTGTCATTGCTTGTGTGTTCTTTTCACAAACCACATATGGATCCACTAGTGTCATTCCATGTGTGTTCTATTCATGAACCACAGCTAGAGTCATTGCATGTATGCTCTTTTCACAAACCACATATGGATCTACTAGAGTCATTGCATTTGTTCTTTTCATTAACCACAACTATAGTTTTTGTATGTGTGTTCTTTTCACAAACCACATATGGATCCACCAGTTCCATTGAATGTCTGTTCTTCTCACAAACCACATATGGATCCACAACTAGAGTCATTACATGTCTGTTCTTCTCACAAACCACACATGGATCCACCACAGTCAGTCCAAGTGCATTCTTTTCATAAACCACACATGGATCCACCAGTGTCAGTGCATGTGTGTTATTTTCAAGAAACATAACTAGAGTCAGTCAATGCCTGTTCTTTTCACAAGCCACATAGGGATCCACCAATGTCATTGGATGTGTGTTGTTTTCACAAACCACATATTGATCCACCAGTGTCATTGCATGTATGTTATTTTCACAAACCATATATGGATCCACTAGAGTCATTGCATGTCTTTTCTTTTCACAGACCACACATGGATCCACCAGTGTCATTGCTTGTGTGTTCTTTTCGTTAACCATAGTTAGAGTCATTTCATGTCTGTTCTTTTCAAAAACCACATATGGATCCACTAGTGTCATTGCATGTGTGTTCTTTTCAAAAACCACATATGGATCCACGGTGCCATTGAATGTCTGTTCTTCTCATAGACCACATATGGATCCACAACTAGAGTCATTACATGTCTGTTCTTCTCACAAACCACATATGGATCCACCAGTGTCATTGCATGTGTGTTCTTTTCAATAACCACATATGGATCCACCAGTGTCATTGCATGTGTGTTCTTTTCAATAACCACATATGGATCCACCAGTGTCATTGCATGTGTGTTCTTTTCACAAACCACATATGGATCCACCAGTGTCATTGCATGTGTGTTCTTTTCACAAACCACATATGGATCCACCAGTGTCATTGCTTGTGTGATCTTTTCACAAACCACATATGGATCCACCTATTGTCATTCCATGTGTTCTATTCATGAACCACAGCTAGAGTCATTGCAAGTCTGCTCTTTTCACAAACCACATATTGATCCACCAGTGTCATTGCATGTGTTCTTTTCATTAACCACAGCTATAGTTTTTGTATGTGTGTTCTTTTCACAAACCACATATGGATCCACCAGTTCCATTGAATGTCTGTTCTTCTCACAAACCACATATGGATCCACAACTAGAGTCATTACATGTCTGTTCTTCTCACAAACCACACATGGATCCACCATAGTCAGTCAAAGTCTGTTCTTTTCATAAACCACATGGATCCACCAGTGTCATTGCATGTGTGTTCTTTTCAAGAAACATAACTAGAGTCAATCAATGTCATTCTTTTCACAAGCCACATAGGGATCCACCAATGTCATTGGATGTGTTGTTTTCTAAACCACATATGGATCCACCAGTGTCATTGCATGTGTGTTATTTTCACAAACCATATATGGATCCACTAGAGTCATTGCATGTCTTTTCTTTTCACAGACCACACATGGATCCACCAGTGTCATTGCATGTATGTTATTTTCACAAACCATATATGGATCCACTAGAGTCATTGCATGTCTTTTCTTTTCACAGACCACACATGGATCCACCAGTGTCATTGCTTGTGTGTTCTTTTCGTTAACCATAGTTAGAGTCATGTCATGTCTGTTCTTTTCACAAACCACATATGGATCCACCAGTGTCATTGCATGTGTGTTATTTTCACAAATGACATATGGATCCACCAGTGTCATTGCATGTGTGTTCTTTTCAAGAAACACAACTAGAGTCAGCCAATGTGTTCTTTTCACAAACCACACAGGGATCCACCAGTGTCATTGGATGTGTGTTCTTTTCACAAACCACATATTGATCCACCAGTGTCATTGCATGTGTGTTATTTTCACAAACCACATATGGATCCACAAGTGTCATTGCATGTGTTTTCTTTTCAGACTACACATGGATCCACCAGTGTCATTGCTTGTGTGTTCTTTTCATTAACCATAGTTAGAGTCATTTCATATGCATTCTTTTCAAAAACCACATATGGATCCACCAGTGTCATTGCATGTGTGTTCTTTTCAAAACCACATATGGATCCACAGTGCCATTGAATGTACATTCTTCTCATAGACCACATATGGATCCACAACTAGAGTCATTACATGTCTGTTCTTCTCACAAACCACATATGGATCCACCAGTGTCATTGCATGTGTGTTCTTTTCAATAACCACATATGGATCCACCAGTGTCATTGCATGTGTGTTCTTTTCAATAACCACATATGGATCCACCAGTGTCATTGCATGTGTGTTCTTTTCACAAACCACATATGGATCCACCAGTGTCATTGCATGTGTGTTCTTTTCACAAACCACATATGGATCCACCAGTGTCATTGCTTGTGTGATCTTTTCACAAACCACATATGGATCCACCTATTGTCATTCCATGTGTGTTCTATTCATGAACCACAGCTAGAGTCATTGCAAGTCTGCTCTTTTCACAAACCACATATAGATCTACTAGAGTCATTGCATGTGTTCTTTTCATTAACCACAGCTATAGTTTTTGTATGTGTGTTCTTTTCACAAACCACATATGGATCCACCAGTTCCATTGAATGTCTGTTCTTCTCACAAACCACATATGGATCCACAACTAGAGTCATTACATGTCTGTTCTTCTCACAAACCACACATGGATCCACCATAGTCAGTCAAAGTCTGTTCTTTTCATAAACCACATGGATCCACCAGTAGTCAAGCATGTGTGTTCTTTTCAAGAAACATAACTAGAGTCACCAATGTTCATTTCTTTTCACAAGCCACATAGGGATCCACCAATGTCATTGGATGTGTTGTTTTCACAAACCACATATTGATCCACCAGTGTCATTGCATGTGTTATTTTCACAAACCATATATGGATCCACTAGAGTCATTGCATGTCTTTTCTTTTCACAGACCACACATGGATCCACCAGTGTCATTGCTTGTGTGTTCTTTTTATTAACCATAGTTAGAGTCATTTCATGTCTGTTCTTTTCACAAACCACATATGGATCCACTAGTGTCATTGCATGTGTGTTCTTTTCACAAACCACATATGGATCCACCAGTGTCATTGCATGTGTGTTCTTTAATTTAACCACATATGGACCCCTAGTGTGATTGCATGTTTGTTCTCTTCATTAACCAAATCTAGAGTCATTGCATGTCTGTTCTTTTCATAGACCACATATGTATCCACCAGTGTCATTTCATGTGTGTTCTTTTCACAACCATATGGATCCACCGGTGTCATTGCATGTGTGTTCTTTTCAAAAACCACATATGGATCCACTAGTGTCATGGATCCACCAGTGTTATTGCATGTGTGTTCATTTCACAAACCACATATGGATCCACCAGTGTTATTGCATGTGTGTTCTATTCACAAACCACATATGGATCCACCAATGTCATTGCATGTGTGTTCTTTTCAGTAATCACATATGGATCCACCAGTGTCATTGCATGTGTGTTCTTTTCACAAACCACATATGGATCCACCAGTTTCATTGCTTGTGTGTTCTTTTCACAAACCACATATGGATCCACCAGTGTCATTGCATGTGTGTTCTATTCATGAACCACAGCTAGAGTCATTGCATGTCTGTTCTTTTCACAAACCACATATGGATCCACTAGAGTCATTGCATGTGTTCTTTTCATTAACCACAACTATATTCTTTGTATGTGTGTTCTTTTCACAAACCACATATGGATCCACCAGTGCCATTGAATGTCTGTTCTTCTCACAAACCACATATGGATCCACAACTAGAGTCATTACATGTCTGTTCTTCTCACAAACCACATATGGATCCACCAGATTTAGTGAAAGTCTGTTCTTTTCATAAACCACACATGGATCCACCAGTGTCATTGCATGTGTGTTCTTTTCAAGAAACACAACTAGAGTCAGTCAATGTCTGTTCTTTTCACAAACCACATATTGATCCACCAGTGTCATTGCATGTGTGTTATTTTCACAAACCATATATGGATCCACTAGAGTCATTGCATGTCTTTTCTTTTCACAGACCACACATGGATCCACCAGTGTCATTGCTTGTGTGTTCTTTTTATTAACCATAGTTAGAGTCATTTCATGTCTGTTCTTTTCACAAACCACATATGGATCCACTAGTGTCATTGCATGTGTGTTCTTTTCACAAACCACATATGGATCCACCAGTGTCATTGCATGTGTGTTCTTTAATTTAACCACATATGGACCCCTAGTGTGATTGCATGTTTGTTCTCTTCATTAACCAAATCTAGAGTCATTGCATGTCTGTTCTTTTCATAGACCACATATGTATCCACCAGTGTCATTTCATGTGTGTTCTTTTCACAAACCACATATGGATCCACCAGTGTCATTGCATGTGTGTTCTTTTCAAAAACCACATATGGATCCACTAGTGTCATGGATCCACCAGTGTTATTGCATGTGTGTTCATTTCACAAACCACATATGGATCCACCAGTGTTATTGCATGTGTGTTCTATTCACAAACCACATATGGATCCACCAATGTCATTGCATGTGTGTTCTTTTCAGTAATCACATATGGATCCACCAGTGTCATTGCATGTGTGTTCTTTTCACAAACCACATATGGATCCACCAGTTTCATTGCTTGTGTGTTCTTTTCACAAACCACATATGGATCCACCAGTGTCATTGCATGTGTGTTCTATTCATGAACCACAGCTAGAGTCATTGCATGTCTGTTCTTTTCACAAACCACATATGGATCCACTAGAGTCATTGCATGTGTTCTTTTCATTAACCACAGCTATATTCTTTGTATGTGTGTTCTTTTCACAAACCACATATGGATCCACCAGTGCCATTGAATGTCTGTTCTTCTCACAAACCACATATGGATCCACAACTAGAGTCATTACATGTCTGTTCTTCTCACAAACCACATATGGATCCACCAGATTTAGTGAAAGTTTGTTCTTTTCATAAACCACACATGGATCCACCATTGTCATTGCATGTGTGTTCTTTTCAAGAAACACAACTAGAGTCAGTCAATGTCTGTTCTTTTCACAAACCACATATTGATCCACCAGTGTCATTGCATGTGTGTTATTTTCACAAACCATATATGGATCCACTAGAGTCATTGCATGTCTTTTCTTTTCACAGACCACACATGGATCCACCAGTGTCATTGCTTGTGTGTTCTTTTCATTAACCATAGTTAGAGTCATTTCATGTCTGTTCTTTTCACAAACCACATATGGATCCACCAGTGTCATTGCATGCGTGTTCTTTTCACAAACCACATATGGATCCACCAGTGTCATTGCATGTGTGTTCTTTAATTTAACCACATATGGACCCCTAGTGTGATTGCATGTTTGTTCTCTTCATTAACCAAATCTAGAGTCATTGCATGTCTGTTCTTTTCATAGACCACATATGTATCCACCAGTGTCATTTCATGTGTGTTCTTTTCACAAACGACATATGGATCCACCAGTGTCATTGCATGTGTGTTCTTTTCAAAAACCACATATGAATCCACTAGTGTCATGGATCCACCAGTGTTATTGCATGTGTGTTCTTTTCACAAACCACATATGGATCCACCAGTGTTATTGCATGTGTGTTCTATTCACAAACCACATATGGATCCACCAATGTCATTGCATGTGTGTTCTTTTCAGTAACCACATATGGATCCACCAGTGTCATTGCATGTGTGTTCTTTTCACAAACCACATATGGATCCACCAGTTTCATTGCTTGTGTGTTCTTTTCACAAACCACATATGGATCCACCAGTGTCATTGCATGTGTGTTCTATTCATGAACCACATCTAGAGTCATTGCATGTCTGTTCTTTTCACAAACCACATATGGATCCACTAGAGTCATTGCATGTGTTCTTTTCATTAACCACAGCTATATTCTTTGTATGTGTGTTCTTTTCACAAACCACATATGGATCCACCAGTGCCATTGAATGTCTGTTCTTCTCACAAACCACATATGGATCCACAACTAGAGTCATTACATGTCTGTTCTTCTCACAAACCACATATGGATCCACCAGATTTAGTGAAAGTCTGTTCTTTTTATAAACCACACATGGATCCACCAGTGTCATTGCATGTGTTTTTTTTTCAAGAAACACAACTAGAGTCAGTCAATGTCTGTTCTTTTCACAAACCACATATTGATCCACCAGTGTCATTGCATGTGTGTTATTTTCACAAACCATATTTGGATCCACTAGAGTCATTGCATGTATTTTCTTTTCACAGACTACACATGGATCCACCAGTGTCATTGCTTGTGTGTTCTTTTCATTAACCATATTTAGAGTCATTTCATGTCTGTTCTTTTCAGAAACCACATATGGATCCACCAGTGTCATTGCATGTGTGTTCTTTTCAAAAACCACATATGGATCCACTAGTGTCATGGATCCACCAGTGTTATTGCATGTGTGTTCTTTTCACAAACCACATATGGATCCACCAGTTTCATTGCTTGTGTGTTCTTTTCACAAACCACATATGGATCCACCAGTTTTATTGCTTGTGTGTTCTTTTCACAAACCACATATGGATCCACCAGTGTCATTGCATGTGTGTTCTATTCATGAACCACAGCTAGAGTCATTGCATGTCTGTTCTTTTCACAAACCACATATGGATCCACTAGAGTTATTGCATGTGTTCTTTTCATTAACCACAACTATATTCTTTGTATGTGTGTTCTTTTCACAAACCACATATGGATCAACCAGTGCCAGTGAATGTCTGTTCTTCTCACAAACCACATATGGATCCACAACTAGAGTCATTACATGTCTGTTCTTCTCACAAACAACATATGGATCCACCAGATTTAGTGAAAGTCTGTTCTTTTCATAAACCACACATGGATCCACCAGTGTCATTGCATGTGTGTTCTTTTCAAGAAACACAACTAGAGTCAGTCAATGTCTGTTCTTTTCACAAACCACATATTGATCCACCAGTGTCATTGCATGTGTGTTATTTTCACAAACCATATTTGGATCCACTAGAGTCATTGCATGTCTTTTCTTTTCACAGACTACACATGGATCCACTAGTGTCATTGCTTGTGTGTTCTTTTCATTAACCATATTTAGAGTCATTTCATGTCTGTTCTTTTTAGAAACCACATATGGATCCACCAGTGTCATTGCATGTGTGTTCTTTTCAAAAACCACATATGGATACACTAGTGTCATGGATCCACCAGTGTTATTGCATGTGTGTTCTTTTCACAAACCACATATGGATCCACCAGTGTTATTGCATGTGTGTTCTATTCACAAACCACATATGGATCCACCAATGTCATTGCATGTGTGTTCTTTTCAGTAACCACATATGGATCCACCAGTGTCATTGCATGTGTGTTCTTTTCACAAACCACATATGGATCCACCAGTTTCATTGCTTGTGTGTTCTTTTCACAAACCACATATGGATCCACCAGTGTCATTGCATGTGTGTTCTATTCATGAACCACAGCTAGAGTCATTGCATGTCTGTTCTTTTCACAAACCACATATGGATCCACTAGAGTCATTGCATGTGTTCTTTTCATTAACCACACCTATATTCTTTGTATGTGTGTTCTGTTCACAAACCACATATGGATCCACCAGTGCCATTGAATGTCTGTTCTTCTCACAAACCACATATGGATCCACAACTAGAGTCATTACATGTTTGTTCTTCTCACAAACCACATATGGATCCACCAGATTTAGTGAAAGTCTGTTCTTTTCATAAACCACACATGGATCCACCAGTGTCATTGCATGTGTGTTCTTTTCAAGAAACACAACTAGAGTCAGTCAATGTCTGTTCTTACCAAAAACCACATAGGGATCCACCAGAGTCATTGGATGTGTGTTCTTTTCATTAACCACATATGGATCCACCACTCTCATTGCATGTGTGTTGTTTTCACAAACCATATATGGATCCACCAGAGTCATTGCATGTTTGTTCTTTTCACAGACCACACATGGATCCACCACTTTCATTGCATGTGTGTTCTTTTCATTAACCATAGTTAGAGTCATTTCATGCCTGTTCTTTTCACAAACCACATATGGATCCACCAGTGTCATTGCATGTGTGTTCTTTTCAAGAAACACAACTAGAGTCAGTCAATGTCTGTTCTTTTCACAAACCACGCAGGGATCCACCAGTGTCATTGGATGTGTGTTCTTTTCACAAACCACATATTGATCCACCAGTGTCATTGCATGTGTGTTATTTTCACAAACCATATTTGGATCCACTAGAGTCATTGCATGTCTTTTCTTTTCACAGACTACACATGGATCCACCAGTGTCATTGCTTGTGTGTTCTTTTCATTAACCATATTTAGAGTCATTTCATGTCTGTTCTTTTCAGAAACCACATATGGATCCACCAGTGTCATTGCATGTGTGTTCTTTTCAAAAACCACATATGGATCCACTAGTGTCATGGATCCACCAGTGTTATTGCATGTGTGTTCTTTTCAAAAACCACATATGGATCCACCAGTGTTATTGCACGTGTGTTCTATTCACAAACCACATATGGATCCACCAATGTCATTGCATGTGTGTTCTTTTCAGTAACCACATATGGATCCACCAGTGTCATTGCATGTGTGTTCTTTTCACAAACCACATATGGATCCACCAGTTTCATTGCTTGTGTGTTCTTTTCACAAACCACATATGGATCCACCAGTGTCATTGTATGTGTGTTCTATTCATGAACCACAGCTAGAGTCATTGCATGTCTGTTCTTTTCACAAACCACATATGGATCCACTAGAGTTATTGCATGTGTTCTTTTCATTAACCACAGCTATATTCTTTGTATGTGTGTTCTTTTCACAAACCACATATGGATCCACCAGTGCCATTGAATGTCTGTTCTTCTCACAAACCACATATGGATCCACAACTAGAGTCATTACATGTCTGTTCTTCTCACAAACCACATATGGACCCACCAGATTTAGTGAAAGTCTGTTCTTTTCATAAACCACACATGGATCCACCAGTGTCATTGCATGTGTGTTCTTTTCAAGAAACACAACTAGAGTCAGTCAATGTCTGTTCTTTTCACAAACCACATATTGATCCACCAGTGTCATTGCATGTGTGTTATTTTCACAAACCATATTTGGATCCACTAGAGTCATTGCATGTCTTTTCTATTCACAGACTACACATGGATCTACCAGTGTCATTGCTTGTGTGTTCTTTTCATTAACCATAGTTAGAGTCATTTCATGTCTGTTCTTTTCACAAACCACATATGGATCCAACAGTGTCATTGCATGTGTGTTCTTTTCACAAACCACATATGGATCCACCAGTGTCATTGCATGTGTGTTCTTTTCATTAACCACATATGGACCCCTAGTGTCATTGCATGTTTGTTCTCTTCATTAACCATATCTAGAGTCATTAAATGTCTATTCTTTTCATAGACCACATATGTATCCACCAGTGTCATTTCATGTGTGTTCTTTTCACAAACCACATATGGATCCACCAGTGTCATTGCATGTGTGTTCTTTTCACAAACCACATATGGATCCACTAGTGTCATGGATCCACCAGTGTTATTGCATGTGTGTTCTATTCACAAACCACATATGGATCCACCCGTGTCATTGCATGTGTGTTCTTTTCAGTAACCACATATGGATCCACTAGTGTGATTGCATGTGTGTTCTTTTCACAAACCACATATGGATCCACCAGTGTCATTGCTTGTGTGTTCTTTTCACCAACCACATATGGATCCACCAGTGTCATTGCATGTGTGTTGTATTCATGAACCACAGCTAGAGTCATTGCATGTCTGTTCTTTTCACAAACCACATATGGATCCACTAGAGTCATCGCATGTGTTCTTTTCATTAACCACATCTATATTCTTTTTATGTGTGTTCTTTTCACAAACCACATATGGATCCACCAGTGCCATTGAATGTGTGTTCTTCTCACAAACCACATATGGATCCACAACTAGAGTCATTACATGTCTGTTCTTCTCACAAACCACATATGGATCGACCAGTGTTATTGCATGTGTGTTCTTTTCATTAACCACATATGGACCCCTAGTGTCATTGCATGTTTGTTCTCTTCATTAACCATATCTAGAGTCATTGCATGTCTGTTCTTTTCATAGACCACATATGTATCCACCAGTGTCATTTCATGTGTGTTCTTTTCAAAAACCACATATGGATCCACCAGTGTCATTGCATGTGTGTTCTTTTCACAAACCACATATGGATCCACTAGTGTCATGGATCCACCAGTGTTATTGTATGTGTGTTCTATTCACAAACCACATATGGATCCACCAATGTCATTGCATGTGTGTTCTTTTCAGTAACCACATATGGATCCACCAGTGTGATTGCATGTGTGTTCTTTTCACAAACCACATATGGATCCACCAGTGTCATTGTTTGTGTGTTCTTTTCACCAACCACATATGGATCCACCAGTGTCATTGCATGTGTGTTCTATTCATGAACCACAGCTAGAGTCATTGCATGTCTGTTCTTTTCACAAACCACATATGGATCCACTAGAGGCATTGCATGTGTTCTTTTCATTAACCACATCTATATTCTTTGTATGTGTGTTCTTTTCACAAACAACATATGGATCCACCAGTGCCATTGAATGTCTGTTCTTCTCACAAACCACATATGGATCCACAACTAGAGTCATTACATGTCTGTTCTTCTCACAAACCACATATAGATCCACCAGATTTAGTGAAAGTCTATTCTTTTCATAAACCACACATGCATCCACCAGTGTCAATGCATCTGTGTTCTTTTCAAGAAACACAACTAGAGTCAGTCAATGTCTGTTCTTTTCACAAACCACATATTGATCCACCAGTGTCATTCCATGTGTTTATTTTCACAAACCATATATGGATCCACTAGAGTTATTGCATGTCTTTTCTTTTCACAGACTACACATGGATCCACCAGTGTCATTGCTTGTGTGTTCTTTTCATTAACCATAGTTAGAGTCATTTCATGTCGGTTCTTTTCAGAAACCACATATGGATCCACCAATGTCATTGCATGTGTGTTCTTTTCACAAACCACATATGGATCGACTAGTGTCATTGCATGTGTGTTCTTTCCATTAACCACATATGGACCCCTAGTGTCATTGCATGTTTGTTCTCTTCATTAACCAAATCTAGAGTCATTGCATGTCTGTTCTTTTCATAGACCACATATGTATCCACAGTGTCATTTCATGTGTGTTCTTTTCACAAACATATGGATCCACAGTGTCATTGCATGTGTGTTCTTTTCACAAACCACATATGGATCCACTAGTGTCATGGACCCACCAGTGTTATTGCATGTGTGTTCTATTCACAAACCACATATGGATCCACCAGTGTCATTGCATGTGTGTTCTTTTCAATAACCACATATGGATCCACCAGTGTCATTGCATGTGTGTTCTTTTCACAAACCACATATGGATCCACCAGTGTCATTGCATGTGTGTTCTTTTCACAAACCACATATGGATCCACCAGTGTCATTGCTTGTGTGTTCTTTTCACAAACCACATATGGATCCACCAGTGTCATTGCATGTGTGTTCTATTCATGAACCACAACTAGAGTCATTGCATGTCTGCTCTTTTCACAAACCACATATGGATCCACTAGAGTCATTGCATGTGTTCTTTTCATTAACCACAACTATAGTTTTTGTATGTGTGTTCTTTTCACAAACCACATATGGATCCACCAGTTCCATTGAATATACATTCTTCTCACAAATCACTTATGGATCCACAACTAGAGTAATTACATGTTTGTTCTTCTCACAAACCACATATGGATCCACCACAGTCAGTGAAAGTCTGTTCTTTTCATAAACCACACATGGATCCACCAGTGTCAGTGCATGTGTGTTCTTTTCAAGAAACATAATTAGAGTCAATCAATGTCATTCTTTTCACAAGCCACATAGGGATCCACCAATGTCATTGGATGTGTGTTCTTTTCACAAACCACATATTGATCCACCAGTGTCATTGCATGTGTGTTATTTTCACAAACCATATATGGATCCACTAGAGTCATTGCATGTCTTTTCTTTTCACATACCACACATGGATCCACCAGTGTCATTGCTTGTGTGTTCTTTTCATTAACCATAGTTAGAGTCATTTCATGTCTGTTCTTTTCACAAACCACATATGGATCCAACAGTGTCATTGCATGTGTGTTCTTTTCACAAACCACATATGGATCCACCAGTGTCATTGCATGTGTGTTCTTTTCACAAACCACATATGGATCCACCAGTGTCATTGCATGTGTGTTCTTTTAATTAACCACATATGGACCCCTAGTGTCATTGCATGTTTGTTCTCTTCATTAACCAAATCTAGAGTCATTGCATGTTTGTTCTTTTCATAGACCACATATGTATCCACTAGTGTCATTTCATGTGTGTTCTTTTCACAAACCACATATGGATCCACCAGTGTCACTGCATGTGTGTTCTTTTCACAAACCACATATGGATCCACTAGTGTCATGGATCCACCTAGGTTATTGCATGTGTGTTCTATTCACAAACCACATATGGATCCACTAGTGTCATTGCTTTTCACAAACCACATATGGATCCACCAGTGTCATTGCTTGTGTGTTCTTTTCACAAACCACATATGGATCCACTAGTGTCATTGCATGTGTGTTCTATTCATGAACCACAGCTAGAGTCATTGCATGTCTGCTCTTTTCACAAACCACATATGGATCCACTAGAGTCATTGCATGTGTTCTTTTCATTAACCATAGCTATAGTGTTTGTATGTGTGTTCTTTTCACAAACCACATATGGATCCACCAGTTCCATTGAATGTCTGTTCTTCTCACAAACCACATATGGATCCACAACTAGAGTCATTACATGTCTGTTCTTCTCACAAACCACATATGGATCCACCACAGTCAGTGAAAGTCTGTTCTTTTCATAAACCACACATGGATCCACCAGTGTCATTGCATGTGTGTTCTTTTCAGTAACCACATATGGATCCACCAGTGTGATTGCATGTGTGTTCTTTTCACAAACCACATATGGATCCACCAGTGTCATTGTTTGTGTGTTCTTTTCACCAACCCCATATGGATCCACCAGTGTCATTGCATGTGTGTTCTATTCATGAACCACATCTAGAGTCATTGCATGTCTGTTCTTTTCACAAACCACATATGGATCCACTAGAGTCATTGCATGTGTTCTTTTCATTAACCACATCTATATTCTTTGTATGTGTGTTCTTTTCACAAACCACATATGGATCCACCAGTGCCATTGAATGTCTGTTCTTCTCACAAACCACATATGGATCCACAACTAGAGTCATTACATATACATTCTTCTCACAAACCACATATAGATCCACCAGATTTAGTGAAAGTCTATTCTTTTCATAAACCACACATGCATCCACCAGTGTCAATGCATCTGTGTTCTTTTCAAGAAACACAACTAGAGTCAGTCAATGTCTGTTCTTTTCACAAACCACATATTGATCCACCAGTGTCATTCCCTGTGTTTATTTTCACAAACCATATATGGATCCACTAGAGTTATTGCATGTCTTTTCTTTTCACAGACTACACATGGATCCACCAGTGTCATTGCTTGTGTGTTCTTTTCATTAACCATAGTTAGAGTCATTTCATGTCTGTTCTTTTCAGAAACCACATATGGATCCACCAATGTCATTGCATGTGTGTTCTTTTCAAAAACCACATATGGATCGACTAGTGTCATTGCATGTGTGTTCTTTCCATTAACCACATATGGACCCCTAGTGTCATTGCATGTTTGTTCTCTTCATTAACCAAATCTAGAGTCATTGCATGTCTGTTCTTTTCATAGACCACATATGTATCCACCAGTGTCATTTCATGTGTGTTCTTTTCTGGCGACATATGGATCCACCAGTGTCATTGCATGTGTGTTCTTTTCACAAACCACATATGGATCCACTAGTGTCATGGACCCACCAGTGTTATTGCATGTGTGTTCTATTCACAAACCACATATGGATCCACCAGTGTCATTGCATGTGTGTTCTTTTCAATAACCACATATGGATCCACCAGTGTCATTGCATGTGTGTTCTTTTCACAAACCACATATGGATCCACCAGTGTCATTGCATGTGTGTTCTTTTCACAAACCACATATGGATCCACCAGTGTCATTGCTTGTGTGTTCTTTTCACAAACCACATATGGATCCACCAGTGTCATTGCATGTGTGTTCTATTCATGAACCACAACTAGAGTCATTGCATGTCTGCTCTTTTCACAAACCACATATGGATCCACTAGAGTCATTGCATGTGTTCTTTTCATTAACCACAACTATAGTTTTTGTATGTGTGTTCTTTTCACAAACCACATATGGATCCACCAGTTCCATTGAATGTCTGTTCTTCTCACAAATCACTTATGGATCCACAACTAGAGTAATTACATGTTTGTTCTTCTCACAAACCACATATGGATCCACCACAGTCAGTGAAAGTCTGTTCTTTTCATAAACCACACATGGATCCACCAGTGTCAGTGCATGTGTGTTCTTTTCAAGAAACATAATTAGAGTCAATCAATGTCTGTTCTTTTCACAAGCCACATAGGGATCCACCAATGTCATTGGATGTGTGTTCTTTTCACAAACCACATATTGATCCACCAGTGTCATTGCATGTGTGTTATTTTCACAAACCATATATGGATCCACTAGAGTCATTGCATGTCTTTTCTTTTCACATACCACACATGGATCCACCAGTGTCATTGCTTGTGTGTTCTTTTCATTAACCATAGTTAGAGTCATTTCACGTCTGTTCTTTTCACAAACCACATATGGATCCAACAGTGTCATTGCATGTGTGTTCTTTTCACAAACCACATATGGATCCACCAGTGTCATTGCATGTGTGTTCTTTTCACAAACCACATATGGATCCACCAGTGTCATTGCATGTGTGTTCTTTTAATTAACCACATATGGACCCCTAGTGTCATTGCATGTTTGTTCTCTTCATTAACCAAATCTAGAGTCATTGCATGTTTGTTCTTTTCATAGACCACATATGTATCCACTAGTGTCATTTCATGTGTGTTCTTTTCACAAACCACATATGGATCCACCAGTGTCACTGCATGTGTGTTCTTTTCACAAACCACATATGGATCCAATAGTGTCATGGATCCACCTGTGTTATTGCATGTGTGTTCTATTCACAAACCACATATGGATCCACTAGTGTCATTGCTTTTCACAAACCACATATGGATCCACCAGTGTCATTGCTTGTGTGTTCTTTTCACAAACCACATATGGATCCACTAGTGTCATTGCATGTGTGTTCTATTCATGAACCACAGCTAGAGTCATTGCATGTCTGCTCTTTTCACAAACCACATATGGATCCACTAGAGTCATTGCATGTGTTCTTTTCATTAACCATAGCTATAGTGTTTGTATGTGTGTTCTTTTCACAAACCACATATGGATCCACCAGTTCCATTGAATGTCTGTTCTTCTCACAAACCACATATGGATCCAAAACTAGAGTCATTACATATCCATTCTTCTCACAAACCACATATGGATCCACCACGTCGGTGAAAGTCTGTTCTTTTCATAAACCACACATGGATCCACCAGTGTCATTGCATGTGTGTTCTTTTCAGTAACCACATATGGATCCACCAGTGTGATTGCATGTGTGTTCTTTTCACAAACCACATATGGATCCACCAGTGTCATTGTTTGTGTGTTCTTTTCACCAACCCCATATGGATCCACCAGTGTCATTGCATGTGTGTTCTATTCATGAACCAC
The DNA here is from genome assembly GCA_023614405.1 of Avena insularis. Taxonomy (NCBI): domain Eukaryota; kingdom Viridiplantae; phylum Streptophyta; class Magnoliopsida; order Poales; family Poaceae; genus Avena; species Avena insularis. The sequence goes on along the minus strand of CM042692.1, from coordinate 74,153,600 downwards.
ATCTAGAGTCATTGCATGTCTGTTCTTTTCACAAACCACATATGGATCCACTAGAGTCATTGCATGTGTTCTTTTCATTAACCACATCTATATTCTTTGTATGTGTGTTCTTTTCACAAACCACATATGGATCCACAGTGCCATTGAATGTGCATTCTTCTCACAAACCACATATGGATCCACAACTAGAGTCATTACATATACATTCTTCTCACAAACCACATATAGATCCACCAGATTTGGTGAAAGTCTATTCTTTTCATAAACCACACATGCATCCACAGTGTCAATGCATCATGTTCTTTTCAAGAAACACAACTAGAGTCGATCAATATACATTCTTTTCACAAACCACATATTGATCCACCAGTGTCATTCCCTGTGTTTATTTTCACAAACCATATATGGATCCACTAGAGTTATTGCATGTCTTTTCTTTTCACAGACTACACATGGATCCACAGTGTCATTGCTTGTGTGTTCTTTTCATTAACCATAGTTAGAGTCATTTCATATGCATTCTTTTGAAACCACATATGGATCCACCAATGTCATTGCATGTGTGTTCTTTTCACAAACCACATATGGATCGACTAGTGTCATTGCATGTGTGTTCTTTCCATTAACCACATATGGACCCCTAGTGTCATTGCATGTTTGTTCTCTTCATTAACCAAATCTAGAGTCATTGCATGTCTGTTCTTTTCAAAGACCACATATGTATCCACAAGTGTCATTGCATGTGTGTTCTTTTCACAAGACATATGGATCCACCGGTGTCATTGCATGTGTGTTCTTTTCACAAACCACATATGGATCCACTAGTGTCATGGACCCACCGGTGTTATTGCATGTGTGTTCTATTCACAAATCACATATGGATCCACCGGTGTCATTGCATGTGTGTTCTTTTCAATAACCACATATGGATCCACCAGTGTCATTGCATGTGTGTTCTTTTCACAAACCACATATGGATCCACAGTGTCATTGCATGTGTGTTCTTTTCACAAACCACATATGGATCCACCAGTGTCATTGCTTGTGTGTTCTTTTCCACAAACCACATATGGACCCCTAGTGTCATTGCATGTTTGTTCTCTTCATTAACCAAATCTAGAGTCATTGCATGTCTGCTCTTTTCACAAACCACATATGGATCCACTAGAGTCATTGCATGTGTTCTTTTCATTAACCACAACTATAGTTTTTGTATGTGTGTTCTTTTCACAAACCACATATGGATCCACCAGTTCCATTGAATGTACATTCTTCTCAAAACACTTATGGATCCACAACTAGAGTAATTACATGTTTGTTCTTCTCACAAACCACATATGGATCCACCACAGTCGTTGAAAGTCTGTTCTTTTCATAAACCACACATGGATCCACCAGTGTCAGTGCATGTGTGTTCTTTTCAAGAAACATAATTAGAGTCAATCAATGTCTGTTCTTTTCACAAGCCACATAGGGATCCACCAATGTCATTGGATGTGTGTTCTTTTCACAAACCACATATTGATCCACCAGTGTCATTGCATGTGTGTTATTTTCACAAACCATATATGGATCCACTAGAGTCATTGCATGTCTTTTCTTTTCACATACCACACATGGATCCACCAGTGTCATTGCTTGTGTGTTCTTTTCATTAACCATAGTTAGAGTCATTTCATGTCTGTTCTTTTCACAAACCACATATGGATCCAACAGTGTCATTGCATGTGTGTTCTTTTCACAAACCACATATGGATCCACCAGTGTCATTGCATGTGTGTTCTTTTCACAAACCACATATGGATCCACCAGTGTCATTGCTTGTGTGTTCTTTTAATTAACCACATATGGACCCCTAGTGTCATTGCATGTTTGTTCTCTTCATTAACCAAATCTAGAGTCATTGCATGTTTGTTCTTTTCATAGACCACATATGTATCCACTAGTGTCATTTCATGTGTGTTCTTTTCACAAACCACATATGGATCCACCAGTGTCACTGCATGTGTGTTCTTTTCACAAACCACATATGGATCCACTAGTGTCATGGATCCACCTGTGTTATTGCATGTGTGTTCTATTCACAAACCACATATGGATCCACTAGTGTCATTGCTTTTCACAAACCACATATGGATCCACCAGTGTCATTGCTTGTGTGTTCTTTTCACAAACCACATATGGATCCACTAGTGTCATTGCATGTGTGTTCTATTCATGAACCACAGCTAGAGTCATTGCATGTCTCTTTTCACAAACCACATATGGATCCACTAGAGTCATTGCATGTGTTCTTTTCATTAACCAGCTATAGTGTTTGTATGTGTGTTCTTTTCACAAACCACATATGGATCCACCAGTTCCATTGAATATACATTCTTCTCACAAACCACATATGGATCCACAACTAGAGTCATTACATGTACATTCTTCTCACAAACCACATATGGATCCACCACTGTCAGTGATAGTCTGTTCTTTTCATAAACCACACATGGATCCACCAGTGTCATTGCATGTGTGTTCTTTTCAAGAAACACAACTAGAGTCAGTCAATGTCTGTTCTTTTCACAAGACACATAGGGATCCACCAGTGTCATTGGATGTGCGTTCTTTTCACAAACCACATATTGATACACCAGTGTCATTGCATGTGTGTTCTTTTCACAAAACATATATGTATCCACTAGAGTCATTGCAGGTCTTTTCTTTTCACAGACCACACATGGATCCACCAGTGTCATTGCTTGTGTGTTCTTTTCATTAACCATAGTTAGAGTCATTTCATGTCTGTTCTTCTACTTAAACACATATGGATCCACCAGTGTCATTGCATGTGAGTTCTTTTCAGAAACCACATATGGATCCACCGGTGTAATTGAATGTGTGTTCTTTTAATTGATCACATATGGACCCCTAGTGTCATTGCATGTTTGTTCTCTTCATTAACCAAATCTAGAGTCATTGCATGTCTGTTCTTTTCATAGACCACACATGTATCCACCAGTGTCATTTCATGTGTGTTCTTTTCACAAACCACATTTGGATCCACGGTGTTATTGCATGTGTGTTCTTTTCACAAACCACATATGGATCCACTAGTGTCATGGATCCACAGTGTTATTGCATGTGTGTTCTATTCACAAACCACATATGGATCCACCGGTGTCATTGCATGTGTGTTCTTTTCATTAACCACATATTGATCCACCGGTGTCATTGCATGTGTGTTCTTTTCACAAACCACATATGGATCCGCCAGTGTAATTTCATTTGTGTTCTTTTCATTAACCACATATGGACCCCCTAGTGTCATTGCATGTGTTTTTTTCATTAACTACAACTAGAATCATTGCATGTGTGTTCTTTTCAGAAACACATATTAACATGGGTATACCCTACAGGTACTCGAGTTTGATATATACGCCCTAAATACTGCGGAAGCCCACGGCGTTGCCAAGGCCCAAATGGAGAACTCGAATGGCCCGCGGACTCTTGGTTGCTTGCGAGACAAGAAGAAGCCAAAGATAGAAAGTTTAAAGGGAAAACCCTAACCTATAACCGACTCGACCTGCTACCCGAGACCTAGCGTATCTATATAAAGGCGAGGAGGGGGCGGCGAGGAGGACACACGCAACCCTAGTTTCCACAACTCTCCCCAGATTGCATCTGCGTGCCCCTGTAATCTTTGATTCCTTCGTTAATTCCAAGAGCAGACAAGAAGGAGTAGGGACCTCAACGAGGCCTGAACCTGAGTAAACCTTGCGTCCATATGTGCTTGTTTGCTAGCCGATTGATGCCTCCAACGCTCTGTAGCACCCCGCTAAAAGCACTACTAGAAAATTGCTGAGTTTGTGTTTGTACATCATCATGACCGCATGCTCATGTCATGATGCCACATTGCATTTGAGCATCGTCATCATAATGCATGGTTTGCCTAAAACTATTTTCCTAAAAGCCTAGTTTTGTTTTCTAAACACCCCCGTCTTTATTCAAATCAAAACACCGGACCTCTTACGGGTTTTTTTTTGTCTAAAAATAGTTTACAAAAGGCTTTTAAAACAAAAATAAATAAATAAAAACTATTTTGTCGGACCGGGGAGGCAGCCCAACCGTTAGGCCAGGCCTCCTACTACCTGGCCCATCTAAGAAAAACCCTAGCCTAAACCAAAGCCTGGCTACTCCCCAACCCATCCCTGCCTCGCTGCCACACACACAGCCACGCATGCACATGCTAGTGCACGCAGCAGCCGCAGCTAACACGTCTTGGCGCCGCTCCACCTCGCTCCTACCCGACCCCACCCTTGGCCCCACCACGCGAGACAGGCTCCTGTCCAGATCCCGTTGCTTGTTGCCCGCGCCTCACATCGCGCGCCCACCCCTGTCCACGTGACCAACACGTCCGCACGTCGCGAGCGACACGGTATCCCAGCCCCACCCCGCTCTCTCCCGCGCCTCGCTCCTCCTAGGCCTGCACGCGACCAACTCCCCACCCGCCTTGATCCTGCGCGCCACCCCTGCCCGCATCGCGCTCAGCCCCACTAGTCTCTCCCCGTCACGTCTCCCGCCCCTCCCTCAATCCTATAACCACCTACCCCACTAACTTCCGTCCTCGCCTGTGCACGAGGCCGTGCCCGCCGACCCGCCGCCAGAGCCACGCTGCCCGGTGAGCCTACCCCGTGAGCTCGCGCCCGCCGGAGCCCGGTCCTCGTGCGTCGCCTTTTTCCTCCCAGCTCCTCCCCGTCCCGCAAGCCCCTGTAGCGCGGCGCCGCTGACCCGTGGCCGTCTTCTCTGCTCGTCATCGTTGCCAGCCCTCCCTCGTTGAGCGCCACACCACCTGCGAGCTTCCCTCTCCGTCGAGCCTGCCAAGCACTGCGTCTGTGGCCACGGTACCCTTCCACCTGTGCTCCGCCTCTGAGCACCGCCGCGCCGTTGCTGGCCACCCTCTGTCCTTCCACAAGGGATGCCTCCTCTGCAGCATGGCCGCCACCGCCCTCTGCTTTCTCCTGCAACTCCCTGCTCTGTCGCTCGCCCGCTGTTCTCGGCTGCCTCCTCGACCTCCCAAGCACGCCTCGAGCTCCTGCCCCGACGGTAGTGCCCCGTCTCCAACCTCCTGCAGGAGCTCCGCCGACCGGAGTTGTTCACCGCGTGGATCCTGACCACGTAAACAAGCCGCCTCTAGCATGTCCTATCTCCTCGCGCTTTGCAGTCTGAGACATGTTGATTGGTACTGTTGAAGGTGTGGATAATATGTGACACTACTGCAGGCCTTTCTGTACACTAGATCGACCTCGGCTCGATGATTTCTGATGTGAACCTCCATGGATGAACTAGTCAAAACCTAGAGATCGCCTTCATGGATCTGATGTACCGAAGATGCTGACATGGGAACTAAGTCCACCATATGACATGATCCCCTTCACGGGAACCGAAGACCGTACCCAACTGAAGGTGCTCGAGGAATCTCGGACAAGAACTCCTTCACGAACCCTGAAGACCCGACCCCGGATTCGAAGTCCGAACCTCGACACCAGCTTCATGCTCTCCTTCACGAGCACCAAGAACCGGTTCCCGGAGGAAAAGACCGATCCTGGCGAGACCGAACCGAACCCTCAAAACCAAGTTCGCCAAACCCCATGTGTGATCCCCTTTTCCGAGACCCCTATTTTTACAATATATGACATCCACCTTGTTGCATATAAATTATTCATACTCGCATTGCATCATGTGGTTTGGGGGCATTATGCCGATTCACCTAATAAATAAATATGGGAACTATATGCGGGCTATTATAGTCTTATATTGGCCTCATTTAAATTTGCGTAGCAAATATATGCCATGTTTTGCCTTGTTAATGTAACATTTAAAATTGTAGGGTATCTAAATAACTTGAACCTTCTAATTAAATGCCGGGACCCCGGTTTCGCTTAATATTACCTAGTTGCATCGCATCTTTGCCATGCCATACATCATGGATGCATCATGCCCGATCTTACGTAATATTAAATAGTGTATCCGTGTTTCTTCTAGTGTTTTGGTTCTTTCGGATTAGGCCATTGAGTTGATGCAGTATCGCAAGTTCTTGAATAATGTATCTTCGGAGTGTTACCTAGGCGAGCATCCTCCCCTTTCTACCTATTTTATTTATAGTCTTTATTTTCTCCTGTTGATCTATTGCTCTCTGTATTAGATGCTTTAGGTTTCGTGCATCATTTATATTCCTTGCAGCCCCTATATTGCCTTGGATACATCCTATTGCTTGTTGTTTGATAGATAGTCGGCCTTGGTAGTCGAGTTGCCTTTGCTTGTGGTGCCGTTGTCGTTCCATCCACTATTGATGGGAGGTTGGTACATGCTTAATGGTGGAGATGATCATGACTTTAAATACAACTATTTAATTGCTAGGATAACTAATGAAAGAGGCACCGGTGGGCAATATATGTTATTTGGTTTTTCATGTCCACTTGTGTCCCGTTGGCCCCGAGTACTTGATACCTGTTCCTTGATTATTCACACTATCCACATCCGGGAGACCCTATGGATCCCCTTAGCAAGCTTGATTCATTTCTTATTTCTTGGGGCCTAAACTAGTTTGGGGTTTTATTACTATCCTATACTTATGCCATGCTTTCTGCTTTATTTATGATTGTCGTGGAGCACATGTACTATTAGGAATTGTGGAGTGTTTTGTGATATCGACAAGCCCAATCACACTTTGGGTTCCCAGTCGTTTACAGCCATTGGCGCAAACCTTGGGTCCGTCTCGGAGCCGGCCAACTTCGTTGCGGGTAGCTTAATGGGTGGCCCCCTGAAATATTTTATGAATCCTGTGAGTGCTTTGTCGTGAAAGCCTCATTGGGTTTTGATTTGGTTTTTCCGAGGTTGATCGTGTGTGTGTTGCTATTTGTGCACCCTGAGTTAAATCTTCTGAAAGCCGTGTCCATGATTATGGACGACTTGGAGCCTGATCTCGATCATAGACAAGCATACCTAAAGTAGTGCTATAAATTTGACTTAATATATGACTAATAATCAGCTTCACTACAGCGGAATGGATAACAAAAGTGCCAACAACTAGTGGGCTGGGTGTATCATGTCATGTTATACCTTCCTAGTAAGTATCGCAACTCCAATGGAATGAAATAAAAGTGCCAACAACTGCTGGGTTTGGGATGTCACATGCTAATTGTATATGACTTGTAAGTCTTGCTTCTGGCTGAATGGTTAACTAAAACTGCCCACTACTTATGCTATCGGGATGACTCGTGCTATCTATATCGACTAGTAAGTGCTTCAACTATAATGGAATGAATAAAAGCGCCAAGCTGTGAGTTCCTCGGTTTGACTTCCTCGTTTGGTCTCGAGGGGGAAATGCCAGGATGGGTATGTTTGGTGTTACTATCAGGTTGGATCCGAATAGTTTTTTTTATCCCTCTCTAATAGCCACCAGTTTTACTGAGTCTCTATAGGTTGTTTAGTGTTGCTTCTTGCCGCTTTAGTCCACCATACCTATGTAGGCGAGGACCGAATTCTAGACTTCGCCGTGTCTTGGCCTCGATCTTGACACTCCTCTTTTCCTTTTCCTTTGTGCACCTTTTGTTTAGCGGGTATGAGATCGGCGTTGTTAGCGAGGTTACCCTTCCTGGGCAAGGTTATGGGCGCCATTGGTTATTCTTTAGCTCTTAGCCCAATTTGCATCTTGTCCGTACTCGGATGTTGTATCGTTTTCAAGGTGATTTGGATCTTTGCATTGTATATCTGTATTCTTAACTCATCGAGTGCGTGTTGTATATATATACATTACATGGGTTCCATCGTGGACTATTGTGTAATGTTATTACTTTGTTTTCCACCCGCACGCAAGTGCTGGTGAGCATCTTTGAATCGTTTCTATGCGTGTTTGGCGGAATCGCTAAAACTTGCATAGGGGTCGAGGTGTTAAACGCTCCCTCCTTCTCCAAAACCCAAGTCCATAACAATGGGCATTGACGAGTTAAACCCTCATCAATTGCTGCGTCTATAGAATTTGAGTGCTGATGTCGCGCTTCTTGACCCCATCAGCCACGATCTACCTTCAACTCTGCGGAGATTCGCTAACGCTTGCCGGTAGTTCGACTTCACCATCCACACGCCACCCACTCGCCCGGCTTTCAAGTCCGTGGCGATGGAATCAACTGGCGATTGGGAGCTTCCGCTTCTAGGTTGGTCGATGGGCACACTTCGCATGCGACCAGCCAACTGCTCCGTGATTGCTCGGCATCGTGGTTCCGCCACCAATCGTCACCCTCGGCGATCAACACCTCGGCAACAGGGGGCACGGACAGCGACAGCAGTCGTGGAGCCGATCCAGGTGACCTAGCAACGGAACATGGAGTCTACCGCTCTGGATCAATGCTGGTGACACCGCCGCCGATCGCAACAATGGTGGCAATGGATCTGGCACCGATCCGTAGCGGTGGCATACCTAATGGCGGACCACCCAGCGGCCCCACCAGCGGTGGAAATGGCGTGCCCATCAACAGCGGAGGCGGTCAGACCTCCAACCATGGTGAGCGAGCACACCGGTGGCGTGTCGTGATTAGTCAAAACAACAATAGGTGGGCCCCGCCGAGAGAGGTTACGCAAGGCAATCCTCGCCTCCGGACACACCGCGGGACATGCTGATGGGCTACCATTGGCTAGTAAAGAAGGAGTCTGGGCGCTAGCTACCGCAATCGCGCCTTTCGAGCGCATAAAAAAGCGGCGTATGAGTCGAGTCTTCGTCGAGCTGGGCTCTCCTCCCATGGAGGATCCTCCTCCAAGGGCAACGAGTACGTGGCCAACAAGTGGCAATCTCGGATGGCCCATCTCACCGAGAAAGAATGCATAGAAGCCGCGAAAGTCCTCGACTTGGCTCTATGATAGTCGACACCTGCAGACAGCGTGGTCCCAAAGACAACATTTACCAACCCGTGGTGGCGGTGACCACCATGTACCTCCTCAACAACCAACCACTAGCTGGAGATCGCGATGACGCCATGCATCGATCTCACGATCACGGGCTTGGGATTAGTCGAGGCTGCTCTCGACAAAAGAGCCAACGCGAGCCGAAGAAGGGAAAAGCTCTGGCAAAACGCTATTCCTCACCTTCATCCAGCGATGACAGTCATGACCTATCTCGACGTCGCCGCTCACGGCGGCATGATCTCGATTATGATGCGCGCGGTGACCTCACGCAGCGCAAAATCGACAAATCAAGGGCAAGACGCGCTAGTTCGACTGACTCCGAAGAGGATGAGACTGAACTCTATGGCGCCAGATGCTTCAGTAGGTCCATCAGGCAGAAGCGAATGCCAAAAGGGTTGAAACTCCCGCCGGAAAACCCAAAGTTCGACAGCCTACAAGACCCAAAGATCTGGTTGGAGGAACACATCTCCTCTGTCAGGCTACACGGCGGGAGTCGAAGCACGACCATGCAATGCTTGCAGCTACAGCTGCAGGGCGCCGCCCGTGCATGGCTCAACAATATCCCGCGCGAATCCATTCGCAGCTGGGAAGAGCTGGTCTATAGCTTTGTACGCAACTTCAAGGGCACTTACAAAAGGCCCACAACAATCGAAGAGCTGAGGCTGCCAACAAAGGTCAGGTGATCGCTACGCTCGAACATCTAGAGGTGGTCCATCATCAAGAACTCCATGAAAACATCTGGGAGGACGCAATTAGCGCATTCAATGGCGGTGTTACGCGCATAAACTCGAGGAGGCTGGGCGCTCGGCCGAAGACAATCGATCACGATGGAAATTGCGAATCGTTGAGCGATGGAAGGATTCGGTGAAAACGCACCTACTCCGATGATGGCGATGACCTCGAGCGCGCACGACCGTCGAGGCAAGCGGCAAATGCCTCTCGATGACCGTGGCGATGTCAACATGGTCGCAGCCGACTACACCGACAAACACGGCGACAACGCGGCGGCGGCTATCACGGCGGATACCGCGAGTCAGGAAAACCACGCAAGTGTGGCGGCACCACACTCGTGAAGAGGACCCGCAACAACCGCCGAGGACAAACTATCCAGGCCATACAGCGAGCACTTCTACATTGACAAGCATGATGGCAGAAAAATCGAGCCACCTTCTCAAAAGGCTGCGAGTTTCTCAAGCTCCACGAAAGTGCAGCTCGGATGAATCGCGATGGATCAATAGGGGCTATGGATTACGCCCAGTGCGTCGTGGCACCTGGCTCCTCCACCACCGCCCGAATACCACCACCAGCGTCGCACCGGTCCAAAATCACCGGTGGCGAACCATACCCATGACCCGTGGGAAACATGGGGATGATCCAAAGGGGTCCCTCAAATCCAAGTGCGAAGGCCATCACTCGCCAAGTCAACTTGGCGATCTCCACCTTCCACCTGAGTACCTCGGTGGGCGACTCTGCATCACCTTCGACCGGCGTGACCACCGCGCCAAGTCCCTCGTCCAGCCACTATCCTCATACTCGAGAGCGCAGTTGGGGGCTTCGACATGAGACACGTCTTCATGGGCCGGTGGTAGCGGCATCAACCTAACGTTCATAAGTACCTTGTGTGCAATGAGGATCCCTCTGATGTTTAAGGAAGTTTTAGACACAGCGTTCCACGGCATCATCCCAGGAAAGGTGTATATCCACAGGAAAAATCAACCTCGGCGTCATCTTGACACCCGCAAATTTTTTGGCGGAGGCGCGCTTTCGAGGTGCGTCGATTGGCCTTCACAATATCACTACATCCTCGGGCGATGTCGCGTTCGCCAAGGTTCATGGCGGTGCCACTACGCCTACTGCGGATGAAGATGCCGGGCCCAAAGCGTAGTAATCACAATCAACGGTAACTTGAGAGGTCAGGCGGTTACGATAGAATTCAGAAATCTCCTAGTCGCCCGGTATCACGGGAGAACCGCAAGATTAAAAGTCGGCGAGACAACGATACGCCTCCTCTAAACCGGCCGAGTTCACCCGACCTGTCCTTCAACTCGTCGGTGCACGGAAGAGAGTCAGGTCCACCCGGACCCTACCAAGGCAGCCCTCGCCAACAACTTGGGTTCCGCGCATAGAACTTCGCTCGTCAATTCCTCCGTGAGCACTAGAAATCTTCGCACGGTGTCCAGCGGACATTCCGAGGTTACCGAAATTCAGCGAGCAAGCCCTCAGCGTCGAACCGGATGCAAGGCGGTCGAAGCGGAACAATTCGGCGCATAAGAACCAAAAAGGGCAAAGCGGTGAATGGAGATCAACAGACTCCTTGGCGCCAAATTCATACGCGATCAAGGAAAGAACTTGGCTCGCCACACGGTGATGGTACCTAAAAGACACGGATATCCTGCGGATGTGCGTGGACTTCACCTCCACCGAACAAGCACGCCCAAAGGATCACTTCACGCTGCGCCGTCGACCAAATCGCCGACTCCACCGCGGGATGTGGCGTCTATGCTTCCTCGATGCCTACTCATGCTATAATCAGATTGAGCGAGGAGGAGGATCAGGAAAGCGGTGTTCTGGCGCCTTTTGGTGTGTTACGCTGCAACACAATGCCGCCCAGGCTCCAAAAGCGAGAGCCACCTATCGGTGCATGCATCTTTGCTTACCCTCAAGAATCAACTTCGTCGCAACATCCAAGTCTATGTTGATGACATCGTCATCAAAACAAAGGAAGCCGCTAACCGATGATTTACACGAGACCTTCGCCAACCTCGACCGCTACGGATCAAGCTCAATCCGGACAAATGCGCCTTGGCGTACCATCTGAGCAACTACTGGGTATCTCATCTCCACGAGAGGATTGGCGAACCCAAAGAAAATAAGCCATACGGCCATGGAGAAGCCAAAAGCGTAAGAGGCATCCAGCGGTGGCTGAACCCAATCGTGGCGCTCGGTCGATTCATCGATGGGAATGGTGAAAAGGCACTACCTTCTACCAACTTCTCCAAACCGACAAGTTCGGTGGACAAAGCGAAGCGCGAGGAAGCATTCGACACGAAGCATCTACTCTCTACCTCATGATCTTGGTGACTCTACGAAAAAGAACCATTGTTGCTATACATCTCCGCACTAACCGGTGGTGACGCTGGTGCTCGTGGTGGAGCGAGCCAAGAAAATAAAGTCCTGCGGTGCAGCACATACACTACCTCGGCGAGGTGCTCACGCTAACAAGCGGTACCGCACTATCGGTAGCGTCTGGCGTCTTCCGGACAACCCATGCGCCACTACTTCTAAACATCCAATCGTGGTGGTCAATGGCGCCCGCTTGGTCATATACTCAAAAACCCGATGCCGCGGACGAGTGCGTGCTTTGGGGAATCGAGCTGTCTCCGCATGAGACATTACATACGCTGCAGCAGCGATCAAATCGCCAAGTCCTCCTGACTTCCTCGTGCCTGGATGGAGAACCAGCTCCCGAAAGCGGATATGTCTTACCTGCGGGCGATGCGCCGATGGATCCAAGCATAAGGGCGGATTTGGCGCAGGTGTCATCTTGACATCACCCGGAGACAAGCGAAATACATTCTGCGACTGTAGTTCACTGCCTCCAACAACGAAGCTGAGTCCGAGACCCTGTTGCACAGGATGTGAATGGCAAAAGCCTGCGGCGCCAAGAGGCTCATCATCTACGGCGACTCCAAGCTGGTCATCAACCAGACAATGCAGTCACGATGCCTTTGAGCGACAATATGATTGCCCTACCGTGACCTACGACACACTCGAGGGACTTTGATGGCTGTGAGTTGTGGTCGTAGGCGAAAGTAATGAAGAGGCGGACGCCCGCCAACATTAGCTCCACTGCGACCCCATACCACGGGGTATTTCGAGTATGTCTGCGAATGCTCCATCAAGCCAAAAGCCACAGAGAAGAAGACAAGCGCAACAACGGACTCGGGGCTATACCCAATGAGCAAATGTCACTCGATGGGCTGGAGTTTGTCACACGTGACTCGAGGACCAATGGGCGTCATGATGATCGAGCCATCTTGGACTCAACCCTACATCACATATCTTCTCGGCAGAATTTGACGAACGACCGGTGACCGCGACATATCGCCGACGATCCAAGGCATTAAATGCGTCATCAGTAGCCAACTATACAAAGCGTAACATCACACAGGAGTACTCAGCGGTGCGTCTCCAACCGCAGACGAAAGAAGGGCTGTCCTCCTCGACATCCATGAGAAGGGACCTATGGGCCATCATGCCTAAGTCACGCCCTCGTTGCCAAAGCTCTCATTTAGCTAGATTCGATCGGCTATTGACGGCGCATGCGGCCGCCAGGACATGCCGTCCGGAGATACAACGCTTGGTGATTTGTGCGAGCAAACTACCTGCCACGCTTGCCAGCCCAGAACTCCGGCTATGCGTACCATTGGCTTGGACCTTTGCACAATGGGGACTCGACATGGTCGGCCAAGCTCCCAAAGTCACCATGAGGAGACTACGATCTACCTCCTGGTCGCGATCGACAAATTCACCAAGTGGATAGAGGCCATGCCCGGTGACAAACCGGTCGGGAGGTAGCGTCGTAATCGAAGTTCTTTTTCGAAAGTCCATTATCCATCGGCAGTGCCACTGGCAACATCATCACGGAACAATGGAGCGAACTTACCTCTAAGGAGTTCGAGGCTTCTGCGAGAACACGAGAATCAACGTAAGCTATGCCTCATAGCTCATCCATGAACCAACAGTCAAGTCGAAAAGAGCCAGCGGCCTCAAATGCCTGCTGTGGAATCAAGAAGCGACTCCTAGCCACTGAACGCAAGCATGGATGTTGGCGGAATGCAATGAGATCGTCCATTACTTTGGATCGTTGAACCAACCCCAAATAGCACCACGGGATATACTCATTCTTCATGGTGCATGGCGCTTTTGAGCAGTTCCATGCAATGCGTTTTTAATGCTACCCGAACATTCGTGAAGCCTGGCGAGCAGAGTCAACACTTGCACTCGAGAGACTCGTCCGATATCCTTGGTCAGTGCAGGGGATATCGCTGCGTAAAGATCGACGATCACCGGCAGTGATGCACAACTACCTACAGCGGAAGGTTACGCCCAGTATCCTTCCTCGAAGGAGACCTAGTCCGACTAAAGGCCTAAAGCAACAACTTTGGCACCTCAGATCGAGTCCCTTGAGGAGGAGACCATACGTGATTACTGATAATCCCAAGTGGCGCCCTATCCTCAAAGATTTCTGAAAGCGAGTCGTGATACTCAGCCACAGGCGAACGTGGCCAGCTGCGGCTAACTACCCCTAGTCATCTTTTTTCTCTTACATTACAAATAAGGCTATTCAGCCAGGCTACTTAGCCACATATTGTACCTCGTCACTGTTCTCTGCAATAAATAAATGTGCTTAAGTGCCCCTAGAAAACTCTATGTTCTTCTTTATTTTTCTAGCAATATTTTCACCGGGTCAGGGCTCATAACCCACTCATTACATATTCGTTCTCTGACACTTAAGTCTGGCGATATCTCTCAGTGGCGACACAATATCAATGAAACCTTGATAAAACACCAACCTAGTTGCTGTAATGCACCGACAGTGTTGGCAAGGTGCTAAAGATAAAACAAGTCGGGGCGCTGAAAGGAACTGAAAGTACAAATACACTTTCATGCAAAGCATATGCTAGCATGCTCTTTTACATATCAAGTAATTACATATATCCATACACGAACTTTTACAACCTTTGAGTATACTGTATGTGTAGGATACAAATCAAACTACCTACTACAATGGAAGAACGCTTTGTCTGTTCCTCAAAGAAGTCGACCATTTCTCTATTTGGATGATCCACCACACAGTAATGAGGGAACCATGTTCCAGAGTCGAACTCTGCCGATGGAACCGGTGACCCTGGCGACAATAACCGCAGTAATGTCCACATTAGGCCTGTCGCGATCGCACCCAGACGACAAAAGCAGCCTTGGCACAAGCCCTTTACTAACCACGGCCGAACGCGCTTTCGTGAACTGCACTCAAATCCTGGTATCTACGCCGGGGAGGCCAACAAGCTTGAAGCGGGCGGTGTCTGGTGGAAACATCATCCGATAGATGCCTGGTGCACGGCTGGCACGGCGCGCCTTCTTCGAGAAAATGCGGCACTCGAGAAGCACGATCCTGCGGGTTCGTAATTAGCGTATTCGTAACAGGGTCATGATCCACCCGAAGTACCCACTACGCTGCGCCTGCTCTGGGTCAATCATGCATTGAGCGGCGATCGATCCTTTTTCATCCTGCGGATGTGAGCGCGACAACTTGCCACCACAAAAGCAAAGTGTGAAAGATGAGGCATCATCCCACGGCAACTCCACGCAAAGGAAAAGATAAGAGGATAGAAGGCTAACATTTGAACTGCTTCTCTCAAGCTGGGCCACCTCCTCCAATAGGGTACTTCTCATGGCGGAGGCTTTATCGGCCGACTTCCATACATCGGCAGCTACTTCGTGGAGGATAAGCGACTCATGCTCTAGTTGTTTAATATGATTGCATAAGTCGCATGAAAGCAATGACAATCCTCCAGCTTGAGCGAGGCTGCGCCAAGTTCTCATCGGCGGAAGGGAGGATCATATGGATCACTCGAAGGAGCACTCGATGTACCCTACCAGAATCAAGCAAAAGCAAATAAAGAGACCAAGAATACATTTGTGCAAAGGGCATATATGCATTCAAACATAGGAAAAAGTTTCGATTTGGGACACCCCAGCAAAATCATTGTTCATAAAGCCAAAAGGCTAAACCATAATCTGCAGCTATACAGATGAAGAACTAAGATGTAGCATGTTTCTTGACTTGGACTTCGGAGCCTTGGGGCCATCGCATCCATGGCGATCTCTCCGATGCTAGCGGACTTGCCGATACTACCAAAGCTGCAGCTTTAAGCAGCGCCAGCTCTTGGTACTTGGCAGTGTCTGCGATAAACTGAAACTGTAATTTTGCATTTACCAGCATAGGGGCAAAAACTGCCTGCTAGACTCTAGGCCGTCCGGCAGGCATCGCCTCGAGAGATAGTTCACAGGATCCATCTCGCCATGGGCTTTTCACTCATTCGGAAGTTCCATGGTGGTGCCAAGCGGGCTTGTGAACTTTTGAAGTCCGTGGAGTTCCTCCAACCAGGATTCCACCAAGTCGCCGAGGTTGTCGATCATCCCAGCCTTGGGAATCAATCCTCACGGAGTGACTGTTGAGCACATCCTTGGCCTTCCCTAGAGTCTTACCGGAATGCAGCTTGGCTTTCGGTCTTGGCTGCGGCGTGGCACCAGCCAAAGCATTCCATGTGGCACAGAGATTGGGCATCGAAACTCAAGCCAGCGGGCATCTGCGCACACAAAGCATTAGTACAACAATCACACGTCAAGGCACGTAAGAGCAAGACATATCCGTGATGAAAAGTCATACACGAGAGGAATTGTGATCGAGGAAAACTGCACCTCTCGAACATCTTCTCCCCCTTAGTAGTGGAGGCAAGGAGATCCTGCTCTCTCTTCGCGACTCCTCCAAAATTTCTGATTGCCTCGTCATGATTTTAATGCTTCGCTGGGCCAAATGTCTTCTTCCAATGCAGCAAACATGGTGAAGTAATTCATTGTGCTTTCATTTGCAACATGCGTACAGAGTGTTACCAATCGAATCAATAATATTAAGTAAAATACAAAGGCGAAGTCAAAACTTACTAATAATGTGATAATGGCGATTGTCGATCGCGCATGCTTTGTCGACCCATGTTGGGGACACACGCTTCCTGCTCAGCGAGGCGGTGACTTCTTTCACGATGAGTTTACATCGAGAGACACTTCAAGTTCAAGTAAAGCATGCAAAGAATAAATTCATTTGCCAAGCGCAAGATACTTACATGATCCTCCACGGACTTCCGAAGAAGGTTGTTGCTTGCAGTCATAAGGTAACATCCATGCTCGCCCATCATGAGGAACTAGATGAATTATGCCGAGTGGGCGTCAATGGAGGGAGAAGGAGACCCCCAAGACACCTTTTCTTGGACTTGGAGTCGTGACTCGAACTCCTTCAAAATTTGATGTAAATCCTTAAGAGGCAGCGTCACCACTGACTAAAACACAAATCAAACAAGAGCTTGGGAATGAAGTAGTAACTCCAAAGAAGAAGCCAAAACGGGTGTTGAATACAGAACTTACCGATCAAATCTATATCAAAGATCGAAGGGTACTGCTCCTCCCACTTTCAAGCGATTCCTTTGGCCATTGAAACTTCTTCCGGGAAGGAGGCCGCCATAGTTGCGTCTGACACGGCAGCGGGTAATCGGGCTCCTTACTTAGATGAAGGGCCCTCTAGAGTCAAGGAGAAAGAAGCATCCGAATCCTCAAGCATTCAAGAGGCAGCTATGCGATTAATGCGGACCGCTAGACTTGGGGGCTCCTCACTCCTCTTCAAGTGGGATGATTAGAGCTGGGATTCCGGTGGTCCTTCTTCATCTACTTCATGAGGAATAACCCCTCGGGGAAAGGGAGGAAAACTTCGAAGACACCTTCCAATCCTGCATTTTGAAAACAATTCATTATACATCCGGAAACTAGAAGCATCGACAAATCAAGCTACTTTTGTAGCACAATTCTACCTCAGGAGGGTTAGGAAGACGCCGGTCGAAGGGAGAGTCACTTATTTGGTTTGCCTGGGAGAACACTCCTTAGTGGTGTATTTTTGTCACGGTGCCCAACCTCTTATCTACTTCACTTGGAAATGCCATGGTACATACGAGTGGCATCATCGCACCACCCCATTGGAACATGGGATGAATCCTTGCTATAGAGGCTGGATCGACGACCGGCCATGTGCGAATGAGGCGGCGCCTCCCTCTTCTTTACCCATGCGACTCTTGAGGTCGTGCACCAACATATAACACTTCCGTCTCCTTGGACTCGTGAAGGCATGATCACATTCTTCCAAGAACGCATCTTCCTGCGACATGCCAAGGGTTGAAGGCAGCGAGTCCGTAGTGCTCCCGTCGGCCTTTATGCGGCGCATGTGAACCACTTGTCTCTCCATCCTTGGACGGACTTGGCGAGCTTGATATCAAAGTAGGTGGTGATGGATCAACATGGATTCCGCAACCACCTACGTCATAAAATAAAGAGCCAGATCTTGGTGGCCTTCAATTTAAAATGCGCTTGAAAAGACCAAAGTGTGGCTCAATTCCAGCAAGCACTTGCGCAAGTGATAACAAGTGATGTGGAGGAGAGAATTTGGGGATAGCTGATGGAGCTGGAGCCCATAGAAACAAAGAAGGCCCCGAAGAGGGTGAAGAGGCAAGGAAAGACCATGAATGATGAATACAAGAAACATCACCGATAACCAGCGGGGAAGACAACGGTTACCTCGCCACGGGACACGCGACCCGCGATCGGTGATAGAACTCCATCTTTAAGAGGCGGAGATCCGAGGCCTTGATGATAGAGGCGCGCCATTCGTCATGCGAGTACCGCACCTTCTTCTTTTCCCAGCCTGGCGGTGGTAGTACCCGGGTGGAGCCACCCTTCTTCTTAGCGGCAGGTGGTGGCGGAATCAACATCGGCGCCTCCCTTCTTCTTCCCATCTTGCGCATGGCGATAGCAAAGAAAATAGCTAAGGAACGAGCGGAGATGGTCGGTATACAGGAGAAGATGGGCGCAGAAAGCAAAGGGCAATGGCGATGGCAGCAAGGAAGATAGAACGGATGGGAAAATTACCACCGCATCGCTACTTAACCTCGAAGATGCAATTCAACGGGCTGCAAAACCCTCTTCGACGTGGCGCATCGCGGACAGAGGACACGTGGAAAGGAGGCGCGAACCGTCCCCACTTCTACCATTAAGCATGGAAATCGAGGAGGCACGTTAAAAATAAGATTACGCATGCCGGTCAAATCAAAGTCGAAAGTAGGACCCATGCTCGTCCGTCCGTCAAAGCCGCTCACCTTGGTGGACTAAGGTCATACAAACGTCCGCACTGACATCACCAAGGCTATGCAGTGGAGAACATTGACTATTTTAGTCCTTGCTGGAGTCTTCGACTCCACCAAGCACTCGGGGGCTACTCCCATAGGGAGCGCTGGCCGCGCACCCTACGACTTTTCTTTTTCTTGTTGCAGGAACATGGACAATCACAAAGATCAAACCCAACCACTCGAAACACAGTTCGATTATGAACATGGGTTACTCCCATAGGGAGCGCCGGAAACAAGCAGGCAAAAGACGACAACAGTCGCGAAAATATTTTAACTGCCTGAGTCATCGACTGAACAAACAAGCAGGCAAAAGACGACAGCAGTCGCGAAAGTTTTAGTACCTGCCTGGGTCATCAACTAAACAAGCAAGCAAAAGACGACAACAGTCGCAAAAGTTTTTAGTCCCTGCCTGAGTCTTCGACTCAACCAGGCACTCGGGGGCTACTCCCATAGGGAGCGCTGGCCGCGCACTCTATGATTATTTGAATAAAAAGCTGTGTGTTGATAACATCCGCACTTGAAACTCATGGCGACACCGCCTCATAATTTCTCCCCTACAAAGAGACTGCGTCTCCTGGGTTACCCGAATCGTCTCCGCGATGATAAAATTTGGATGCCGCGCCTATAGCGTGAAGGTAAGACCTGAATAAGGTCTGGCAACACATTTAACTATGCACTACCAGAAATATATCCGTGCCCACAGGCACGATGAACATGCCTTGACGGACGCGTCAAGTGCTCACACCCATATAACTGCAATTTGACTCCTGTAAGACCTCGCTACTGAGTCGAATTACACAAGATTTTTCGGATTCGAGTCCGGGACTCAATTGAGTAGATTGCGTTGTTTCACCCTAAGGTGGTTAACTGATACCGATACTTCGGTTATATCAGGCACGTATATCGACAATCCCTATGACACAAATAAAAGCAATCGAAATATACTCATTCGGGCACTCGAAGGCTTCAAAAAGTCCCCAGTCGAATCTGTGATTCCACTGGACACTCGGGGGCTACTGACATGGGTATACCCTATAGGTACTCGAGCTTGGTATATACGGCCCAAATACGGACAGTCCGAAGGTGTCGCCAAGGCCTGGATGGAGGGACTCGAGTAACCTATGAACTCTCAATTGCTTGAAGGACAAGAAGAAGCTAAAGATAGAAAGTTTGAAGGGGAAAGCCCTAACTTGTAACCGACTCGACCTGTTACCCAAGACCTAGCCTATCTATATAAAGGCTAGGAGGGGGCAGCGAGGAGGACACACGCAATCCTAGTTTCCACAACCCTCGCCAGATTTCATCTGCGCATCATTATAACTTTCGACTCCCTCGATAATTCCACGAGCAGACAAGCAGGAGTAGGGACCTCTACGAGGCCTGAACCTAGGTAAATCCTTTGTCCCCTGTGTGCTTGTTTGCTAGCCGATAGATGTCTCCAGCGCTCCCTCCTTCTCCAAAACCCAAGTCCATAACAATGGGCATTGACGAGTTAAACCCTCGTCACCCAGTTATTCAGGCATTCTGCAAGGTTGTTGTTTATGTAATCAACTTTGATGTCAGGGTTGAATTGACTCCTCTTCCATAGCTGCGAATGATGAATGGCTAAGTACTCTAGAAGTTCAGGGGCTTCGGCAAAAATCTTGCTCATGAAATAATCGCTGCTACTAGGTTTGTAAACTCTAGCAGCAGGAAACATGTAACGAAATACGCTGCCTGCATAGTGTGAGTACAAGTTAAGCATCATATGGGCATGGATTCTCTACCTTCAGCTCGCGGGAACACCTCCTTCACTGCATTCATCAGCCCTTTGCATGCATCCATGGATATAGCCAATGGATCCATGTGGCCTATTGATCTCCTCAGCTGCCTCATAAACCAGACCTAGTTTTCCTCCGTTTCTGTTTCAAACAACCCGAATGCCACTGGGAACATCTAGTTGTGACCATCAAGTGTTGTGGCAGATGGCAGGCAACCTTTCCATTTGCCAGTTAGGACAGTGCTATCTACACTCAGATACGGCCTACAACCGTCCTTGAATCCATCGATGCAAGGTTTAAGCGCCATGAAAAATCTTTTGAAATATATTTTACCACCTTCTGATTCGGTGTCAATCTCCACAACACTCCCCGGACACCTAGCTTGTACCTCCACCTTGAAGTTGTACAGCATCCTGAAGCTATTGGTCTAATCCCCGTGCAAGACTCCCAGAGCTTTCTTTTTACCTTTCCAAACCATGTAATACAGAAGGACAATGTTGTATTTAGAACCGAGGCTAGTCTGAATATTCTTCGTGGTCTCCTTAGGGTTATCCTTTAGTATGGACATAGATTGCATAGCCACCCACTCCGACGACCATTGAGGATTTGATTCTTTGTCGAACACATGTGTGGAGGGCCCATTCATTCACCCGCAACATGATTCATTTAAAAGATAAGCAGAGTCGACTAGTTGCCAGAAAGATATCGCACATCAATTGTAGTTATAGAGTGAAAAGAGAGAGAGAGATTTCTAATGGTTTGCTGCATTCATTGCCCCAATACCCTAATTGCAGTCGACGCAGGTAAGGATCTTGTCGTGATCCTCCATGGACAATGTACCTCAGCCCGTCCATTCATCCACGTTAACTTGCAAACGGCCTCATACATCTTGGCAGAGTTCTTCAGTCGATAAACGTCGAACTCCCCCTTGATACAAAAATGCCAAAACGACATCCTGAACTCATGCATGCTCCTGAACTCGGTGCCGACCGAAATTATAGGATACTCGTGGTCATGTTTCGTTTCTTCTACTTCAACACCCAAATCATCAACTGGAATACCGGCCTCATTGTTAAGTTCCTCGTCTATTTCATCATCACCAGATTCTTGATCCTCTATAGTGCCTGCTTCTTCATCTGATTCAGAATCTTCGCCATCGTCTCTAATGCCTAGTACTGCACACATCATATTGACTCCCATGGATGGGGCTGCACCATCGTCTCCACCCAGATGGACAGGAACATTGCCCCAGTCCACCTCACCGGCAACTCTGTTTTCTCCAAGACACTCGGTTGGTTCTGCTGCAACCACATGGGGTGGTCTTATGTTTGCACGCGTCCCAGGTACTTCAGTGGACAAATAGTAGTCAGAATCAATTTCATCTTGAGTGTACAGAACCCTCTTGCTCTTCCTGTGTACATCCTCCTTCCTGATGTAATCTTTCCTGATGGTATCAGTAGGGCTTGACATCCGCGTTCCATTCCCCATCGAACTAGGCCTTTTGCTGCCGCTCTTGGGTGTGATCTCCTTACTGCCTCCCCTCACGGGTGTTGGCTCGTGTCTTTGGCATTATTGCCTGACCTCTGCGGCGTGTTCTTCTTCGAATTAGCCCTTTTGCTGCTACTATTGGGCGTGTTCTCCTTCGTGCTGGCATTATTGCCTGACCCCAGCGGTGTGTTCCGCTCCAAATTAGCCCTTTTGCTACTACTATTGGGCGTCTTCTCCTTCGTGCTGGCATTATTGGCTGAACTCAGCGGCGTGTTCCGCTCCAAATTAGCCCTTTTGCTGCTACTATTGGGCGTGTTCTCCTTCGTGCTGGCATAATTCCGTGACAGCGGCGTGTTCCGCTCCAAATTAGTGTTTTTTCTGCTCCCACTGGGTGTGGTAGCCTCCGTGCTGGCCATCTTCGCCTCTTTGCTACCACTCCTGGGAGTGTTCACCACCGTTCTAGCCCTCTTAGCGTTTTTGCTGCTACCGTTCGGTGTGGCATTTTGACTAGATCTCAGGGGTGTACTCTGTGGCATGGTGCCTTTTGTCGTGCGACTCTTGGGCATCCTCTTCTCTGGCGTGGTATCCTTGGTGACGTTCTTATTTGGGGTGCCCTTTCTAGGGATGCTCTTCCTGCTCCTCTTTATGACGCTCCTCTGTAAGACTCTCCTCTGTTCGAAGCCACCCTCAGTCGCACCAGCCCCGGTGATGCCATGGATCAGGTCATGCATGCCTTCTAAAAGTCCATCATCTCTATTGTCGAGTTCCAATTCCTCTCCAACCGTGAGCACTACCAAGTGGAAGTAAACTTCACCTCTATAATGTTTCCTTGTAAACGGTACGACTAAATCCCTGGTATCTTTCACTTCGATAGCCTTTTTGCTCCTGTAACCATAATATAACAAACGTGCTTCCTGGGAGGACCCCCACAACACCTTCACACATAACGATGCCATCAGGTCAGATAACTCTACCACTTTAGGGTCGTATCTGCCAAGGATTACATCAAACTCATCATAGAATTTTTCTGTGCCATCATCTAATTTTGGAGTATAATCTGCGACACCGATACGAACGATTACTTTGCCATCATCAGGTTCTTCAGGATAGAAACCTCCGAGAGGTTCGAGAGATGGAGCGGCACCATCAGACCCAGCCCCAATGCTACCGCCACCATCACTAGCGTCATCGTTAGCTGGATCAACCTCGGTGGAAGTACCAGGACCAGGAGCAAGGCGAGGGCCCTTAGCAACGGGAGCTACATTACATGGTGGATAGGCAGGGCCCCTTCTAACGGCAGCCACAATAGGATCAGCTGCTGCCATGCCACCTCGACGATCAGGAGCAGTTCCCACAACAGTAGTGTTTCGAGTGCTAGCAGAGTCCAGAACATGAGTTGGCTTGCACCAGCGAATCGCTGAACCCGAGCACGGTTCGAGGAGGAGAGAAGGCATCGATCTTTTGCAACAACAATAAGCAGCCTCCTAAGCCTTAGTTTGCTCAACAGCGGTAGGGATTGGGTCAACAACGTCTAGATCAACAACAACACGAGGACGACCAGTACCAGCAGATTCCAGAGCACGGGTTCGCACAACTTGAGGACGGTTTTAAGGAGGAGCAACACACAATGCGACGGTCTTGGCAACAACAGCGGGGAAACCTCCGGACGCCTTAGTTTGCTCAATAGCGGCATGGATTGGGTGAGCAGTAGCCACAGAAACATGGGCATGGGGACGGGGACGACCAGTACCAGCAGATTCCAGAGCAGAGTTTTCCACAATGGCAATACGGGGACTCCTACGAGGAGGTTGCCTGACAGAAGCATGTCACGGACGAGGAACCACATTTTGCTCAACAACAGCAGGGGTTCGAGTTATACCTTCCTGTCCAATAATAGCTGGCGACTCCTAATAGCAGGAGCTTCCTCATCCACTATGTTACACACCAGCGTAACCACGCGAAGCCTAACATGCTGTTTCATCAACCCAATTAGCTGACTGTCACACGCTATAGGAACCCTGAAGCCTCGTTCATCAACGATGTTGAACCGTCAGATGCCGCTCGCCTCATTTCAGCAAGTTCACGACAAGAAGAACCAAACAAGGGAGTGCATAACTGACAGCGCTACTTCCATCTTCGGACTCGAGCCTGTTTCCGTGTTCTTCCCATGTGCTAATTTAACGAGGTAGCCGCTCACCAGAACCGTGTATTTGGGTTCAGCGGAGATCCTAGTTGACAGAAAATTGGAGACAAAAGATAAGAATTGTTTGTCAGCGTCGTGCTAGCAAACAATTCTATGTTCTATATATCTCTGTAATGTCAATAGCCAGCTAGCAGTTATAGGTAGTGCGAATAGCAAAGAGAAGAGTAGCTCACCCAAAATTAGCCAGAAGTACGTCTTCTCCGGCAAATGGATCTGCCATCCTTCGCGCGGCTCAGCTCGTCGACGGTAGAGGCGGGCTAGATCATCGCAACGGCTGGCACGACATTCGACATTAGAGCTCGGTAGCAGCGAGTAGGCGCAGCAACTGGGCGCTAGAAGTCAAATGCCCGAAGAAATCATTCTCGTTGGAGAGGGGATTTCGACGCTGCCGGTGCTAGGGTTCATGCGAAAGGAGGAAGGCAGTGGATTTGTGAATTTGGTCAACGCATGATGCTCCTTTAGTATCTCGTTTTGCCTACGTGGTTGCCGCGTTGGCGCTCGCGTCACGGAAATATTACTGACATGAGGGTCCCGACCTTCTACTTCACGGGGCAGTTTCACGGCATGTTTGGATTTGGTAGGGGTGAGACGAGTTTGCATCGAAATGGCCCCTCTCGGTAGTTGGCGGCCCAACTTTTTGAAACGCGGTAATTTTAGGCAACTTAGGTACCGCCATGCGCTGGCCTACCAACTTTGGTACCACAGACGAACAAGCCCCGCGTTGGGGCAGGTCGTACGTTTAGCGTTACGTTACGTTGCCTCGACCGTTACATGCTGACAGGTGGGACCAGGATACACAGCAGACCATCCATCCATCTCTCGTTGATTATGGGGGATGTGGTGTGGGACCATGTGGGGTGCGTTTGGTGGTTACGTGCGTCCTATCGCCTAAATTGGAAGTTTTCTTTTTTGTTATTTTTATGATTGACCTTTTTAAGAGTGCATTTTCCCCCTCTCTCTCTCTCGCTAACAGTTGTGTTTTTTTGCCCAAAAAGCTAGCGAATCGAGAGCAGTTTCTCTCTTCATTCATTGTTCCTTTTACCCTTGTTTTTCCCCAATCTGGTAGCAAATCTAGAGCAGCAAAACGAACTAGCACCATAAATAAATTCAGTAAACAGAGCAGATGTAGATAAAGTGGCTAATATAGGTTATATAGTACGGAACTTATCGAGGTTCGACAATTAGGCTGCTCAGCAGCAGTAGCAGACAAGTTCAACACAGGCACGACAAAAGAAGTTGCTTTACAACAGCAGTAGTAGATCAGTGGACCCTCATGGCCTCTGCCAGGAGGGACTCTATCTCCTCCCTATGACGCCTCCTCCACTTCTTGCTACCCAGTCCCTTGACCTTGGGCGCCTTGGGCTTGATCAGGGGCATGCGACCCTCCTTGATAGCCACCTTATGGAGGTTGCGGAGGTGAATACCGAGCGCCTGGTGCTTGGCTATGAAATCGTGGACGTTCATGGACTCACCGTAGGTCCTCACGTCCTCGGCATGCTTCACGAGGGAGTTGAAGTCCATGGCGCGGAGCCTCCTGGTGGGGCAGAAGGGGCACCTGTACACGTCACCGGGGTGAAGAAGTTGTTGTACTGGTCGGACTTCATCCTCCTCAGCACATGATGAGTCTTGGTGTCCCTGGACTCATCGCCGCTGCGGACGTCGCGGCTATCCTCTTGTAGAGAGCAATAAGGACATGATTGAGATACTTTGATTATCGGGATTGATTATTTGCATAAATTAACCGATTGAGATCTCCTGATTATTCCCCAAATCTCAAACCAAATCGAATACTGATCTCAACTACAAACAGGGGGGTTTAAATATGAAAAAGGGGATTCATCAAAATACGAGATCTAACACAAGATGATTAGCTACTATAAAAATACGAACAACCGGTCCCTAATGACATACGATCTAGCATCCAATGATGGGAATGGGGGAAGAACAAGGGAAGGGGAGAAAACCCTGGTTACCTCCGACCATGGGCCGGTGATGCTGGTGTCGTAGGGGTTCTCCGGCCTTATGTAAACAACCTCCTCGTAGGGGTCCCAGTCAAGCGGGATCTGCCCGAGATCGGCGGGGCCCTTCTCGCCGGCGGCTACGATAGATGCGGGGACGGGGACGAGAGCCTGTACGGGGACGGGGGCCTCCGCGTCGGCAGCCTTGGAGGCGCTGATGGCCACCGCGCCGTTCTTCTCCATCGCTGGCATGGTTGGGGTTTTCTTGGGGGTATGCAGAAGGTGATGGGACAGTGAAGACGGTTGAGTGATTGAGTGAGTGATGAGTGAGAGTGGAGGCCTCTATTAAAGGAGAAGGAAAGCGACGTTTCGTTGCACTACCGTGCAACGCGTACGCTACTGTACCGTGCACGATCACACGTGTCCTCCACCGCCCCGTGCACCACACATGCGTACCGAGAGTCGCATTTTTTCCCTCGTGTCTAACCCTGGCGACGCAGTTGTACTCAGTTTTGCCCTCGAGTGTAACACTGGTAGTTTGGTTCTACTTAGTTTTGCCCTCCGGTGGCTGGTCAACAGAGAGTCAACGAATATGTTTTAGCTAGATAATTGAGTCATTTTATGCACAACCAATTCAAAAAGAGCAAAACATAGTGGCATCTATCCAGGGAGTCTTATTATGGGACATGCCACCATAAGAAATTTATATAAACCAAGTTTTAACCTAAATCACCACTTCTCAAATCACATACTATCTATGAAGGTTCATGGCTTTCTACTCAAGCCTCTTCCCAAAACATCCCTCACCAAAACATAGTTTGTCTGAATGAGGCAATAATTGTCAAACTGATGTATATTTAAATTGCAAATAGTTTGATGTATGCCAAGATGTATTTTATTGTATAAAAGATGCATTTTTTTCCATTTTTTAAATCTTTTTCTATTTTCTATCTGAATCCCTTTGTCAGTCTTGCCCTTGGTTTTTAAGTTTTACTTAGTTTTACCCTTGGTTCTTAAGTGCTACTCAGTTTTCTCCTCTCTTTGTATCCATCTCTCGCACCTATGCTCATCTTCGCTGCTACGCTCTGATTGGTCGAGACATTTGTCACACGGATCGTGCCCACCAACCGATGATCCTCTATGATCTAGTGCAAATGATAACCCCTATATCTGTCTGGGGGCACCCCTCTATCCATGCAAAATAACGAGTATGCCACCGGTACTTTAACTCCATAAACAAATGAACTTGAATATAATTTGAAGGGAACGTGTTCGAAGGTGTATAATTTATGCATTTTATTTCACTCCATGAAAATGGTAATGATCAGGATTTTCTTAGCACAACATTATCACGTATTAAGTGCGATTTCAAAGAGTTCAAAGGTGTATAATTTTTGTATACGCAAGTTTATGCATTATATTTCACTCCATGGAAATAATAAATGATCGGGATTTTCTTAGCACAACATTATCACGTATTAAGTGCGATTTCAAAGAGTTCAAAGGTGTATAATTTTTGTATACGCAAGTTTATGCATTATATTTCACGCCATGGAAATGATAAATGATCAGGATTTTCTTAGCACAACATTATCACGATCTAAGTGCGATTTCAAAGAGTTCAAAGGTGTGTAATTTTTGTATACGCAAGTTTATGCATTATATTTCACCCTATGGAAATGATAAATGATCAGTATTTTCTTAGCACAACATTATCATGACCTAAGTGCGATTTCAAAGAGTTCAAAGGTGTATAATTTTTGTATACGCAAGTTTATGCATTATATTTCACTCCATGGAAATGGTAATCTCTCAAGATTTTCTTAGCACAATATTATCACGACCCAAGTGCGATTTCAAAGAGTTCAGAGGTGTATAACTTTTGTATACGCAAGTTTATACATTATATTTCACTCCATTGAAATGGTAATCTCTCAAGATTTTTTAGCACAACATTATCACGTATTAAGTGTGATTTCAAAGAGTTCAAAGGTGTATAAACTTCATATGCGCAAGTTTATGCATTATATTTCACTCCATGGAAATGGTAATCTCTTAAGATTTTCTTAGCACAACATTATCACGTATTAAGTGCGATTTCAAAGAGTTTAAAGGTGTATAAACTTCGTATATGCAAGTTTATGCATTACATTCTACTCTACGAAAATGGGGGAGAAAATAATAATCTCTAAAGATTTTCTTAGCACGACATTATCATGTATTAAGTGCGATTTCAAAGAGTTCAAAGGTATATAGTTTTTGTATACGCAAGTTTATGCATTATATTTTCACTCGATGAAAATGATAAATGATCAGGATTTTATTAGCATAACATTATCATGTCCTATGTGCGATTTAAAAGAGTTCAAAGGTGTATAATTTTCGTATAATTTCCGTTTATGCATTACATTTCACTATATGAAAATGAAGCAACAACACAGGCGCGTGGGCGCGGGGATGGCTCAGGGTCCCATCTTGCAACGCCAACCTAGGTAAGCTGTGGGTCCGGCACTCACGTGGATAAGCTGTGGGTCCGATGCTGATCTGGATAAGTTGAGAGAGGTGTCCACTACGGGAATCGACTGAACGCAATCCTACTTGTCAGTATGTAACGACAAGGGTACATTACGGGACCCGACAGAACGCGGTCCTACTCGTCAGCACGTAACGGAGAGGGTCCACTACGGACCCCGACTGAACACGACACCACTTGTTAGCACGTAACGGCAATGCTGCCAGACGGCGATTTTCAGACCATGTGAGAGTTTCGTACAAGGACATGGGCAAAAGTGAGGAAAAACTAAGCGGCTGGGGAAAAGTGAGTACAACTAACGAACCGAGGACACGAAAATAGAAATCCGATGATTAAATCAATATTTAACATTCATTCACATATTATTCAATCTCTATGGCTATGGAACACCTTCCACCTCCACTGCGGACATCCTCCGGTCTTACCGAAACTCTTCTGGTTTTCTCTCTTTCTATTCTTCGGTGATTCTACCGATCCTGTAAACACCCTCTAAGCATCATCAAGCCCTTAAGCATGATACCCCACGGTTTGGGAACACTCTAGACATGGTCGGGACACTCCCAGACCAATGATCGACAGAGGGATCTGGATGGCCATGTGACCCCTGTGCATTCCATGAAGATCTTTCGTCGTTTGAACCAGGACAGTCGCATCTTATTCCTTTTGTCTCTAGATACTTGCATTGCCCGAGATATGATCAATGACATCACCATGTCGTGTTCAATCTCATTATCGAACAATGCTACTTGACTCGTTTCGACAAGTGATATCCCTGTGATCAAATCACACGTTGCACAACTATTGGATATAACTTCTCCGAGTGGGCCCTTGAGTATATTTCCATCACACGGATGAACAAATCCCGCTCTTGATATATATTGCCTCTACGGTTCCTCCGAATACCTGAACACACCTTTATTGTCACTGTATTACCAAGTGACGTTTGATGCTATCTAAGCACTCTCAGGAGACAGTGATTGATATAGTCTCACGGTCTAAGGAATAGTCTACGAGGTCTATTCTAATCATCGTAACTTGAACTTCGTGACATGATCGGGTCACGATGTTTAGGTTGGATATTGGTTCATCATCTAATTCTTAGAATGAGTTGACTCCATTTCCAACTGGCATAAATGCCACATGATCAGGAAACCTCGATCATCTGTTGACCAATGAACCAATGACTAGAGTTTCACTGGGAACCCCTGGTTGTTTATATATCACACGTGTATTGACGTTTCCTTTAAATTATTATATGGCTTACGCGTGAGGGAAAGCCAGCCTGCTGAGCACCGGCTCACGCGCTCTGCTGCGGTAAATAGTTCGAAAAAACCAGCGAACCGGCTACTAGCGAGGAAACCTCTCCGACTCAGCCCCCTAACAACGAGTTATGCCCCCGCAGAGGCCCGCCCCTTGGCGACACGGCAGATCCCTAGCCGCCACTGCCGGTAGCCTCCCAACCCCTCTCTCGCAGATAGCCGCCCGAGGGGGGTCAAAAGCCGTATGCACTCAGGAAGGTAATGGGTCTTTACTCTTCTCGCGGCTCATCCGCAGGTCCAGGCATCCAGGCGCACGGCGGGTCGTGGCGGAGCGGCTGTGGTCTTGCTGGGCAGCGCTGCGGGCGTGCTGCGCGGCTCTGGAAGGGGGCGGGGCAGCGCCGTCGGCTGCTGGAGGTGCGGCGGGGCACGACCGGGTCAGATCTAGGCTCTATTGGGCAAGAGTCTGCTCGCTCTAGGGTTTGAACCGATCTGCCACCGCTCCCACCTCCTGGCTGCGGGCACTGGTGCTGCCACCGCCCCTCGCTGCTCCTACCCCTTCACTTTCGGCTGCTCCAACCTACTTCTCTTCCCGCCGCAAAATCCGCTCTCAGCTGCTCAACCCGCATTCGGCCTCCGCTCGCCACGCCCAGCCTCCTGCCACCGCCTCCATCCTCTGCACCGAGCCTTCTGTGCGCGTTCCACAACGGGCTACCACAGGGGCCGCTTTTGCGGAGAAAGAAGCGAGAAGTTCAAAGGGGGACGAGGAGAGGTTGTCAGTGTCCGGAGCTCATTAAGCGATACATAGCGCTTCGAGCCTATCTGCCTTGAGAAGCCACGCTAGGCGAGTTAGAGCGCCAGGAGGAGGTCGACATGTCCATCAAGGTAATAGCATTTTCCCCGGATCTTTGACTTTACTGATGATGAGCAACTGTGGTGATTAATAGAATTGAAGGCCAAAGCACAGCACCCGCGACGGAGGCAGAAGGTTCCAAGTAGCCGAAGGGCTTCCAGTAGACTCTTTTGTTCATACTGTGTGCTAATTGACTTTATTTTGGCTTAATTGGTATTGTAGGATGGTGGATACCTTCTGTGAGAATTGGAGGACAAATTTGACTTTCTCTTCATATTTGGATTTTTATGCTCACCATTTAATTTATCAAAGTATTTGCTCTCATCTTTCCTTATTTTTAGATTGGATATGGTCCTCTTTCTTTCAGATTATCGAGAATGGCTCTGACAAAAGCATGTAGATTTATGTACCCCTACCCTCTTGTTCTTCCCGTGTTCGGCTGGTGGTAGTCTAGATTTGAGGAGTTACAGTGTGTGTGGTTGGATAGGCCATTGTGCTACAGATACTTTGTGCCCCTGATAAGCTCATCTCCCAGTACCTATTTGATGTTTTAGTTCAGTGTTAACAATTAAAATGGGTGATATTATGGCCTTCTATCAAATGCTATTAGTTAGTGGTGGTTATTTTTTCTGGGATCAGTAGAGGTTACGGTCTTGCTGTCGTACTACTTGAGCTCAGAATTCTTCTTCTTCATTAGTGTGTAATGCTTCTCATGGTAATCAACCATTAAGGTGGACATGGCCTAAATTTATGTGCTATCAAGACTTCTTTAGCAGATGTCATTATTCATTACTTAATTCTTTCAGTCAGAATGCTACCTTTTTTATTTATTTCCATCCCACAAATTGTGGATGAAGATATCTATCCCACCAATCAGCAAAAGAGTGTTATATTGCCTCGGTCAAGAGGTCAACTTTTTAAGTCTAAAACCCATGCAAGGGTCAGAATTTCATTGATTAACTTCACAACAAACATTATAAATGTTGATTCCAAAAGGTACAGTAAATATGGTGGTATGCATAGGACAGAAGTGGTATCAGATTTGTGCACTGAAAGGTACACCTATGCCATGTATTCGATCTCACATTTTTTGCTAAAACATCAGCTTTACTGTTTATATGCCACTGAAGTTTCTGCTTCTTGCATCTTCTTTGATAAGCAATAGAGTCGGTCTGATCTATCACTCTACATTTGCAATGCAGTGTTCTGAGAGTCGGGAGGCTTGGATGATATCCATTATCATCTATGAATATATAGTCTAATAGTTGAAGCATGGTTATAAAATTTGAGTACCAAAAGGACTACTACGGGCTTCCATATCAGTTGAGAAATAACAACAGTAATAATAACCTCATTTTTCAGTTTGCTACTTAAAGAAGGGGATTTTGCGTGTATTTTGCCTATATCAGAGAAGCAGAAAGTAGAGAGTTGATTGTCCCTGTCTTAATTCTCGAAGAAATGTATACTCATGTGAGCAATGCAATCTTGCAACACAAAGTCTGGTCAGGAGTTTTCTTTTTCAGTTTACACGATGATCTTATGTGCACTGTGTAGCATTAGCAAAGTGAAGAACATATTGAGCATGTCATTTTTTTTCTTAAAATTTAAATTATCCTTGGTCTCCATATGCACCAGAGAAGATAAGAGAGAAAAATATAGGTCTACCACAAGGTAATATTACCATTATCCAGTTTGCTCACTAGATTCACATAGGCCTGATGGTCAAAGATAAAAGTAGAAGTGGTATCTGTCACTTTAATGCCAATAAATGTTGCCTAAGAACTGTCATTGTAGTTTGTGGCCGGAACTTCTACCCAATAGCATTGCAAGGTCTTGAATTGATGGGTTCATTATATTTGGCCAAAGCTAATCCATGGCGGTTTTATTTTTATAAATCGTTCTTTAATGAGTTTATCAGCTGATGTTTTTTTTTTGAAAGGTCTAATGGTGCTTACTTTTCAGTTGAGTTTATTTTGGCAAATAATTGACTAAAATAGTCAGCTGCTATACTTATAGTGTATATCAATTAACTAATTGACTAAATTACTTTGCTATTTTCTTACTAAATACAGTACTAGAAATTGGAATTTATGGTACATATGAGCTTCTTGATAAACTATTTGGTAAAATGGCAGTACTATGTTATCCATGTGTATTTGCTCTCTCTGAAAGTTAGTCAGTTGTTTTCATTGTAGCTGCGATATTTACAGGGTGTGTCCAGGTTTTTCACATTTTTTACTTTCATTTTATTTTCTGCTCAGATTAGATAAAACTTATTGACCTACAACATATTTTTCATGTAATATTATTGAAAGTCATACTTTTCAAATGAACATCAGAAATATCAAGTTAGTATGTTCATCTTTCATAACTCTTGTGGGTAAACTAACTAATTAGGAATTCAGTTCTTGAGGCTGTAGTTAAAAGGAATTGATTTAATTTCTTTGAAAAGTAAATTGACTTCTGGAAGGTACTATGGCTTGATCTCTTGCTGCCCCTTTACAAATTATTTGATTTTATTAAATTGTATCGTGGCTGGCTAGCTTCTATTAGGTCTGATGTACTCCCTCAGAGTGAGGCCATGCCGCAATGGACGCCTAGAGCAGCCGAGCGTACATGCAGTTGAGGAACAGGTGTTGGGCTGTCTCCAAGTTATGAATGCAGAGCGGATACAAGTAGCAGTTCGGCCACTCTCGCTGCATCAGTCGATGAACGCACCAGAGTATGTTCTGCAAGAGAAGCCAGGCGAAAAGTTTGGACTTGGCTGGCGCCCCATCTCAGACCAAGCCCCGCAGGATACTGAGCTTGCAGCCCTTGAATTGGGCACGGTACGCCATTTTGGCCGAGTACTCCCCGTTGTCGGAGAGGATCTAGACACTCGTGTTTGGGACATGGTCTTTGAAGGCGACGTCATCTAGCTCATGCTAGAGGGTGATGAATTCGGTTGCAATGGCTTGAATTGGTGCGTGTCGGAGATCGAGCACCCAGCGGTGGAGCCGGTGGATCCCGAGGGAGGAATAGGCAGGGGCAGCTCGGCTCTGTACAATCACCAGTTCTTCTGTATAATATTAACTGAATTCTCAACCAATCATATAGAGTCATTCGTTCCTGAGCTTTCTCATTAGCCTCAACTCTTGGCATGACTATATTATGTCTACACTTGGCTGCGTAATGGTATCATATCCTAGCCGTTATTCGGTATGGCACTGAAGAATTTCACTATCATTTTCTTTGAGGATGGGGGAGCATCTTTTTTTTGAATTGCAAAAATGCTGAATAGAGACGGCGGGCTTAACTTCTCGAGGACTTTTTTCTCTAGCTTATGTGCTCAGCCGTCCCCAAGAGTGATTGAATCTCCTATGGAGCTGGCGGTATACAAAATTGTGGCAATCTCAATGAACCATGCCTCAACACTGGAGAGTTTCGGTTTACTGTCCAGGTATGTGGATTATTGAGAAGAACACTTGAAGGCTAGGCAAAAACCTGCTATTAGGCAAGCAAGGCACCGGTAGCCCCCGCACATGGGGTTGTCTAAATAAATTGTGATGCAGCCTTTAATGAAATGACAAGATCTGGGGGATCGGGTTATATCTGTCGTGATGAAATTGTTGTTGTGCGTTTTCCTGCTGCTGGTTGTCTGCCTATGGCCCTTTATGCTCTCCAGGTCAAAGCACTTAAAAATATACCACTGTTCTATCAGCATTTTAATGCATGCAATTACTCTGTATTTAAAATCAGTATTATGTGACGTGGGCGCTATCCAGCTGGAGATGTTTTCCAGGTTGTCTCTCTTCATGGAAGCGATAAGACATCTGTTTGAACTTTTCACTTCAAAGCTTCGAAGATATTCATGTCAGTAAAATATTTTATTGCTTTTCAATATAAAAGGGAAAACATCAAGACGGTACTATATTTTTTTATTGAGTTGTGTTTTGTTTTGAATGTTTCAGTATAAACTGAATAGTTCTCTACACTGTTAATTACACAAGTTGTTCACTAGAATCTAAAATGGATGCCAGTGACCATCCTTTGGTGAGTTAAGGAAATATGAACAATTTGTCGATCCATTCCAATTGTACAGACTGACGTAGGATTGCTACGTAGCTATCAGCGCATGCTTTAATTATATACTATGTGCTGAGAGAACATGGATGAACAAGAATAGGCACAAACTGGAAGGTCAAGAAGAAAGAGACG
This sequence comes from Avena insularis, assembly GCA_023614405.1. Classification (NCBI taxonomy): domain Eukaryota; kingdom Viridiplantae; phylum Streptophyta; class Magnoliopsida; order Poales; family Poaceae; genus Avena; species Avena insularis. Next base: position 74,118,396 of record CM042692.1, on the reverse strand, counting down.
GTAGGAGGACTTAAGGACTAAAGGTTTTACATGAATGCCAAAAGCTTTAACTCTGTGCTCGCCATTCGCCAACGTAACCATATAGAAATATAACCGAGTTAAAAAAATTCTAGCCATAGCTTTTTTTAATCTCATCTTCAAATATATGGTGTCATCGTACCTAATTGGTCTAATGAAAAGTGAAAGGAAGTGGACCAACAATAGGGCCAAAGATTACATGAAGAAACGCTCCTGAACCAACCATGATGGCTATGTCGTGCGAAAATGAAATGCAGGTGGCGAGGCGAAGCTCGCACTTCCGTCTAGTATAGTTATAGCATGATATAAAACTTAATCATAAACTTTATGAAATATGATAATAATCCTTATTATTATTTGTATTTAGGGCATATTTCCAATAAGCAAAGGGCTACCGACAAAGGGCAAAAGAAAAAGGAAAAAGGGACCGGTCGGTACTGAGGCCAGTACACGGCGAGTCTTAGAATTCGGCGGTTGTCGCCTACATAGGTATGGTGGACTGAAGCGGCAACGAATCATGCACTAATCAACCTATAGAGACTCGATAGAAAGACCTATTCGGAACCAACCTGATACTAACACCAAACCTACCCATCCTGGTATTTCCCCTTTGAGACCAAATGAGTAAGTCCTTCTGAGGAAAACTTATACAATTGGCAGTTTTATTCATTCTTTCCATGGTGGTTATCGAAATTACTAGTCATGATAGATCCAAGTCAAACTATAACAGTAATTCTTTAGTGTAATTTGTCTGTGATCGAGAAACTATGCTCCAAGTCGTCCATAACCGCGGACACGGATTTTCGAAAAGATCTAACATTGCAGGGGTGCACCAAAGTATCCACACGCACTTCCATCCATGTTTGCCAGATCAATTAACATACACCCATTGGTATGTCGGCGGGGCTTTGGAGATGTCGTGTTCCCAGACCCAAAGCAAGTACATGGGGGCCACCAAAAGGCTGCCCGTACGAGGTATAGCTAAGTCTCGTACGGACCCAGAGGTTACGTACACTTGTCACGCGAGCAGAGGCCATAGACAATATTCCCGTGACAGAGTGACGCACCTACGCAATAGTAATGAACACTCATCGAGCAATAGGTAATAAACATGGCATACATAGCATACACGACATAGGTACAATAGGTAACGTATAAAGTCCGAACTAGTTTATGGACTGATAGCTCCAAATTTCAACGCTTTTTACTATTGGTTTTCCTCTTCTTTGTTGCCGGACTTCACTGAAGATTACCCCTTTCTACTAATGTTAATATCATAATTAGCGAATCCTTGGCTTCTTATGATGGTTTTCAGGTAATGAATTGAACATTTATTGAAGATCTAATAACATTATAGGCTAATTGCATCTAAAGAAGTAAATCCCCAATTGGATCCCCTTTCATTGGAGGCATTCAACACACTTAACGACCAGTGGTACGCCGCCTGCATCACCGCCGTCCAGATACTAAACCAGCGTCTCCCTTATATCAGTACAAGCAACTTTCGTTAAGGGGAGACGACGGGAAGAACGACATAATAGGAAATACAGCCACCGCAAGCCATCCAGAGGGGGTTAGATCAGATCTAGAAGAGGAGAAGAACTTCGCCTTGTTCCTCGACGACATCCAACCTCCAAAACACACACTCCATCATCATTTCCATCATTACATAGAGAGAGAGTTTGTCACTTGTAAGATTAGGGTTTGATACTTTGATCTACCTTCAGTTTGTATTTGATTTGATCTTTGATTGCTATTGTGGTTTGCTACAATAACTTTGTGATGATTCCTACTTGCAATACAATTATGCCTTTGATTTGTCTTCCTCTCATGTCTGATTAGACCCCCATAGGCGTGGGAGATGTAGGGGATTGGTGAGATGTGTTGTGCCTCCTTTAAATCCATCCATTTGTTATCGTTGTAGTGTTTATTTAATAGTGAGGATGATTACCTATGTTTGTCTAATGCTTGTTATCTAATTTAAGAGTCTAGATAACATGATTCAAAGATCTCATAGGTATGAGCTTATATGCTAGCAATTCGGCGACCCCCCGAGTGACACGACCGATATCAATGAAGATCTAGTACTACTCGAGGACACCAAGGAACCATCAAGATTAAAGCCTTGATCCGGTCGCAAGACCTTAATTAATATGATGATCATGGATGTGGTAACAAGCAGATGGATCATTGGGACTAGGGAGAATTGGCCATGAGGACTCCTAGTCGGTATATGGGTTGCTTGCCTACTCACTTATAAATAAGAAATATCACTATCACTTATTCCACTTTATCCAGTTGGCACATTCACTATCATCATGAACTGTTTCTCTCCATGGCTAACTTCTCATCTATAGGACCTTCACGCACTTTTCGCATCTTTACTTTTATGCAATTTACTTATTTCCTAAGAAAGTTTCATCTATCTTTTACTCACCACATCCACCGTCAGCTTTTGCAGTCGATTCACTCAAGACATGTGCACCTTGAGTGCGACAGAAACACCGCATAAAAACACTTACCTAGGCTCCTTATTAGGATCGATATAAAAAACTAGAATTAATACTTCCACGAAAACATTCTCTAACGAACCTGTGCACTTGCAAGCCATCATGGACCCTAGTATAGTACTTTTAAATCAGGTAATAAGCCGATAGGGGTTCCCATTCACCCCACATGTGGTTAGCGCGCTCGGTTTCGGAACTAGTGTCAAGAACTCGGGTCCTAAGTGCACACAAGTGGGCAGGATAACAGCCAAATCTCATCTATTCCCCATCAGTGACTCTTTATTAATTATATCTATTACTAACATTTAATTATCAAGTTGTAAGTAAAACCATGATTATATCCACCATTAAGCATGTGCCAACCCCCAAAACGATGGAACTCGACGACTCGAAAAACACTTGAGCAAGCAACAACGACTCACAAGGCCAATTGTCTATCAAACAACAGGCAATAGGAGGTGTCCAAGGCAATTCTTTTTTGGAAAAGAGTATATATTAATATCACGGAGATACCAATTACACCTAGCCTCTACAACAATGCATGCCCTAGCGGCCTTACGGATGCACACAGCCCAGAAATAAGAAAAAAGAATTACAAAAAAGAAGAAAAGTCCCGCTACAGAGAACTATTCCTCAAAGAAACGACACTGACACCACCAGAACAACAGCAATAGTCCTCCACTCCAATAACAACGCCTTCAAGAAGGAAACAGTGCACAAGCGTCGTCGTTGTCCGATCAAAGATCATATGTTTTCACCATGGAGAAAGTCCTCACTCGCAAAACAATGCCTTCAACAAGGCCATTGCCAGGCACAACTAGCTAAGGCCAGACCTTGGATTTTCACCCTGCAAGGTAAGACTGGGAACTCCTGTGTTGTCTCCCCCTACAAACAGTCGCTGCTGCAAGTCACAGATCATGCAGCCAGTTCGCCGTTGCCACAAAGACTCAGATCACCATTGCTACCTTCATATTTCTGCTTTCCTAACATTCTCCGCATCTGACTTCACCATGGCTCATTGAATGGCACTTGGTGGGAACAAACAGCAGAGCTTCGCAATGGTCCCGCTGAAACCAAACGGCCAGAAAAACAAGGTGCGCACGACCGAATACCTTTCGATCCAGCAATCTCCAGGCATAATGCACCCATGGCAGTTCGCCAGCGGAGCCTTACGGAACCCACCTCTCCAGGCTAGATCCACGAGAGCAAGCAACAAGCAGATATCTGTCTTCATGCCGAAGGAACCCTAGGACCGCCCGCCATTATTGGACAGAATAACAGTCCCCCATGCTGCCGTCCGCCGCCCGTCCCCTCTGGCGGAAGAGGAGACAAGCTTGCAATAACCACGTGCCCCCGCCGGTCTGTCGTCCCAAGCAAGAAGCAACGTGCCACCTCCCCACGCACCTTCAAGCAACCAAAAGGCCGCGTCGATGGCGGATCTAGGAGGAAGCCTAGATCTATGACCACAGCCGCCACACCTTGCGCTGATACCCGATGGGAAAGCCGCCGTCGCAATAGAACCGGGCATCGGCCCAGCTGCCACAAACATCTGATCTCCATGATCGGATCTCACATCCGGGGGCAGCCACCGCCGCCACACGACTAGGGGCGCCATCCTGGTCGCCGCATGCAGCCGAAGAACCAGTGCCGACCCTAGCCGCCACCGGCGAAATAGCCACCGCGATCTACTCTCCCCGGCCCGTTCGGCGCCGGGCCTGCCGCCACCACGGTCAATGCCGGCGGCAGCGGCGGAGGGGTGGAAGATCAAGGAGGGGGAGGGGTAGACGACGGGAGGGGAGCCCCCCGGCGGCGCCCTGGGGTGCGGCGAGAGGGGAGGGAGAAGGGTCTTAATAGAAGACGACTCCTTGTGCTTCTTGGATCTTGTCTAAAGTTCTTGCCGTACTATCCAAGGCAATATAGAGGCTGCAAGGAATATAAATGGTACGGAAAACTAAAGCACCGCAACACGGATAGCGATAGATCAACAGGAGGAAGTAGAGACTATAAATGCAAAATAGGTAGAAATGGGGAGAGTGCTCGCCTAGAAAACATTGTTGAATAATGGGTCGAAGCTCGCATCAACTCAATGCCCTAATCTGTGAAGAAGCAAAGCACTAAAAGAAACACCACATGCACTACTTAATACTACAGTAGAAGATCGAGCATGTTCATGGTATGATGCATGACATGGCAAAGATCTGATGCAACTAGGAAATATTAAGCGCAATCGGGATTCGACAATTAAATAGAAGGTTCATGTTTTTTATATACCCCACAATTTAAATGTTGTATTAACAAGGAAAAACACGACATCGTTCGTTACACAAATTTAAATGGAGTCGAGATAAGACAAAATATATCCCACATATACACCCCATATGTGATTATTAGATGAATCAACAAAATACCCCAAATGACAAAATGTATGCAAACATGAATATTTTAATATGCACAAGTTAGATGTCATATTACAAAATAGGGACAAGTTTAGGTAGGTGTCACACATGTCGTTTCAGAGATTTTGGGGCTCAGAGGGGTTCGGGTTCGGATCCGGGAAGTAGATCTTTGGGTCTTCGGGTTCTTCGGATCCGTGTCGAGATCTTGTTGAGGTCCTTGGTCCAAGTTCGTGACATCTTGTATAAATGGTCTTGTGTCGTGGTATGGTACTCGTGGATAGATCATGGAAGGCAGATCTTGGCCGACAAGGGGTTGGAAGAACACAAATTGGAGTATCACACGATGACCACCATATCCTCACTTTGTTTCTGCTTGGGCACTTGTGCAGGATCCAACACAAGGAATTAACAAAAAAGAAACGAAATAGTGGTGCGACCAATGCCTCTAAGAGCATCTCTAGCAGATCCCCATTCGACCCCCATCCGCATAATAACCGCCGATTTCCAGTTCGGAGTGCAAAAAATCCACCGTTTAGATATCGCATTGGACCCCCATTTCCAAAAAAAATCCGGGCCGCCTCGATTCGCGTCGTGCGACCCCCCAAGTTTCCGGGTCGGAGGAGCTGTGCGAGGCCGACCTCCATCCATTTCCGCCCCTTGGCGTGAAGGAAGTTTTAGTTCTCCCTTCTTCTCTTCCTCCTGCCAACCGCCGCCGCAGATCCTGGCCTCCCCCACCATTCCCCTTCGATTCCGACCGGTAGAAGCACATGCACGGGTCCGCCACGTCCGCTCCGCCCACCGGCGCCCGCGAGTCAGGCACCACGGCCAGAATCGACACCGCCGCGCATGCCTCGTTGCCACCGGTAAGATTCTTCCCAAGCTCGTCCCATTGGCAAAAGGCACGGCAACTAGGACTTATTTGTGTTTCCAACCATTTGTTGTTTGCTTCATTTGTTGTTGTACCATTTGATTCATATTGTTCGAAAACATTTGTTCCAATTTGTATTGTTTGTACTGTATGACAGTAAACATAAATAACTCGGATCATTGTTGTATTTATTGTATCAATTTGTGTAATAATTTAGATTGTGTTATTTTCCAAAACCCTTTGCATCTGATTTTGCATATTCCCAAATATACTGTTATGCGGGCCGCATTAGACGCGTCTAAACTGCGTGGCCATTTTTCGACCTCCAAAATGCGTTTGAAGTGGCATGGATAGTTTTGCTTAGAAAATGTTTATGATAAAGCTCTCGACGATGGTCCTATACTGAATGATCAGTCATCTTGTTATAGAATTGTTAAAAGTGGGTTTGAAGGTTTTAATCCCACTATTTTTGAGCTTGATAAAAATTATGTTTTTGTAGAACATGAAAAGCATGCTTTATGTGATTGTTATATTGTTGAGTTTATTCATGAGGCTATTGAAAATTATTACGAGAGAGGAAAATATGGTTGTAGAAGTTTTCATGGTATTGAAACACCTCTCTATGTGCTGAAAGTTTTGAAGTTACTCTTATTTTATCTTTCTATGCCTGTCACTTTCTTCTTTGCGAATTTATTTGCATACAAGATTTCTATGCATAGGAAGTGGGTTAGACTTAAATGAGTTTTGAATTTGCTTCTTGATGCTCTCTTTTACTTCAATTCATATTTCTTATGTGAGCATCCTCTCAAACTATCGTGCCTAACTTAAAGGCGTTAAAGAAAAGTACTTATTGGGAGATAACCCAAAAGTTTTAGATGAGTCTTCGCAGTTATTACTTCAGTAATAACCGCTCCTTATCCTTTTTATTTGCTTTTTGTGCCAAGAGTAACCTCTAATGAGAGAGAAGTAATGGCTGGGAAAGTTGCTGTCCCGAAACAGATTTCTGTGCTTCACCGTAAAAATTCGTGTAAAATCTTTGTAGTTCCTTTTGAGGCGTGGATTTTTGTGCTTCTGCCCCAGGTTGTTATATAAGTTTCGTTAGTTCAACACTTTTCGATTTGAGCAACAGAAGGTCTTCGAAAAAATCCGTCTTTACCTGCTGGTCTGTTTTGACAGATTTCTGCCATTATTTGCATTTGCTTCTTGTTGGTTCCTTTTTGAGTTCTTTTGGAGAATTGAGCTTTTTGAGGGAAGTGCTATAGTAGCTTGTATTTTAATGGAAGTTTTATTGGTGTTAGAACTGAACCTAAAGACCTATTATCTTGAGTGCACTAATATTGCTAATAAAGATTGTGTGAAGTTTTGTATGAAGGAAAAATTCCAGGTGTATGGGTGGAATGAGTAATGAGATGAATGATGGACTAAAGCTCAAGCTTGGGGATGCCAAGCGTGTCACCCCAAGAAAAATCCAAGAAGTACAAGCGTCAAAGCTTGGGGATGCCCAAGGCGTCCCCTTCTTCATCAATAAAAAATTCCAGGTTTCTTCCAAACACTTCATTTTTATTGTTTCATGCATAGTTGTGTTGTTTTTGGAGCGTCTTCTTTTTTGTTTTTGTTTTGGTTTTTTGTTTGCTTGGTTTTCTTAGTTTTCTTAATAAATTGGTTGGAACTCCTCTTTCATATATTGGTTTTCAAATAGTTTGGTTTGGTTTGGAAAAGAGTAGGAAAGTTCATGCTTATGTGGTAAAGAGAGCTTGTTTTTACTGTGGCCTATGCTTTGTCATGCCATGCTTGATATTCTTTGGGATTTATGCTTAGTATTTTTTGCTGTAGCATGACTTGATATAAACAATTGAGATTGCTTAATGTGCCTTGGATGAATCATGCGTTGTTTTAGCATATTAAAGCATAGTATAGTGGTATTCTCCTTTGATGCTTTATTTGGGTTGACTTGGCGCATGCTCGCACCATGTTATGACTATCCCAAGTCACCATAATCCTTTATGATCCTTTAGTCTTCAACGTGTAGTATCACTTTATGCTTTGATCAATGATGTTTTGTCGCTCTGCATGATTATGGCCATTATTGCTCTCTTAGTTTGTCGCTCCCAGTCTTTTGCTAGCCTCCACAACCAAGTATGAGTTCCACTCATGCATCCAACTCCCTAAACCAAGTTATTCCAAAGAGTCCACCATACCTACCTATTAGCATATGCTGTTCCAAGTATATTCATATTTTTGTGTACCTTCCAAATTAAACTTGTTATGAGAAAACTAGTGATTAAAGCTCTCACGAACTTGATGGCACACTTTACTTTTATTGCCCTTAATAAACTTGAACCATTGTGTCGTCTATGTTGTATATGCTTGCAATTATTTGTTGGGGATTAGCAGAACCATGCTGTCATGGGGAACGCTTTCAACATTGCACCGGTACTTTGTACCTAGTTGATATCATGCTCTTTTGTCTATGGATGTCGTCGGTGTGAAATGAAAGGGGAGCTTGTAAGTCCTTGGAGTTATGTATATGTGTTAGAGAAATGCCTGGGCCGCTGGTCTAATTCATGCTGACATGGTGGAAACCTGCAGCGTAACCATAATGAGCTGTCTATGAAGCATTCTTCTTATAAAAAAAAGGAGTCAGATATTGAGAAAAAGAGAAAAAGAAAAAAAAGAGACATGAGAAAAGAGGAAAGAGAGAAAAAAGCACAATTTTCCCATGGTAAATAAGAAGATTGCTGAGATGCTCGTTGTCTGCTTGCCTTGTCATTTTGATATGGGGATTCTTCCGTATCATCGGGCAAGGGGTACCCCGTTGGCGGTTCTCGATGATACACATGTACTTACAATGACAAGAACTTACGGGTGACTAGCCTTGAGTAGCATGAGGAGCGACCCTCGTATTCAAGGGACATGAGATTTCCAACTTATACTTTGTCAAGCATATACTCCATAGTTTGTTCACTTTAACCTTAATCACTTCAAGATGCTTACGATAGGGGAAATGAGAGCTGAAAGCTATTAAGTTCCATAATTTTTGGAAGCTCTTTATGAGACTTGAATCCCTACTTCCTTCTATGAAGGCCTTTTCTTCCACAATATATATTCAGTCTCCACCTTCTACCTTTATGCACTTACTTTGCGAGCATAGTGACCATTCTTAGTTCTATGTGCATTGTCCCAAGACTTGTTGATTGATGTATACCTTGACATTGCTTGTTTTAAACTATTTGTATCTAGTCACTCTTATGAACTTTGAAGGTGTCCTATGCATTTATATTTGCTACTCTATGAGGGACAAGCTGAATACTACTATGCTATGTTTTCTTTATGTGAAACAAACAAACGTCTTGCAAAGCATTGTTATTCATGAATCTTTTGTTTGTGCCTTTTCATGTTGCATCATAGTTTCTTTGTCTTATTGCTAGAACTTTGTCTTTCATGTTATGATTGAAGTACTATGATCCCAGCTTTGAATGTTTTACAAATACTTTTATCAAGTTTATGATGGTGCATGTCACCTAAAAAATTATTCTTTCTTTTTATCACTTACCTACTCGAGGACGAGCAGGAGTTAAGCTTGGGGATGTTGATACATTGCAAATGTATCTATAATTTTTGATGTTCCATGCTTGGTTTTATCTACTTTCTTGTGTTTTGTCCGCACTTTGGAGTACTTTTCATATGATTTCTTGGACTAACCTATTAACAAGAGCTACAGTCCCCACTGCCTGTTTTCTACTGTTTTAGGTTCCAGGAAAGTCAGAAAATGAATATTCTCGGAATTGGACGGGACAAAAGCCAAAAATCCTATTTCACCAGAAGACTCCTGGAGCCAGAATATGAGATGTAGTGGGGCTGGGGCCTAGCCACACCACCTGGCCGCGCGGGCTGGGCCTGGCCGCGCCAGGGGGTGGTCTGGCCGCCCCAGGCACCCCATCGGTCTTCCTCTTTGCCTATAAGATGCCTTCTGACCTAAAAACTCAGGGGGGGGGTCGACGTTTTTCTAGAAGGAGTTCCGCTCTGCCGCCACCACCAGATTCCACGAAACAGCACCAAAAACTCCGTTCTGGCACCCTGCCGAGATGGGGAATTGGAGGAGATCATCGCCATCATCATCACCATCGCTTCTCCATCGACCATCCATGTTTCCCCCATCTATGAGTGAGTAATCCCCCGCTCCCCACTGTAGGCTATGGGATGGTAGGGATTAGATGAGATCGTTCATGTAATGACATCCGGATTGTTAGGGCATGGTGCCTAGTATCTTCTATTAGTGCTTTATGACTTTGTTACGACTTGTTATGCTTAATGCTTGTCACTAGGGCCCGAGTGCCATGATTTCAGATCTGAACTTGTTATTGATTCATTATGATAGCATTGTTTATGGTCTTATCTGCAAGTTGTATACACACGTTGTTGTCCGGAACCAAAGGCCACAAAGTGATAGAAATCGGGATAACCGGAGGGAATGGCTTTGATCTGAGGATCACATGTGTTCATGGAGTGTTAATGCTTTGCTCCGGTGCTCTATTAAAAGGAGCACCTTAATTGCCAGTAGTTCCCTTGAGGCCCCGCTGCAAACGGGCTGGCAGGACAAAATATGTTGTGCAAGTTCTCATTGCGTGCACGCATGACTATATATGGAACACATGCCTAGGATTATTTAGTACTTGGATGCTTTATCTTATTTATCTGCAATTGCCCTATGTTCTGATTGCTATGTGAATTGTCTGGTCCATGCAACGCCCGTCCATCCATCCCTATGCCTACCGCACTCGAATCCTACTGTTAACTACTGTTGTTACTGTTGTCTTTACTTTACTGCTGTTGTTACTTTACTATTCCTACTACAAAACTGTTGCTACTGATAAACTGTTGTGAGCAAGATTGTTTCCAGGTGCAGCTGAATTGGCAACTTAGTTGTTAAGGCTTATAAATATTCTTTGGCTCCCCTTGTGTCGAATCAATAAATTGGATTTCACTTCCCTCGAAAATACTGCAATACACCCTATACTTGTGGGTCATCATACACATGTACTTACTATGACAAGAACTTACCGGTAACTAAACTTGAGTAGCATGATGAGCGGCCCTCATATTCAAGGGACATGAGATTGCCAACTTATACTTTGTCAAGCATATACTCCATAGTTTGTTCACTTTAACCTTAATCACTTCAAGATGCTTATGATAGGGGCAATGAGAGCTGAAAACTAATAAGTACCATAATTTTTGGACGCTCTTTATGATACTTGAATCCTTGCTTCCTTCTATGAAGGCCTTTCTTTTACTTTTATGTTGAGTCTCCACCTTCTATCCTTAGGCACCAATTAAGAGAGCATAGTTGTCATTCTTAGTTCAATGTGCATTGTCCCAAAACTTGTTGATTGATTCATAACTTTGATATGACTTGTTCTTAAACTATTTGTATCTAGTCACCCGTATGAACTTTGTAGGTGTCCTATGCATTTATGTTTTGCTACACTATGAGGGACAAGCTGAATACCATTCTCATTATGTTTTCTTTATGTGAAACAAACAAACTTCTTTCAAAGCATTGTTATTCATGAATATTTTGTTTGTACCTTTTCATGTTACAACATAGTTGCTATGTCTTATTGTTAGAACCATATCTTTCATGCTATGATAGAGTACAATGATCCCAGCTATCAATGTTCTACAAATACCTTAATCAATATTATGATGGTACATGTCACCTCAAAAATTATTCTTTTTTATCACTTACCTACTCGAGGACGAGCAGGAGTTAAGCTTGGGGATGTTGATACGTTGGAAACGTATCTATAATTTTTGATATTCCATGCTTGTTTTATATCTACTTTATTATGTTTTGTCCATACTTTGGAGTATTTTTATACACTTTATGGGACTAACCTATAACTATATGCCACAGTGCCAGTTGCCTGTTTTCTGCTGTTTTTGGTTCCAGAAAAGTCAAAAAATGAATATTATTGGAATTGGATGGGACAAAAGCCAAAGTCGATATTTTACCGGAAGACTCACGAAGCCAGAAGACGAGACGGAGAGGGGTCAGGGGCTGGCCACACCATAGGGTGGCGTAGGTCCCCCTGGCCGCGCCACCAGGTGGTGTGGGCCCTTGGTCCACCCTCTGACATCGCCCTTTCACCTGCAAGAAGCTCCCAATGAGAAAACCCTAAATAATCTAGCCTCTAGCCATGAAAAGTTCCGCAGCGCGGCCGCCACCGAAGGGGAGATTCGGGGGATAGAAAGTCTCTGTTCCGGCACCCTACCGGGATGGGGAAGTGCCCCTGAAGCCATCTCCATCAATGTCCACCTCCATATCCATCGCCGTTGCCGATCCCCATGATGATGATGGAGTAGTTCTTCCTCGAGGCTAAGGGCTCTACCGGTAGCTATGTGTTCATCTCTCTCTCTATGCATGATCATATTGTGATCATGAGCTTTGTAATCAAGTAGATCTACTTTGCTACTCAAGTGCTTCAATATATCTCTGCTCTCCCCACGTGTGTGAAAGTGACAGCGTGCACACTGTGGTGGCACTTAGTCTAGAGATTATAAATACTTGTTATGAGTTATATTTGGAGTTGGATATCTCTATGAAATTGTGGTGTTTGTTGGAACCATCTAGCGCTCAAGGTGACAATGTGGGGTTATCTAGATGGGGAAAGCGAACTTTGAGGTGTGTTGTTATAGCCCTACCATGGATTAGAGTGTCCAACCGGAGAGTAGTTCAGAGTAGTATCATGAAGAGAAGATATTTATATGAGAGTGTTCACTAGCGAAAGTATGATCCCTAGGCCTTGTTTCTAAGAATTGAAACACCATTTGCAACTAGATCTATTACATGTTTGCTTGCTTCCATCTTTATTTCAGATTGCCTTTAGTCTCTTCCTACCCATCAAGCTATTTTCTAGCACCGTTGTCTTATATCCATACCACTTGTATTTCACTATCTCTTCGCCAAACTAGTGCACCTATACACCTGAAAAGTGTATTGGGTGTGTTGGGGACACACGAGACTTCTTGTATATTGATTGCAGGGTTGCTTGAGAGGGGATACCTTTGACCACTTCCTCCCTGAGTTCGATAAACCTTGGGTGATCCACTTAAGGGAAACTTGCTGCTGTTCTACAAACCTTTGCACTTGGAGGCCCAACAACTGTCTACAATAATAGAAGTGCATAGACATCAGGCTCGCCCCCAAGATGGGGGCTCTGGTTGGTCTGAACCAATGCACCTTCATCTAGAAGCACTACATACATGATAAGTTCATGTTGGTTGTGTAGACAACATGCCTACTCCATAGGCTCAAGGAGCCTAGCGTGATGTTGAAGCTAGATATCGCAAAGGCATTCAACTCGGTGTATTGGGCGCTATTGCTCGAGGTGTTGGAGAAGGTGGGCTTTGGCCCTAGATTTCGGGAGCTGGTGACTATTCTTCTCGCCACCACCTCCTCTAGGGTGATTCTCAATGGCGAGCCAGGACCGCTGATTTGGCATCGGAGGGGCCTGAGATAAGGTGACCCCTTGTCACCTATGTTGTTCATGCTCTTCATCAACACACTCAACAGGTTGTTGGCCAGGGGCCACTAGGCTCGAGTTGCTACGACGCATCACGAATCAGGACCTGGTCTCTTCCATCTCTCTCTATGTGGATGACATGGTGATTTTATTTCACCGGATGAACTAGAATTACACACACTGCACGCACTACTGGAGTTCTTTGGAGAGTCATCGGGTCTGAGGAAAAACTACTCCAAATGCTCAGTATCTCTGATTGCCTGCACCGACGAGGTAGCTCAATGGGTCGTGATAGTTATGGGGTGTCAATTAGTACCTTCCTGGTTAGGTACCTGGCGATCCCCCTCTCCCTTCACCAGATCCACGCCTCGGCGTTGCAACCCCTGGTCGCCAACATCGCTGGAAGGTTGCCATCTTGGAAGGCCTCCATGATGACGAAGGCCGGGCGCCTAGCACTGGTTAAATCCGTGCTAATGGCGATCCCCCTGAATCAGGTCATTGTGTTGGGTTTGAACAAGACAACACTGAAGCAGGTTCAGAAGATTGTTAGAGGTTTCCTCTATTGTCCTGGTATTGTCGACGAGTACGCCATGGAGGGGTCCTCACAGAGCATGAACCTGTCTAACCTACGAACATAAACCACAACGAGGATAACCAAGTTATTAGCAACTCGTTGTAAATCAGATATTGACTATAGTAGGAGAGACAGACACCCGCCAGCCACTTATGCAAAACAAGTTGCATGTCAGTCGTGGAACTGGTCTCATGTATGATGACATGTAAGGTTGGTCCGGGCCGCTTCATCCCACTATGCCACCAATATCCAAAGTACATATAAGATGCAATAACATGATCATCATCGCCCACATATAAACATATGTGTACTACCCGTGCAAAGCACCTACGCATAGATCAGGCTCTGATACCACTGCTGGGTCCGCAGCATAGAAAACAAAAATTTTCCTACGGTGTGAACTACACGCCAAGATCTATCTACTAGGTACAAAGCAACCGGGTGGACATACATCCATAGAGAACTTACCCTCGAAGACAACGAGCTTTGTTAACGAGTAGGAACTCGTGGTTGATATAGTCGTACACTTGCCGATCTCAAGATCGTGAGGAAGTCCGAGCGCCACAACTCAGCAGCGCATCCGCACTCGCACACACGTTCAAGCCACCGGACAACCTCCACCTCCTCGCTCCAGCGATCCAGCGAAGCAAGAACTCCTTCCGCATTTAAATGCCACCGGGAACATGTATCTCGCTAATCCGAGACCATGGGGGAATAATTCTAGAGAGGGAGAGAGATCCTTCACAAGGAGGTGTGAGGATGAAGGAGGAATGGATGGCCTTTTATAGGAGGAGGGGGTGCCCCCTCTCTCCATGGCTGACGCATGGGGGGGGTGACCCCTCACCTCCCCCATTCATGTGGTGGTAACTCCTCCACATTAAAATGCCTCTTCACATTCCCTTTTAAAGTCTCCACTTTAAATGCATTAAGTTTCTCCAAATTTAATGCTCTCTCATTTAATAAAACCCTTTTATTAAATTTATTCAGAATTTTGTTAATTACTTTAATTAACAAACATTCACATATAGCCCCTTGCAATATTTCAATATCACATGCAGAACCACCTTCTGCAATTTCACCCGAAACAATTTCCGGTTTCTATTGAAACAATTCCTGCGCTTTGCAATTCTTTTGTCTGAAACATATGTGCTCCTAAATGGTGTCAGGTAACTCTTAAGTGTGCCACCCTATGGTTCGTGAATAATGTAGACATGATCGAGACCCTTCTCCGATCAATAATCAGCAGCGGGACCTAGAGATCCGTACTGACTCCTACACATTCAACGATGACTCCTGTGATCGTGAGAACCTTTAACGCTTGTAACTAAATCCCTTTGTCTCTCGATATATTACATGTCCGAGATTCGATCATCGGTATCTCCATACCTAGTTTGATCTCGCATCGACATGCACTCTTTCTCGTTCCTGATATAACATTCTAGTGATCACATCACTTGCTTGCAAGCTATCCTAATGTGATATCACCGAGAGGGCCCGAGTATATCTATCCGTCATCCGGATTGAAAAATTCCACTCTTGATCCATGAGCCTCAACATAACACCTTCGTAGTAATCGAACCCATCTTTATAGTCACCCTGTTACGGTGTGACGTTTGATGTTATCAAGATACTCTTTCGGTGTTAGCAATTAACATGATCTCATGGTCTAAGGATAAAGATTACTTCGTATGATGTTATAGCAATATAAACACAATGACTTGATTGTAATGCTATACTTCGGATGAATGTTCATCACATCATTCCACCAATGGTGTGACCTTGTTATTAACAACATCCAATGTCCATGATCAGGAAACCTTGATCATCCTGTTAATCAAAAAGCTAGTCTATAAGAGAGGCATGACTAGGAACCCTTTTTGTTTATTAAACACACATGTATTGATGTTTCCTATCAATACAATTATAGCATGCAAAATAAACATCTATCATATACAAGGAATACATAATAACAACTTTATTATTGCCTCTCAGGGCATATTTCCTTCAGCCTCCCACTTGCACTAGAGACAATAATCTAGTTCACATAGTGATAAATCTAACACCCATGGAGTTCTGGTGTTGATCATGTTTTGCCCTAGGGAGTACTTTAGTCAACGGATCTGCTACATTTAGGTCCGTGTGCACTTTACAAATCTTTATATCTCCATCCTTGACATGCTCATGATGGAGTGAAACCGCGCTTAATATGCTTGGAATTCTTAGAGACCTTGGTTCCTTTATGGCTATGGCTCCATTGTTGTCACAATAGATCACCATCGGGTCCAACGACCGGAACCACACCCAGCCCGTAATGAACTCTTTCATCCAAACCGCTTCCTGCTGCTTCAAGCAAAGAACATATTCCGCCTCCGTTGTTGATCTAGCCACCACAGTTGTTTGGAGCTCCTCCAACTAACTGCTGTCCGCTCAAGAGAAATACGATCTGGATTGAGACTTAGAGTCATCCGGATCGTGTCAAAGCTAGCATCGACATAACACTTAGCGACTAGCTCTTATTCACCTCCGATATAAGAAACATATCCTTAGTTCTTCTCAAGTACTTAAGGATATTCTTGACCGCTATCCAAAGGTTCAACCTGGATCAGATTGGTACCTACTAGTCAAACTAATAGCATATGCCACATCCGGTCTTGTACATAGCATGGCATGCATTATAGAGCCTATGGTTGAGGCATAGGGGATCCTATCCCTTATCTCTCTTTCTTCCGCCAGTAGTCGGACTTTGAGTCTTACTCAATGTTTTGCCTTGCAACATAGGTAAGAACCCTTCTTACTTCGTCCATATTAAACTTCTTTAATATCTTATCAAGGTATGTACTTCGATAGCCCAATTAGGCGTCTTGATCTATCTCTATAGATTTTAATGCCTAATATATATGAAGCTTCACCAAGGTCCTTCATTGAAAATTTGCTGTTTAGATAACTTTTAACACTGTTTAAAAGATCTAAATCATTTCCAATCAATAATATGTCATCCACATATAATATTAGAAATGCCACATTGCTCCCACTCACTTTCTTGTAAATACAAGCCTCTCCATAAGTTTGGACAAATCCAAACTCTTTGATCACCTCATCAAAGCGGAGATTCCAACTCCGTGATGCTTGCTTCAGTCCATAGATGGATCGCTGAAGTTTGCACACCTTATTAGCATCCTTAGGATCGACAAAACCCTTAGGTTGTATCATATACAACTCTTCTTCGATCTTACCATTGAGGAACGCAGTTTTGACATCCATCTGCCATATTTCATAATCGAAATATGCAGCAATTGCTAACATAATCCTAACCGACTTAAGCATTGCTACGGAAGAGAATGTCTCATCGTAGTCAACTCCTTGAATTTTTCGAAACCCCTTTGCGACAAGTCGAGCCTTATAGATGGTCACATTACCATCAGCATCAGTTTTCCTTTTGAAAATCCATTTATTCTCAACAGCCTTTCAGTCGTGAGGTAAGTCCACCAAGGTCCAAACCTGGTTTTCGTACATGGATTCCATCTCGGATTTCATGGCTTCTAGCCATTTGTTGGAATCCGGGCTCATCATCGCTTCTTCATACGTCGCAGGGTCATCCATTTCATCAACCGTGAAATTCATAACAGGATTGCCGTACAGTTCAGGAGCTGCACGTGTCCTGCTTGACCTGCGAGGTTCGGTAGTGTCCTCTTTCGGAGTTTCATGATCAATATCATTAGCTCTCTCTTCATTAGGTGAAGTCAACTCCGAAACAACTTCCGGTGCTGTGCTACTCGCCATTTCATGAAGAGAAGGTTCAATAACCTCTTCGAGTTCTACCTTCCGACTACTCACACCTTTCGCGAGAAACTCCTTCTCAAGAAAGGATCCATTCTTGGCAACAAAGACCTTGCCCTCGGATCTGTGATAGAAGGTATACCCAATCGTTTCCTTAGGGTATCCTATGAGGACACATTTTTCCGCTTTGGGTTCGAGTTTATTTGGTTGAAGTTTCTTCACATAAACATCGCATCCCCAAACTTTAAGAAATGACAGCTTAGGTTTGTTTCCAAACCATAATTCATACGGTGTCTTTTCAACGGATTTAGATGGTGCCCGATTTAAAGTGAATGCAGCTGTTTCCAGTGCATAACCCCAAAATGACAGAGGTAAGTCAGTTAGAGACATCATAGATCGAACCATATCCAATAAGGTACGATTACGACGCTCCGACACACCATTACGTTGTGGTGTTCCGGCAGGCGTGAGTTGTGAAACTATTCCACAGTCTTTCATATCTGTGATAAACTCGTAACTTAGATACTCTCCTCCACGGTCAGACCGTAGAAATTTGATCTTTCTATTATGATGATTTTCCACTTCATTCTGAAATTCCTTGAACTTTTCAAAAGTTTTAGACCTGTGTTTCATCAAATAGATATACCCATATCTACTCAAATCATCCGTGAAAGTAACAAAATAACGATATGCACCTCGCGCCGACACACTCATTGGTCCACACACATCAGTATGTATGATTTCCAATAGATCTGTCACCCGTTCCATTGAACCGGAAAACGATGTTCTAGTCATCTTGCCCATAAGGCATGGCTCACATGTATCAAATGATTCAAAATCAAGTGATTCCAAAAGTCCATCAGAATGGAGCTTCTTCATGCGTTTAAAGCCAATATGACCTAGACGGCAGTGCCACATATATGTAGATATATCATTATCAAGTTTAATCCTTTTAGCATCAACATTATGAATATGCGTAATACTGCTATCGAGATCCAACAGAAATAAACCATTCAACATAGGTGCATGACCATAAAAGATATTATTCATATAAATCAAACAACCATTGTTTTCAGACTTAAATGAATAACCACTTTGCATCAAACACGATCCGGATACAATGTTCATGCTCAGTGCAGGCACCAAATAAGAATTATTTAGGTTTATAACTAATCCCGATGGCATATGGAGAGGCAGCGTTCCGACGGCGATCACATCAACTCTTGATCCATTGCCAATTCAAGCATCGTGACCTCATCCCTTGCTAGTTGTCGCTTGTTCCGCAGCCCCTGAACCGAGTTACATATATTAGCAACCGATCTTGTATCAAATACCCAGGTGCTACTGCGAGTACTAGTCAAGTACACATCAATAACATGTATATCACATATACCTTTGTTTACCTTGCCGGACTTCTTGTCCGCCAAATACTTGGGGTAGTTGCGCTTCCAATGGCCAGTCCCCTTGCAATAGTAGCACTCGGTGTCAGACTTAGGTCCAGCTCGGGGTTTCTTTTCAGGCGTGGCAACAGACTTGCCACCCTTCTTTCCCTTGTGCTTGCCTTTCTTGTCCTTCTTGAAACCGGTGGTCCTATTGATCATCAACACTTGATGTTCTTTCCTAATCTCCACTTCTGAGTCTTAAGCATTGACAGAAGCTCAGGAAGAGACTTCTTCATGCCCTGCATATTATAGTTCATCACGAAGCTCTTGTAGCTAGGTGGCGTGGCGGAGATTGAGAACACGATGTATGCCTAAGTCAATGGGAATCGTTATTCCCAAGGACACAAGCTTATCGCATGCCAGACATTTTGAGTACGTGCTCACTAACTAGGCTGTTTTTCCTCCATCATGCAGCTAAAGAACTTCTCAGAGCATTATAACTCTCACGGCAGATGGGTATCGAAAATCATTTTCAATTCTCCCATGGTATCAAAGGCATTGCCATTTTCAAACGCTTTCAAGTTCGCTCTAGCCCATACAAGATGCCGCAATGAACTAAGTTGTGGTCCTCCGACGAGTTATATAGATGTTCTTTTCCTCGTCAGGCATCAGAGCTGGTGGGGCCTAGAGGCGCATCTAGCACATATTGCTTTTGTGCAGCAGTGAGGAGAATCCTCAAATTCATAGCCCAGTTGGTGAAATTGCTACCATTTGCAGCAAGTTTCTCTTTCTCCATGAACACATTGAAATTAAAAGCAGGTGGTGCCATCTACAACAGAATTTGTAAAGTATATTTAGACTAATTTTATGATAGATTGAGTTCGACTAATCCAAATTACTAATGAACTCCCACTCAAAAACGACATCCCTCGTGTCCTTTTGGTGATTACATGAACCAAATCGACTACACCAAGTCCGATCATCACGTGAGTCGGTGTAGCTTCAAAGGCGAGCATCTATATGGGCATCATATCAACTATATGACTCATGCTTAACCTTTCGGTCCGTGTTCCGAGGCCATGTCTGTACATGCTAGGCTCGTCAAGTAAGAACCTTAGTATTTGCGTGTGTAAAACTGTCTTACACCCGTTGTATGAAAGCGTAGAGTTGAAAACACCCGATCATCACGTGATGCCTCAAAACACGATCCACAAAACGGTGCATACTTAAGGAAGAACACATTTTATCTTGATATCTAAATGAGGGATCATCTTATAATGCTACCAAACGCGCCAAACTAGCAGTATAAGATGCTAACATCTAATGTGTGAAGTGATATGATATGGTCCATGCATTTGATCTCTATCATTTGCATCGTGGTATGATCTCTATCATTCCTTTGTGTGTAAGGCCAAGGTCTATGGAACTTACACGTTAAGTGAGTTGTAAGAGTATCTATCATACATCTACTTGAAACAATACCATATCAAAATACTAGCCCAGCAACGATCTAAACTAGACGCCTCTAATTTCTCAATTGCAAGTTCTACGTGGCTTAGGACTTTCGGAGATAGAACTTGTCTAACCTACGAACATGAACCACAACGAGGATAACCAAGTTATTAGCAACTCGTTGTAAATCAGATATTGACTATAGTAGGAGAGATAGATACCCGCCAGCCACTTATGCAAAACAAGTTGCATGTCAGTCGTGGAACCGGTCTCATGTACGATGACATGTAAGGTTGGTCCGGGCCGCTTCATCCCACTATGCCACCAATATCCAAAGTACATAGAAGATGCAATAACATGATCATCATCGCCCACATATAAACATATGTGTACTACCCGTGCAAAGCACCTACGCATAGATCAGGCTCTGATACCACTGTTGGGTCCACAGCATAGAAAACAAAAAATTTCCTACGGTGTGAACTACACGCCAAGATCTATCTACTAGGTACAAAGCAACCGGGTGGACATACATCCATAGAGAACTTACCCTCGAAGATAACGAGCTTTGTTAATGAGTAGGAACTCGTGGTTGATGTAGTCGTACACTTGCCGATCTCAAGATCGTGAGGAAGTCCGAGCGCCGCAACTCAGCAGCCAAGATCCGCACTGCACACACGCTCAAGCCACCGGACAACCTCCACCTCCTCCAGCGATCCAAATGAAGCGATAACTCCTTCCAGATGAAATGCCACCGGGAACATGTATCTCGCTAATCCAAGACCATGGGGGAATAATTCTAGAGGGGGAGAGAGATCCTTCACAAGGAGGTGTGAGGATGAAGGAGGAATGGATGGCCTTTTATAGGAGGAGGGGGGTGCCCCCTCTCTCCATGGCCGGAGCATTGGGGGGTGACCCCTCACCTCCCCCGTTCATGTGGTGGTAACTCCTCCACATTAAAATGCCTCTTCACATTCCCTTTTAAAGTCTCCACTTTAAATGCATTAAGTTTCTCCAAATTTAATGCTCTCTCATTTAATAAAACCCTTTTATTAAATTTATTCAGAATTTTGTTAATTACTTTAATTAACAAACATTCACATATAGCCCTTTGCAATATTTCAATATCACATGCAGAACCACCTTCTGCAATTTCACCCAAAACAATTTCCGGTTTCTATTGAAACAATTCCTGCGCTTTGCAATTCTTTCGTCTGAAACATATGTGCTCCAAAATGGTGTCCGGTAACTCTTAAGTGTGCCACCCTATAGTTCGCGAATAATGTAGA
Organism: Avena insularis; assembly: GCA_023614405.1. NCBI lineage: Eukaryota > Viridiplantae > Streptophyta > Magnoliopsida > Poales > Poaceae > Avena > Avena insularis. The sequence continues at coordinate 74,096,607 of CM042692.1, read as the reverse complement.
CATGATCGAGACCCTTCTCCGATCAATAATCAGCAGCGGGACCTAGAGATCCGTACTGACTCCTACACATTCAACGATGACTCCTGTGATCGTGAGAACCTTTAACGCTTGTAACTAAATCCCTTTGTCTCTCGATATATTACATGTCCGAGATTCGATCATCGGTATCTCCATACCTAGTTTGATCTCGTTACCGACATGCACTCTTTTATCGTTCCCGTGATATAACATTCTAGTGATCACATCACTTGCTTGCAAGCTATCCTAATGTGATATCACCGAGAGGGCCCAAAGTATATCTATCCGTCATCTGGATTGACAAATTCCACTCTTGATCCATGAGCCTCAACATAACACCTTCGTAGCACTGAACCCATCTTTATAGTCACCCTGTTACGGTGTGACGTTTGATGTTATCAAGATACTCTTCCGGTGTTAGCAATTAACATGATCTCATGGGTCTAAGGATAAAGATTACTTCGTATGATGTTATAGCAATATAAACACAATGACTTGATCGTAATGCTATACTTTGGATGAATGTTCATCACATCATTCCACCAATGGTGTGACCTTGTTATTGACAACATCCAATGTCCATGATCAAGAAACCTTGATCATCCTGTTAATCAACAAGCTAGTCTATAAGAGAGGCATGACTAGGAACCCTTTTTGTTTATTAAACACACATGTATTGATGTTTCCTATCAATACAATTATAGCATGCAAAATAAACATCTATCATATAGAAGGAATACATAATAACAACTTTATTATTGCCTCTCAGGGCATATTTCCTTCAGATTCAACACATTTTATGGCTTTTATTGATGGTTTTCTCCCGGATTTGATAGTTTTCTGGATTTACCTAATGCTAATACTTCGGTAGCAAAGAAAACTTGGTTTTTAATGTGTGTTTTAGGTACTGAACATCAATAGAAGGATTTAACTAGAGAAACACAATATTCTGGAGAAAACAAGCGAGTCTCACTTTGGAAGCACGTGAGGGGAGCTCACAGAAGCTTTAATGAGCAACTATACGGCGGGAATATTTTTTTGGCCGTATAGTTCCCGCCGTAGAGTTGCCGCCGCCTCTGTCTTGTCAAAAGGGCAACTTCCATGAAGGGACCAAGGACAAAAACACAACACATCAGCCGCCATACAATCCATAGGGGAGAAAGAAGATATCTGGAGAATAAGGGGAAGACGTTCTTCATCTCGCTCCACGATCTTCAACCTCCTAGCCAATACACCCCCATAGCCACTACTTGTACTTGAGAGAGAGAGAGGGATCTCCACTTTGCAAGACTAGGGTTTGAGATTGTTTCTTCCCATCCTGAATTGTGTTGAATATATTTCTATTCTTATTGTGGATCTCCACGGTAATACAAATATGAATTCCATTTATTTAATTATATTGATGATCCGTTCTTCTCTCATGCGTGAGTAATTCCCTTAGGCGCGGGAGATGTAGGGGATTGGTGAGATGTGATGTGCCTTCATATATTTTCCATTAGTTTGTGATTGATTCTAATTACTATATTATGTGTGCTTGACTATCTGTGGGATTCCTAATGCTTGTTGTACAATTAAGGGCCCAGCCAACATGATGCTTTGTTCTACATAGATAAGATCTTGTTCGCTAGTGGACGGGCGACCCCCAGGTGACACGGGGATATCAAGGGAAAGCTAGTAGACACGAGGATAACGAGGAACCACTATGCTTATTGCACTAGTCCGATCCAAGGAGCTTAATCGCTAAGCGACCTGAAGGGTCTTAATCGTCTAGTGTCAGGCCATGGTTTTGGTAATAGGCTAGTAGGATTATTGAAGTTGGGATGAAATCTACCAAGAGGAGTTCTGGCTAATTATGGGTTGCTCGCCTACACATATATTTATAAGATTATAATTGTTACATTTATCATTCATCTACCTGGCATAGTCACTATCACCATGAACTGGATCTCCCCGCACCTTCATTCGCCATCTGGAGGAAACAACAAACAACCAAGTTGTTCTTTACTTTTATGGTTTATATTTCTGAAGTTTACATTTTAGTTCTATTTAAATAAATCTCATTTAATGAAAACCCCATTCCTATTTTAACACTTGCAGTCAATTCACTCGAAGACCTATGACAACTTCAGGTGTGACAAAGACTTCACCCATAAACATTTACCTTTGAGCTCCCTGTGGGATCGATATCTGAACTTCGGAACTAGCTAGAAATGATCTGTGCTCTTGCAGACATCAAGGTATTTTCTGGCACTGTTGCAGGGGAGCTAAGCACTAAGTGTTTATCTTTTGACATTTCAGGTGTTGCTACTACAAAATGTTCTCCTTAGGAGACAAAGGGTCTACACGCTCTAGTAGGACCTACCTGCTGGATTATATTGAGCACATGCCTGCTCAGAGGCGCGAAGAAATTATTGAAAAACTTTTAAGATCAAATAAAGTTGAAGTTGAAAACCTAAGTGATATTATGGAAATCATGTCTATTTACAAGACAACTCGTATGAAACTTGAGAAAACTCTTAGGGAATACAGTGCTCCAAGTTCTGAATTTCTTAAACAATCAATAGAGTTCCCTAATCCTGGAGTTAGAGAATATCGATTTGATGGTGGAATTATTAAAATTTTGCAGGAGAAAGCTTTCAGTGGAAGGGAAGATGAAGACCCAGGAAGACATAATAGAGAATTCGACGATGTGATAACATTGCTCGGGCCAAAAGGTTTGCCAAGAGACTTCTCTCGATGGTCTCTTAAAGGTAAAGCTCTAGACTTGTTATACTCTCTCCCTCGCCATTACATTAAATGTTGGGAAAAATACATTACTAAATTCATAAACAGGTTTATTCCTTTTAAAAAGGTAACTGAACTGAGAAAGAACATAGGCCACTTTAGTCAGAATGTGGGAGAAAACTACCCACAAGCCTAGGAAAGATTCTTTGGAATGATCAATAGTATTCCTAATCATGGCTATTCTGAACTAACAATTTTCCATTTATTTTACAATGGTCTCAATACTCAATGTAGAGAGTTGCTTGACTTCTTAGCAGGAGGATCAATAAATACTTTAACTATTAAAGAATGTTTGGAATTAATGTCTACTAGGGCTATATAATCCTGATTTTGGCACTAAGCCAGAAAAATGGATACTTCAGATAACTCCTGATCTTATGCCTGAGGTACGCAAAACTATGAAAGAAAAAGGTATACCTTCTGAACTCATTAGGAAAACAAAGTAGATTTGTTACATGTTTTGACTGAAGAAGATGAAACTAGAAAAGTTTTTCAAGAATTAAAACATCGACAAGTAAAATCTCATAATAACTTGCATAAGCATTTCCAAAAACACAAAAAGATTTTGGCGGAACTCACAGAAAATTATGATGAGATTGTCCAAGAAATAAAATTATTTCACAAGTATCTTAGTATGATTGAAACCCAGTGTGAACAAATAGCATCTGGTTATCAATATTTCTTCATGAAGATAAAGGTATTCCTGTTTCTACTAATGTTGTCACAAGAAGAGGTGCAGTTGTTACAGGACCCTTAGGACCACCGGAATACGAACCAAGACAAGAATATGATACATTGGTGGATCCTCAAGATGAAACTGAGACACAAGACCAAATCAAGGAGGACCAAAATGATGCATAAGATGACCATTATGACTCTGATGCAGAGACGGTTGATCCAAGAGGAGATAAAGAAATAAGCAAGGAAGACGAAGTTGTTGTAATAGAATAGAAGAAAAGCAATAAGAAACAACAAAGGAAAGCAATGAAAGAGTCTGACCCCCCACAAAAGGTAAAAGACAAGAGTAAGTCAGGTGATAAAAAACTTCCTTACCCAGATCAAAAAAAGAAAGCACCAGATCAGGTAATTTATAATTCTTTTACAAAGGCACTTAGTGACCTTTGTCTGGAAATCCCATTTGCGGATGCAATCAAAATTCCTACTTATGGTAAATTCCTTCGTGATATTCTTAGTAGAAAGAAAGAAATAACTAAAATGGTTGCCATGGTAACTAGCTATCCTGCTAATGGGAAGCTGTTGTCTAAGTCTGGAGATCCCAGAGTACCAAATATTTCATGGTCAATAGGTAAAACTAATATTCATAATGCCTTGTGTGATTTAGGAGCAGGAGTTAGTGTAATGCCATACTCCCTCTATAAAAAGTTAGGATTAGGGGAGTATTCTCCTACTACTATCACTTTACAGATGGCTGACAAGTCCACTAAACAACCCGTTGGTATGATTGAGGATGTCTTACTTAGGATAGATGAGCATGTTATTCCCACCGATTTTATTATTCTTGAAATGCCAGAAGATGAAAGATTATCTATAATACTTGGAAGACCTTTCCTTAGTACTGCAGGTGCATCGTAGATTGTGCTGAAGGAAAGATAATGTTCAATGTTTATGACGCTAAAATCATCCGGTATTTTCCAAATAAGCTAGAAGCAGGAGAAAAATATGTTCCACCAGCAAAACGAGTTCATGCGGTAAGTGCCTTTGATAAGGGGCAACCAAAGGTAAGAATTCGAGAAAAGAAAAGAGGTTGAGTTAGTCAACCATTCTTAATAAATGCTTAATGGGAGTCAACCCATTTCGTCAATTTAGTAGAATAGAGAATAAGAAGTTCATCGCATTGCCACCACTTTTTCACAGACATTTTTGTGGAAGCACGCCCGTGAAGATGCAGCTGTCAAAAAGTAGTAGAAATGTCGATTGAATGAGTATAGAATAATAATGAGAATAAAAGTTTAAGTTTTCCATCTACAGAAGCTAAAATTTTGCTTTTAATATGCTAATGTTGGTCGAAAGCTTTTACTATCAATTTTCTATTAAAAATAAGGTATTTCATTAAGTTATGGGATAAGAAGGAATCCTCGGAAAAATAGAATTTTTTTGATGATTACTGATGGTTTAACGACCTACTATCCGGCGGGAATAAAAATTCCGGCCGTATAGTTCCAGTCATATAGATATCTTTGTCATCAACAAATTTTCTTCAAAGACACAGAGAATTTAATGACCAACTATACGGCGGGAATAAAAATTCTGGCCGTATAGTTCCGATCGTATAGATATTGATGCATTCGTACAAAAATTTAGAAAGGTACTAAGAGTTTAACGACCAACTATACGGCGGAAATACAAATTTTGGCCGTATAGATCTGGTTGTATAGATATCGATGCCTTCGTAGAATTTCATCCCAAAGGTACCGAGAGTTTAACGACCAACTATACGACGGGAATAAAAATTACGGCCATATAGCTCCGGTCGTATAGATATCGATGCCTTCGTAGAATTTCATCCCAAAGGTACTAAGAGTTTAATGACCAACTATACGGTGGGAATAAAAATTCTGGCCGTATAGCTCCGGTCGTATAGATATCGATGTGATACATTGCAAATGTATCTATAATTTTTGATGTTCTATGCTTGGTTTTATCCACTTTCTTGTGTTTTGTCCACACTTTGGAGTACTTTTCATATGATTTCTTGGAATAACCTATTAACAAGAGCCACAGTGCCAGCTGCCTATTTTCTGCTGTTTTTGGTTCCAGGAAAGTCAGAAAATGAATATTCTCGGAATTGGACGGGACAAAAGCCAAAGTGCCTATTTTTTCGGAAGTCATCAGATGACAGAATACGAGACGGAGAAGAGCCGGGGGCCGGCCACACCACCTGGCCTGCGCCAGGGGATGGTCTGGCCGACCCTAGCACCCCCTCGGCCTCTCCTTCGGCCTATAAGATGCCCTCGGGACAAAAACCCTAAGTACCCGATCAAAAATCCACGAAAGAGTCTGTAGCCGCCGTCATCTCCATCCCTAGACCGGGAGGGATCTGAAGCTCTTCCAGACATCCCGCCGGAGAGGGGAATTTACCCTGGAGGCCTTCTTCATCACCATTCAAGCCTCCGGTGTGATGCGTGAGTAGTTCATCTCTAGACTACGGGTCCATGTAGTAGCTAGATGGCTAGTTCTCCTCCTTTGTGCTTTCATGTCTAGATCTTGTGAGCTCCGTTCATGATCAAGATCATCTATTTGTAATTCTGCATGTTGTGTTTGCGGGGATCCGATGGATATTGAGATGCTATTTCAGATTGATTATTGATTCTATCATGTCTTTGTTATTTGTGATCTTGCATGCTTTCCGTTGTTAGTAGCTATCTTAGCCAAGTAGATGCTAGCAACTCCAAGAGTTAGTATTTATGCTCGATAGTGGGTTCATGCCTCTGGTAATCTGGGGAAGTGACAAAAATCTCTAAGGTACTAGATGTGCTGTTGCTACTAGGGAGACAACAACAATACTTTGTTCATAGAACAATCGTATTGTTTACTTTACACGCAATCCGTAAAGCAATAATCTATTGCTTGCAACTTAATACTGGAGGGGGTTTGGATGATAACTTGAAGGTGGATTATTAGTCATAGATGTAGTTGGATGGCGGTCTATGTATATTGTTGTAATGCCCAATCAAGTTCCAAAGGAGTCAAGATGATTAGTATATGCATGTATTGCTTTCTCGATGTTTGTCAATTGCCCCGCTGTAATTTGTTCACCCAGCATGTTATCTATCTTAAGGAGAGCTACCTTTAGTGAACTATGGATCCCGGTCCTTTCTTTTACATACAATCTACAAACTGTTTACTGCTTTGTGTTTACTTTCTGCAAACTATTATTTCCTTCCATTCGATACGTTTAATCCTTTGTTTTCAGCAAAACTGGTGAGATTGACAACCTCATCGCAAGTTGGGGACAAAGTTCTGTGGTTATGTTGTGCAGGTCTCCATGTTGCTACTAGCACCGGTAGTGCGCCCTGCCAAGGCTCAGCTAGCAACAACAACAATGATTTTATGAGCACAGCTATTGCTCCACCTGTGCCTGAAGATACTTTCTTTGAGATAGAACCTGCTTTACTCAATCTTGTTATGAGAGAACAATTTTCTGGTGTTGCTAATGAAGATGTTGCTGCCCATCTTGTTGAACTTTGTGAGATGCAAAAGCATAGGGATGTAGATGGTGATATTATTAAGCTGAAATTGTTTCCTTTCTCTTTGAGAGGAAAAGCTAAAGAATGGTTGAATTCCTTAACTAGGAATAGTATTGATTCTTGGACTAAATGCAAAGATGCTTTCATTGGAAAATACTATCCTCCTTCTAAGATTATATCTATGAGAAGTGAAATAATGAAGTTTAAACAATCTGATAATGAACATGTTTCTCAAGCTTGGGAAAGAATGAAATCTTTGGTTAAGAATTGTCCCACTCATGGACTGACTGCTTGGATGATCATCCAAACTTTTTATGCAGGATTGAACTATTCTTCAAGGAACCTATTGGACTCTGCTGCTGGAGGTACCTTTATGACCATTACTTTGGGTGCTGCAACAAAACTGCTGGACAATATGATGGTTAATTATTCTGAATGGCATACTAAGAGAGCTCCACAAGGTAGGAAGGTAAATTATGTTGAGGAAACCTCCTCCTTGAGTGATAAGATTGATATTATTATGTCTATGCTTGTGAATGGGAAAGCCCATGTTGATGCAAATAATGTTCCTTTAGCCTCTTTGGTTGCTCAAGAAGAGCAAGTTGATGTGAACTTCATAAGAAATAACAATTTTGGCAATAATGCTTATAGGAACAATTTTGGTAACAACAATTATAAGCCATATCCTCCCAACAATGGTAATGCTTATGGAAATTCCTACAACAATAATAGGAGTGCACCCTCTGAACTTGAAGTTATGCTTAAAGACTTTATTAGTAAACAAACAACTTTCAATAAAACTATTGAGGAAAAAATCTCTAATGCTGAAAGAAATATATCATCTTTGGTTGAAGCTCAATCTTCTTTGAATAAAATGGCTGCTAAACCTGAAACTAATGATAATCCCTTTGCAGCCACTAATGCTATACAAGTAAGAATTGATGAAAATGTTAGACTATTAGCTGAATTACATGCTAAGTGGGAAAGAGAAGATGAAATTGCTAGAAACATTAGTGTTTCTACTATTACCACCACTAGTGTTGAGGCTAGTAATAGTTCTACTACTTTAGATGATAAATTTGATTTTGATCTTGATGGTTGCAATATCTCTGGAGTTATTAAGTTCCTACAAAAGCTTGCTAAAAGTCCTAATGCTAGTGCTATGAACATGGCCTTTACAAAACACATTACTGATGCTCTCATAAAGATTAAAGAAGAAAAGATGAAACATAAAGCTTCTATTCCTATAAAACAAGAAGATGGTTGGGAACCCATCATTAATATGAAAGTGAATGACTTTGATTTCAAAGCTTTATGTGATCTTGATAGTAGTGTTTCTATTATGCCTAGAAGGATTTATGATATGCTTGATTTGCCTCCACTTGAAGATTGTTATTTGAATGTCCCACTTGATGATAATGCTAAAAAGAAACTCATGGGGAGTATTAATGATGTTCTTATTATGGTTAACAATGCCTATGTCCCTGTTGATTTCTATGTTTTGGATGTTGAATGCAATGCTTCTTGTCCTATTACTTTGGGGAGACCTTTTCTTAGAACTGTTGGTGCCATTATTGATATGAAAGAAGGCACCATTACATACCAACTCCCACGCAAGAAAGGTATATAACACTTCCTTAAGAAGAGAGAGAAGATTTCTTTTGCCTCTCCTATGAAAACAAAATTTGATCTTAATGCTTCTTCATTTGAGAACACTTGATTCTTTCTTGCTTCTTATGACTAACTTAAATGCGTTAAAAAAGTACTTATTGGGAGATAACCCAAAAGTTTTAGATGAGTCTTGGAAGTTATTACTTCAGTAATAACCACTCCTTATCCTTTTTATTTGCTTTTTGTGCCAAGAGTAACCTCTAATGAGAGAGAAGTAATGATTGGGAAAGTTGCTGTCCTGAAACAGATTTCTGTGCCTCACCGTAAAAATTCGTGTAAAATCTCTGAACATCTTTTTGAGGCGTGATTTTTTTTGCTTCTGCCCCAGGTTGTTATCTAACTTTCGTTAGTTCAACACTTTTTGATTTGAGTAACAGAAGGTCTTCGAAAAAATTCGTCCTTACCTGCTGGTCTGTTTTGACAGATTTCTGCCATTTTCTGCATTTGCTTCTTGTTGGTTCCTTTTTGAGTTCTTTTGGGGAATTGAGCATTTTGAGGGAAGTGCTATAGTATCTAGTGTACTAATGGAAGTTTATTTGGTGTTAGAACTGAACCTTAAGACTTATTTATCTTGAGTGCACTAATGTTGCTAATAAAGATTGTGTGAAGTTTTGTATGAAGGAAAAATTTCAGGTGTATGGGAGGAATGAGTAATGAGATGAAGGATGAACTAAAGCTCAAGATTGGGGATGCCACATGTGTCACCCCAAGAAATATCCAAGAAGTAGAAGCGTCAAAGCTTGGGGATGCCCAAGACATCCCCTTCTTCATCATTAAAAATCCCACGTTTCTTTCAAACGCTTTATTTTTATTGTTTCATGCACAGTTGTGTTGTTCTTGGAGCGTCTTCTTTTTCGTTTTCGTTTTGTTTTTTCGTTTGCTTGGTTTGCTTAGTTTTCTGAATAAATTGGTTGGACCCCCTCTTTCTTACATTGGTTTGCAAATAGTTTGGTTTAGTTTGGAAAAGAGTAGGAAAGTTCATACTTATGTGGTAAAAAGAGCTTGTTTTTTACTGTGGCCTATGCTTTGTCATGCCATGCTTGATATTGTTTTGGCTTTATGCTTAGTATTCTTTGCTGTAGCATGACTTGTTATAAACAATTGAGATTGCTTAATGTGCCTTGGATGAATCATGCGTTGTTTTAGCATATTAAAGCATAGTATAGTGGTATTCTCCTTTGATGCTTTATTTGGGTTGACTTGGCACATGCTCACACCATGTTATGACTATATCAAGTCACCATAGCCTTTATGATCCTTTAGTTTTCAACTTGTAGTATCACTTTATGCTTTAATCAATGATGTTTTGTCGCTCTGCATGATTATGGCCATTATTGCTCTCTTAGTTTTGTCACATATAGAAAACAGAGCATAGTGGCCATTCTTAGTTTAATGTGCATTGTCCCAAAACTTGTTGATTGATTCATAATGTTGATATTTCTTGTTCTTGAACTATTTGTATCTAGTCACCCTTATGAACTTTGAAGGTGTCCTATGCATTTATGTTTTGCTACTCCATGAGGGACAAGCTGAATGCCACTATGCTATGTTTTCTATATGTGAAACAAACAAACGTCTTTCAATGCATTGTTATTCAAGAACCTTTGTTTGTATCCTTTCATGTTGCAGCATAGTTACTTTGTCTTATTGTTAGAACTTCATCTTTCATGCTCATGTTTAGAGTTATTTGATCCCAGCTTTCCATGCTTGCAAATGGTTTGATCTTGATTGGATGGTGCATGTCACCTCAAAAATTATTTTTTTATCACTTACCTACTCGAGGACGAGAAGGAGTTAAGCTTGGGATGCTGATACGTCGTAAACGTATCTATAATTTTTGATGTTCCATGCTTGTTTTATATCTACTTTCTTATGTTTTGTTCATACTTTGAGATACTTTTATGCATTTTCTGGGACTAACCTATTAACAAGATGCCACAGTGCTAGTTGCCTGTTTTCTTCTGTTTTTGGTTCTAGAAAAGCCAGAAAAAAAATATTCTTGGAATTGGACCGGACAAAAGCCAAAGTCGATATTTTACCGGAAGACTCACGGAGCCAGAAGACGAGACAGAGAGGGGACAGGGGCTGGCCACACCATGTGGTGGCGCGGGTTCCCCTCGGCCGCGCCGTCACGTGGTGTGGCCCCTGGTCTACCCTCTGACATCGCCCCTTCGCCTATAAGAAGCCCTCCAATGAGAAAACCCTAAATAATCCAGCCACCAGTTCAGATTTCCATGAAAAGTTCCGCAGCGCCGCCGCCACCGAAGAGGAGATTCGGGAGACAGAAAGTCTCTGTTCCGGCACCCTACCGGGACGGGGAAGTGCCCCCGGAGCCATCTCCATCGACTCCACCGTCATCTCCATCGTCGTTGCTGACTCCCATGATGAGGAGGGAGTAGTTCTCTCTCGAGGCTAAGGGCTCTACCGGTAGCTATGTGTTCATCTCTCTCTCTATGCATGATCTTATTGACATCAGGAGCTTTGTAATATATAGATCTATTCTACTACTCAAGTGCTTTAATGAATCTCTGCTTATCCCCACGTGTGTGAAGCTGACAGTGTGCACACCGTGTGGCACTTTGGCTAAGGTTATACAAGTACTTGTTATGAGTTATATTTGGAGCTGGATGTCTCTATGAAATTGTGGTGTTTGTTGGAACCATCTAGCGCTTAAGGTGACAGTGTGGAGTTATCTAGATAGGAAAGGCGGACTTTGAGGTGTGCTGTTATAGCCCTACCATGGATTAGAGTGTCCAACCGGAGAGTAGTTCAGAGTAGTATCATAAAGAGAAGATATTTATATGAGAGTGTTCACTAGCGAAAGTATGATCACTAGGCCTTATTTCTAAACATTGAAACACCTTTTGCAACTAGATCTGTTACATGTTTGCTTGCTTCCATCTTTTTTCTTTAGTCTTTTCCTCCCGTCAAGCTCTTTTCTGGCACCGTTGTCTTATATCCATACCACTTGTATTTCACTATCTCTTCGCCGAACTAGTGCACCTATACACCTTACAAGTGTATTGGGTTTGTTGGGGACACAAGAGACTTCTTGTATCTTGATTGCAGGGTTGCTTGAGGGGGATACCTTTGACCACTTCCTCCCTGAGTTCGATAAACCTTGGGTGATCCACTTAAGGGAAACTTGCTGCTGTTCTACAAACCTCTGCACTTGGAGGCACAACAACTGTCTACAAGAATAGAAGTGCGTAGACATCATCTCTCGCTCCGTAAGGCGGATAGAATGGCTGGTAGACGGAGGGCTAACCGGCTTGGACCTAGCCATGTGCTGGTTCATAAGGCAGATCCAACCTCTGCAGCACCACTACTGCAGAAATGCTTATAGGTGCGAGGTGATTAGTGACGGGCAAAACTAGGCCCGTCACTAGTAGTATTACTAGTGACTGGCAATGATAAGTCTGTTACTAGTACAAAACACTAGTGACGCGTGTATAAAAGTGACTGTCACTAGTATATTTTGTGGAGTACGACTGAATCTGTATTCTAATGCTAGTTGTTACTAGTACAGAACACTAGTATATTACTTTTAGTGTTACTAGTACAAGAAATATGATAAGCCTGTTACTAGTACTAGTAACAGTCATGAATCTGTATTCTAATGCTAGCTGTGTTCTAGAGCTCTGGATTTTGGAAGACAGGCGTAGTCATATTTCACAGATCTGATAAGTACGTTGATGCATAATCGGAAGCTGGGCGACGAAATCTGCAATTGATGTTTTTTCCTTTGTAGAGTTTTTTTTGTGTCGCCAAAATGGCAGTGTAGCTAACAACGACGACTGGATCCCTCTTCTTCGATCATATAGCCTTGCACAACCCATTCCAGCGCTGCTCGCTGTAGTCCACCGGCCACTAAACTAGCCACCACCGCTCGAGGTCGCTCTCCCAGTATGACACACCCCCACCCCGCCCCCCCCCCCCTTCACGGCCTTTCTCTCCCCAAACGTGGATGTATCGCTATCGACCGGCCAAAGCGGTTAGACCCAAGGGGAGGCAGTGAGGTCGGGCACATGCACCTGCCGTCCCCGCCGATTTTCTTTAGGATTGGATCATGTATAAGATTTTAGGAGAGTTAATTCATGCGGATGAACTTTTAAATCTTCTCAGTCACCAGTATGCCATCAAATTGCAGCTAGAGGGGTGAATCTCGGTCCATCGTCTAGTCCCGGCGGCGAGACGGGGAGTCATAGTCACGGATGTAAACCGTGCTGACTTCGGTCTTGGCAGATAATGACGGTGTGGCTATGTCGTTACCTTGATGAAGACGTCGTCGTGCGACTATTGTCGATCCATTCATGCTGCTCCGGGGGAAACCCTAGGATCTGGTTTCCAGATCGGGCGATGATGGTGCTGCGGTGTCGCATTCTCTCTTAGGAGCATCGCTTGTGGAACAACGCTAGATGGAAGAGGCAGGAGAGGTGGAGCGGATAGCGTGCAGCGAGGTGGTGCTACTTGGCACCACGGTGGTGTCGGTGGCTAGTGTGGCGAGAGTCTGCGCATCGATCTACATGCTGAAGACGGTTTGACGGAAGATAGTGCAGGCGGCGATATCCGGAGCGTGTGCATGGGTGCCGTTCCGTGGATAGGCTGTGTTCTACGGCTCCTTTTGCTTGTGTTTGAGCCGTCGTGCAAGACACTCCAGCTTCTCTTGGTGAGTGGCAATAGTGAGAGTGACCGTGGGGAACGGTCGAAAGAGACAACATGGTGTTTGCCAGATCTCATTGGGAGTTGGCGATACGGTTATCGTTTTTCTCGATGTTTTGTTTTGACGGTTTCGATTTGTATGATCTTTGTAATGGCTTTGCTAAACTCTGTGGTTCTAATAATAAATAAAGTCTGTGTGCATGCTTGATATAGAGACCGGGGCTTTGCTCCCTATTTCCAGAAAAAACCTGTACACCATCAGATGTTTTGGGGCGCATCAGCGCATGTCGACTGCAGCAGTCCATAGCGAGCCGCAAAGTTGTAAAATACTTTTCTTACCGATGGCAGGAGGCCGTCGTACCCCATGAAGTTCATGCAACTCTTGACCATTTCCGAGGCTCTATTCAGTTTCACGTCAACTAAATAGGTTTGTTTCTTGTATGTTTTCATGATTTGGTGGTTGATCAATGGTGAAAAATGTAGGCAAGGGCATGTTACTAGATCTTTATTCTATGTTCCTTTGTAGGATTGGTGAAAAGATGCGACCAAACATGCATTAGCCACTGGTGGAAAAAGGGCCTCTAATCCCGGTCTGGAATTGGCTCTAGTCCTGGTTTTCGATCTGGGACTGCCAAATCGGAACTAGACGCCCCTATCTCTAGTCCCGGTTTGCTACGGTCTGAAACTAGAGTCCACCACGTGTCAGTTTTCACACGGCTGGGAGCGGAACCCCTCTAGTCTCGGGTCGTAACACCACCCAGGACTATACTGGTTCCTGCCGCGACAGAGATTCGTGTGTTTCTCTGTCGCGACAGAGATTCTGTGTTTTTATTTTGTTTTTCCATTTCGTTTCTTTTTTTATTTGTGTTTCACTATAATTTCAAACATGTTTCGTACACTTATTCTACGCTACTACATACACAGTACACGTTGATGCATATATAATTAATATTTGATCTCTTGAGAGCATACATGCATATATAATATTCGATCATATCAAAAGGAAGGAAATGTTTGAAATTACATGGTCATTGATGATATATCATATCAACTACATGGAGATCACTAAGACATATAAAGTTCCTCGTCCTCCGTATAATGTTCTTCATTTACATCAATGACCTCCATCAGAAATCCCGTCAGTTCCTCTTGAATTGCTCGTACGCGCTGTTCTGGTTCTAGATTCTCCCCGCAAACCGTGAATATAATGTGAATCAACTTTTCACTCACTGGTCAACTCGCGAATGTACTCGCAGACGTAGAATCCACATAAATGAGTTCCCGGTAGCTGCTGCAAGCCCTTCACCGTTTTATAAGTTAGCTCATCTTTGAATGGACCATCTATTTTCTGTTTGAACCGTGTCCAACACCTGCTCGGCAAAGAAAATGAACAAATGAGTTATTAATTACTTGATATCAGAAAATGAACGAAAGATACTGATATAATGCGATAATGATTGAAATTACTTATGGAGCATTGCTTTCATGTCGCTCTACTTCTCTTGGTCCCAACTTAATGAGTCGTGGACTTCAACTAGGGACTTGTCAACTTGAATGTTTAGCAAGATCCAGTAGAACATGCAGACGTTTACATAAGCATACATGCATAACTCATCAATTACACTTAAAAAAATATGTACAAGGCAGAAACACTCACTTAAAGTTGTAAGGAAATAGTACGTGCTTGACGAAATTATGCTCGATTAAAAACTTGCACAGGACATCCTCCACGTCCTCGGGGATGATTGTGTAACATATATTCATTAATGATATATGGACCAATAAACCCAACGTCATATATTCTTGCTCTTTTGCATTCAAGCATCTTCATTCTGCAGAATATAATACCGTACAAAAGAATATATAGTTAGAATAATATATTACATGAAATGAACTAACTGATCTAGAGACTTAATTATAGAAATAACTTATAGACAATAGCAACCAAGGATAGATTTGTCAAGGGCGTGCTGATTGTATAACTGAAATAGTTCGGTCATTTGAACCTGTATCAAGTACTCTTTGAAGTGATGCTCCTTTCTAACGGCCACCGAAAACCATTCTTTCTGGTACCTTTTCTCTGTTTGCGTAGTGTACCAATTATGCAGATTCCGCATATTTGTTGATAGACGCGTGAGCTCCTCATGACTGCCTAGAGGCTCCCCTTTGACATATCATCATACTACCTGACCCACTAGCGTATCTTCATAGTGTAAAAATTGACCAATAGATATACCTGCCTCCATAGCAAGTTCTTTGGCCTTCGCTACAGTGATGCCCATTAGTGCAGCGGCATACCTGGCTCTAGGGTCCATTATTTGCATGTCCGTATTCATTTTGGCTCTGAAGGCCTTGTCGGTATCTGAAATCACTTTGAGCGGGGCGGGGGGAGGGAGGGAGCGATTGAATCTTTTGTTGTCCGAGTTGGGCAACTTGTTTCCCGCTCTTTGCACTTGTTATTTTTTCTACTTTGCTTGCTTAATAATTTTGCGGACATAGTCTGATTTCAGATTCGACGATACTTGGGATGGTTGATCAAGAAAGGACTTAGCCCACTCTTAGTTTTTTCAGTAAATACCGGCTTTGGCTCAGGCTTTTTTGGTGCAAAAAAAGCCTTAGTCTGGGCAGCCGATATCGCGGCGTTTTCCTCTTCTGTCATGTAGTAAGGTATCTTCGGATGAGACGGCGGGATGTCGACTATCTTCGCCGTACTACGACTTTTCTTCTGAGTAGGGCGCGGGAGGGGGATGGCCATCCGTTTTTAGTCGGGGGCGGAGGCGGAGGTGGAGGTGGAGGTGGAGGTGGAGATCGAGATGTACTCACGCTGCGGCGATCGACATCCCTCTCGTCGAGGGATGGAGGACTTTAAGGTTGACAATCGACATCCCTCTCATCGAGGGATGGTGGACTTGGATTCCTCGGAGTCGGTGGCCTTGGTGCTGAGCCTGGAAACTTGATGTACTTCTTCTTCCATAGAATGATGTGGCGCTTGACATATCCTAGTTTCCTAAGTCCTTCAGGTGTAGCAATGTCAATCTCTAGGTCCACAAAATCCTCCACTAGGTCATCCACCGAGACGAGCATAGCCAGGTGGAATCAGAAGTGAATGGTGGAATGCTCCAGGTAGACAAGGTAAAGCAGTGTCGATCGCCACCTTGAAGGATATGTTGTTCATTGGCTGATGTAGCTCACATCATGTCATCTCTCTGACATCATCCACAGGGTAGCGAGGCGCCGGTCCATCATCTAGCAGTGTTTGATCATCAGCCTGGACCTCCGTGGAAGCCACGCTGCTTCTCCGCTAGCTACGATCCATTGTAGGATCATCATCATGTGGCTGAGATGACCTTTGGCTAATTGCTTCCACCAGCTTCTTCATCCCAGCTAGGTCCTCTTCTATCCTCCCGATCCGGTCTGCCTCTCGGTCCTTCTTTATCTTATGACTTTTGTAACTATCATCGTACTCGAGAAACCCTTTCTTCCATGTAATACCGGCGCCTTTGCCTCGTATTTGTCCACCTTTTTTAGGATTCCCGAGGGCGCGTGTCAACTCGTCGTTCTCTCTGTCGGGCCAAAACAATCCCGCTTGAGTATCGGCCATTTCTTGAACAAGTGCATTGGAGGGTGTTAGAATTTTGTCTTGAAAAATTGTTGCCCCTATTTCTGGGTTCAACTTTTCCCCGTGCCTGTACCACCAGTGCTTTGACCTGTCAGGCCATCCACCTATACCTGGAGTGATCCCTCTAGTCCTCATGTCGTCCTTCATAGCTTCCCACTTAGGCACGACACTCTTGTAGCCACCTGTCCCCATTTTACGGTGGTATTTCTTTTTGGATGCATTTATCGCATTCTTTTCTAACTTTGCCATGGCTACAGAAGATAGCTTGTACTTTACAAAATCGGACCACTATTCTCTCAACTTCTCGTATTCTCCTTTGAAGTCTGGAGTTTTCTTTTTCGTGACAAACTTCGCGTATAAACCTTTCTTGTGGTTCTGATATAGTTCGCCCATCTTCATTAGAGGCCATTCCTTGACTTTCGCTCTTCTTTCAAGCCCACCCGGCCTTGGTGTAGTACCATCTGCCTCGAATTCTTCATACTCTGGAGGTAGTATGAAATGTTCTATGAGCTTCTGCCAAAGTTCATCTTTGGCATCATCAGTGACATAACTGGTGAATTCTTCACCTTTTTCTTTGACTTATTGCAGATTTGAATGGTGATCGGGAGGTTGTCCCTAACAATCACCCCACATTGATTTACAAACAGTGTAGCATGCTTTTCTGGATCACTCGGTCGTCCAATATCATCTATTACGTCGATGGTGAATCTTTGATTACCATCCAACTTTTTGGCCGGGCCTCGTTTCATTTTAACTGTCGATTTGCTCGATCCGGAGATCTAAAAGAAGAAGAGAGAGTGATTAATATATATATAATATCCATATCAATTGATGCATCTAGTCACAAGAGGCTTAATATATATATACCGTGCCGCTTGTTGTCGAGGGGCTGTCATGGTTGTTTGTTTGCCCTTCATCCATCAGTTCTAGCTGATATCCATCACTGGATGGATTTAGAAATGACGATATCTCGTCCTTGTCTACATAATCTTCTCTAGGACGAGGTTCAATTCTATCAATATTAATGGCTATTTCACCATTTATAATGTCCATAATAATTTGGTTACCTTCAGCGTCTGTAGTGCGCTGCATCACTTAACTACTGCAGAAAGAAAGGTAAAACAAGTTAGATATGATCAAATAGATGGTAAAAATTACTACAAGTAGTACAAATACTACTACAAATAGTACAAATACTACTACAAATAATACTACTCATCGTTCTCGCATTGTCGGCGAGGGTATGAAATTCAAGGCTGGTTTCTCGCTCGGCCAGCGGCACCGATAACGGACATTCTTCGGTGGCGTAGGCGCACGGACAAAGGCGCGCGACGGTGGTGGCGCGCAACGGTGGTGGCGTGCAGCGGCGGTACAGGCTCGGACAAATACTAGTAATACTACAAATAATACTAAACAATAATACTAAACCCTAAACATTACTAGAATCATTAATACTAAATCCTAAACATTACTACAAACATTAATACTAATCGAATATTAATAATAAACATTATTAATAAACAAATATTAATACTAAACCCTAAACATTACTATAAACATTAATATTAATAACAAAAATTTCTACTAAGTATTAATACTAATAATTTTTCTACTAATAAATAAGATTTCTATTAACATGATTTCTACTAACAAAATTTATACTATTGACTAACAAGATCGAGGGGCCGATCGTGTGTGGTCGAGGCAGCACAGTCGGGGGAGGCACGACGCGGCGCAAGCACAAGGCCGGCGAGGTTGGCGCACGGCGGGGGAGAGCGCGGGTGGTGGTGTGACGAGGCGGAGAGGGTCAGGGGCGCGAGCACGAGGTCGGCGGTGGCCAGCGTGCTGCAACGGGGAGATTTGGGGTGGCGAGTGTGAGCACGAGCCCACTGGAGGCAAGGGCGGTGGTGAGGTCACGGGCTTAGAAAAATTCGGCATCACCTCCCCTTCTTCTTCTTCATCATCGTGTCGATTTTCCTTCTCTGTGCAGGGCAGGGCGCGAGGGCCGGAATTTATACCACCCCCCTCTAGTCTCGGGCCGTGGCATGACCCAGGACTAGAGACGCTTTAGTACCAGGTTGTGGCATGACCCAGGCCTACATGCCGCCCCTCTAGTCCCGGGTCATGCCACGACCCGGGACTAGAGACTATTTTTCGGCCTCCATCGTTTTCGCGCGTGCTACCAGACCTTTAGTCCCGGTTCTTATTTAGACCTAGGACTAGATGGTGTTGTGTAAGTTTTTAAATTAAAAAACATTTATTACTTTGGAAATTCATAACAACTATTTAATAAATCCAAATAATACAAATAATATGTCTATTATTATCAGAAAAATATAAGGAATCTTAATATATCATCCATATATCTCTTTATATCATGCATCAAATTGTGCCATTCTCATTTCAAAGTGCATTCACTATTTTTTGTAACTTTTTAAATTCAAAAACATTTATAACTTTTTAAATTCATAGCACCTATTTAATAAATCCAAATAATATAAATAATATGTCTATTATTGTCAGAATAAAGGATTCTTACTATATCATCCATATATATCTTTATATCATGCATTAAATTGTGCCATTCTTATTTCAAAGTGCATTCACTATTTTTTGTAACTTTTTAAATTCAAAAAAATTTGTAACTTTTTAAATTCATAGCACCTATTTAATAAATCCAAATAATAAAGTAATATGTCTATTATTATCAGAAAAATATAAGGAATCTTAATATATCATCCATATATCTCTTTATATCATGCATCAAATTGTGGCATTCTCATTTCAAAGTGCATTCACTATTTTTTGTAACATTTTAAATTCAAAAATATTTATAACTTTTTAAATTCATAGCACCTATTTAATAAATCCAAATAATACAAATAATATGTCTATTATTATAAGAAAAATATAAGGAATCTTAATATATCATCCATATATATCTTTATATCATGCATTAAATTGTGCCATTCTCATTTCAAAGTGCATTCACTATTTTTTTGTAACTTTTTTAAATTCAAAAATATTTATAATTTTTTAAATTCATAGCACCTATTTAATAAATCCAAATAATAAAAGTAATATGTCTATTATTATCAGAAAAATATAAGAAATCTTAATATATCATCCATATATCTCTTTATATCATGCATCAAATTGTGCCATTCTCATTTCAAAGTGCATTCACTATTTTTTGTAACATTTTAAATTCAAAAACATTTATAACTTTTTAAATTCATAGCACCTATTTAATAAATCCAAATAATACAAATAATATGTCTATTATTACGAAAAGCAACGCTCGGAGGTCAAATTCTTCCTGCTTGTGCTAATCCCACACACGTATGCCGGGTTCGTGCCATAACTGTAAAAGTTTTTCAACTAATAATGGCTTTAGGTAGACATCAATGTCGTTGTCGGGTTGCTTCCGGCCTTGGATCAGCACTGGTATCGTAATAAACTTCTGCTTCATGCACAACCAAAGAGAAAGGTTATAGATACATAGAGTCACGGGCCAAGTGCTGTGACTGGAGCTCTTCTCCCCAAAAAGATTCATGTCATCTGTATTTAGACCAAACCTTAAAATCCTTGCGTCATCTGCAAAGTCCGAGTACTTTCTATCGATTTTTATCCACTATGACCCATCAACGGGGTGTCTCAACATCCTGTCTAACTTACGTTCCTCTTTGTGCCATCACAACAACTTGACGTGCTCTTTGTTTCTGAACAAACATTTCAACCGTGGTATTGCAGGAGCATACCACATCATCTTGGCAGGAACCCTCTTCCGGGGGCTCACCCTCAACATCACCAGGGTCATATCGTCTGATCTTATACCGCAATGCAATGCATACCGAGCATGCATCCAAATTCTCGTACTCCTCACCGCGGTAGAGGATGCAGTCATTAAGGCATGCATGTAACTTCTGAACCTCTAAACCTAGAGGGCAGACAATCTTCTTTGCTTCGTACGTACTGGCGGTTAATACATTATCCTTTGAAAGCATATTCTTCATCATTTTCAGCAACTTTTCAAATTAGGAGTTAGGTATACCACACTCTGGCTTCCATCGCAGCAATTCTAGTGTGCTATCCAACTTTTTTAGACCATTTTTGCAATTTGGGTATAACAACTTTTTGTGATCCTCTAACATGTGATTGAACTTCTTCCTCTCTTTTTCAGTTCCACAGTCTCTCCATGCATCGGCAATGGTCCGACCAAGATCATTGATGGGCTCATCATGTGCCTCTTCTTCAGCCTCCCATTCAGCTTCCCCCATGGAAGTATCACCGTACTCAGGGAAACCATGATAGTTGTCATCATTCTCCTCTTCGTCATTGTCTTCCATTATAACCCCTCTCTCTTCGTACTTGGCCCAACAATTATAACTGGGCATGAAACCGGACTTTAATAGGTGGCTATGAAGGGTTTTTGAGTCAGAGTAATCCTTCTGATTCCTACATCCACTGCATGGACATAATATAAAACCATTCCGTTTGTTCGTATTAGCCACACATATGAATTCATGCACGCCATTAATGAACTCGCTAGAGCGTCGGTTAGTACTGTACATCCATTCTCAGACCATCTGCATTATTGTAAAAGTATATCAAAAACCATTACACAACATCATGAATAGAGATTAATGATCAATTTAATACAAGTTATAATGTGAGATTCTAGAGCATTAAATTTAAATTTTGAAAAATTTACATGCACCAATTTTTGAATTGGAGAAAACAATTACCATAAAAAATGTGGAGTTTTTAATTATTGTTCTAGCAGTGAAATTCTTATTCCATTTTGAGCTCTGAAACTCTAAAATTACACATTTCAATTTTCAGTAAATTTGTGCCTAATCAAAATTTGCCTAAAATTACAGATCTAAAAATCCTCTACTTATAGAGCATGCAAATCCATCTCTACTTCTATCGCATTAAGCTAAAGTAATAATAAGAGATGAAAGGATGAAGTTCCTAACCTTTTCAAACCTTGGATTTAGGGGTTGCAACCAAATCTTGACAATCTTGAGAAAAAAGGGCATGAACTCGGCTTGCTTGGGAGGGAAAATGGCCATGGCTAGGCCATGGGCGAAGCTGCATTATATAGAGGAACCTTCTAGTTCCGGGTCGTGATATGGTCAGGGACTAATTGTCCTCGTAAAGTGCAGCTGCTCGGCTCGAGGTCTCTTGTCCTGGGCCGTGTTACGAACCGTGACTAGAGACCCGGAATGGCCCGGGACTAGTGCTTTCTCGCTCTCTTAGCCATTGGACACGTTACGAACCGGGACTATTGCTAGCGCTAGCACTAGTCCCGACCCGTAACAAACCGGGACTGGTGCCTGGTTCGGCGCCGAACCGAAGGCCTTTTTTCCACTAGTGAGGAGAAAGAAGTTTGGACTTCTCCAACCTTTGAATTTTCAGTATTACCTGATTCTTCAATAACCAGTACCTATTAGTTACACATAGTTGTTAACCTCACTTTTGACTAACATCTATCCAATTCTCATTTCTCTATGTGGCGAAGGAGAGGTCGCAAGGTGGACAATGGAGATGTGATGTTGAGAATTGCATAGTTTGGAGATGAGTGGTGATGCATCACCGATTCCAGAAAACAGAAATCTTTGTCTTGGTGTACAAATCTCCAAACTCACAAAAACTGAACTAGATCCATTATCAGTTTTTGGTGTGCTTGGTGCTTAATGTTTAGCAAACTATTGATACATGGTTAGTGCCACTAGAGCATATGTTGTTAGTACCAAAGTAGGATATGGTATGTCTTTTTTTTTGCCGAGGGATGTTCATCACTAAGACTTTGATTATTAGTAGGAAACTTTGATTCGTTTAGGAGTACATGATCTACATAGCTTATACTGAATAGTATTTAGCATCCAAGTATACTAGATTTGATGCAGCACATCCATATCGAGTCTGCAGCTACACTTTTTGTCACATCTGTCGAAATAATCAATGTAATAATTGTAAGTCTACGAGGTGATCAAGGTATTGCTGCTTTTATTTGCAAATAATCTTAATAAAGTATATTTTTCTTTTCATGCTACCGGAAAACATTTTAATGTATAAAGTGTGCTATTCTTGTCCTTCTGAACTTTGATGGTTTGCAGGCAAGAACTGATTGAAAGTTCATTTCATCACCATGTTGGTTCTTCGTACTTCGGAACAAACATACAATCTAAAAAGGTATGTCTTTTGTTGGAAAACCTTTATAGAAGATGCTTTTACCGTGAGATAAATTTTCATTATCAATTCATACCTTGAGAAACAAATTTGAAAAATTTAGCTTGCGTACTTACTATCATATGTACATGTTAGCATTGGCTTCAAAACTTAATAAGAATATATTTTATGAAATATGTCCGATAGAATATTTCGGAACAACAATTTGCCCAACAATAATGCAAACTCGGAAGTGGTGAATCAGAACCTTATTAACCAGGTGTATGAGGCTGTGGCTGCAGCAGCAAAGAGCAGAGCTCTGGTTTTACCTATGCATGGTGAGGACGCTGGGCAGGGATCTACTAATGCTGAGACTGGAGTGCCGGTGGTGGGGGTTGGACAACAGGTTGCAAGTCTTGACAGGCCTGCCGTGGATCCTGCCGTGAGCAACGGCCAGCCTGCCGTGGGGACTCGGCAGCCTGCCGCGGCGTCCCGGCAGCCCGCCACTACGGTTTTTGCTGCCATGACACAACCCACGGTAGAGGTGCCCAGTTCGTCTGTGCAGCAGGGTAATGCTCCGATGATGACTGATGCAATAGCCAATGATGTGGATATGGAGATGGATGGTCACGGGCCATCTAAGAAACGAAGAAAAACTAAGAAGCTCAAGTGTTTTAGATGTGGTCAACCGGGTCATTTTCATGAAGATTGCATGGTTGAGGTGTGTGAGATTTGTGAATCTCCGCAGCATATTTCATCTTCGTGCCCTCTCTTACTCGCTCCAAAACCCTCTCTAGTGGTACATGGGCTTGGATCAGAGAAGTTGACCTTTTTGGAATTGCCGGTTACTGGAACGTACAAACCTAGGGTGGAGAACTCCCGGGTTGGAAGGGTGTCGGTTTAGGCTGGAACTCTTTCGGTTGCTCAGCTCATTGAAGTGCTCAAGAGGCTTGTGCTCTCTGAGAACTATACTTGGGAGGTAATTGAGATGCAACAAAATATGTTTAAGGTGAAGTTTCCAACCAAAATTGAGGTGCAACGGATGAAAACTGTAAAACAATCTCAGATTCCGGACACTCCTTTTTTTAGTAAGCTATGATGAGTGGGGTGTGGTGGAAGAACCACTTTTTCTACTGCCTCAAGTCTGGGTACAAATTGATGGTGTCCCTAAAGATGTTAGATATGATATCTTGGCTCTATGGGGACTTGGTTCTCTGCTAGGGAAAACAAAGACTGTGGACATGCCCTATACTCGGAAGAATGGGGTGGTTCGGCTACAGGTTTTTTGTGTGGATACTTCTTTTATCCGATCTTTTCTGGACATTTGGATCAAAATGGGATTTTATAGGTTGAATATTAAAGTTTAAAACAAGATAATCTGAGCTCTAATACCGAGCCCATGAGAAATGACTTGAACAAAGAGGATGGTGCAGATGACGATAGCAGTGAAAATAGTATGGACAAGCATGATATGGAAGAGGATAAGCTTAATGGGGATTCTAGTGGAGGTAAAGATGGTGTTTCGGATGTGGCGATAAATCATTCATCCTCTGGACGAGGAAATCATGTTGCACTATATTCAGTTACTATTGGGTCTATTCAATTGGAAAATACAGAGGTAAATACTAGTGACAATTGTGTTGTTGCTGAAACTATTGATGTTGATAATGTTTCTGTAAGAAATGAAATTAATGATAAAACCTTTTTGAATCAGGTGATCCAGGTACCTTTCTCGATTCCCCGAGCAGTGTTGCGAAGGGAATAGTAGGCATGAGACTCCTCTGTCTAAACATGGCATGCGCATACCGCTGATTGAGATCATGGAGGAGGGAACCGGCATACCAATGCAACAGGTTGCTAATGCGGGTGAGATCACATGAAATATGGAGGAATCACATGCAATAATGGTCTGTTTGCCGACACCGACTTTTGATAATACTAAAAGCACTACTTTGATAGGTGCTGTTGATTGTAATGTGCATATCAATCTCGGTCAGGGTTCGGAAAACTGCACGGATGCCAGTCAGATGAATGAAACGCTTGTCTCATCAATTCAAGACTTTCATTCAACTGACAAGACATCCTATGTGGATGATCCGCTTGTTATGAAGCTGGGTACGCCATACACACCGCTTTCCAAGAGGGGCAATGGTGAGGAGGGGGAGTCGGTCCGATCGGTGCTTTTCTGACTAGGTTAACACCTACCTTGGCTGAGGTTATCTCCTATGGAGGTATACCTGCTCTAAACTCTATGGTACGATCAAGTGATCATATTCAGGCAAGACCCAATGCTGATCTACCTGTTATGGAGCGGCTGAAGAACGTGGCTCAGCGCCGCGATGAGTTCAAAGGTACAAATTCAAAATCAGCTTTCTCTATATTATCCTTTTCAAATTCTGAAATTATTGATAGGGCGCAATCAATTGGGGTGTCTTTGGGTCAATCATCGGTACGCATAAATGCTGCAATAAATTTGTTAAAAGATACCGAGTTTAACCGAACTTTAACAATCTTAAAACATGCTGAGGCTACGAATGATGATGGACCTGCAAACCTTCTGGTCTCAAAAGTGTCTAACCTATGTGAAGATCTAGTGGAGGAAGAGGCTACTAAATAGGAGGATCTTGCCGAGAATCCTGTTCAGGTAACCAAGAAACCGCGTGGGCAGAAAAAGAAACAATATGACAATTCTGAGGTACGAGAGGTACTAGGGTTCAAATTAAGAAAACTTATTAAAATGCAAGGTCTGAGAGGTTTGTTCTAGAATAGTGAAGGGTTTAGGGATACGGCTAAACATTTATTCATTTCAGAAACTTTTAGGGAACAAAAATTGGATTTTATCACTTTGTTTGAAACGGTGAGGTCAAATTTCACAACACCTTTTCTTAAATACCTCACGCCTAGATTGGATTTCGCATGGTTCTGCTTACCTCCACACGGGCATTCAGGTGGTATCCTTGTGGGTATTAACTTGGCTACTCTGCAAGTAAACAAGGTTGACATGGGTGCTCACTGCATGGAAATCCATATGAAGTGCCGTTTGGATGGTTTCAAGTGGATTTTGATACCAGCATATGGGCTGCTCAGGATAATCTTAAGAATGAGTTCTTAGTGGAGCTAGTTCGTGTCTGTGAAAACAAGACACTACCGGTACTTGTAGGGGGGGGGGACTTTAATATTCTTAGAAGAAGAGAGGACAAAAATAATGATAAGTTAATATTCTTACAAAAGGGATTTCTATTTTCGTGCCCCTAGTTCGTTAGTTGTACTCAGTTTCCCCCAACCGCTTAGTTTTTCCTCACTTTTCCCCTTCCTCCATTTCGAAACCCTCACATGCGCACGGACTAGGGGATGCCGTCAGGTTAAAGGCTTGACCGTTACATGCTGACAAACTGGGACCGTGTTGGACGGGTCCTGCGTTGAGCGTTATGTTACGTCGCCTCGATCGTTACATGCTGACAGGTGGGGCCAGGATACATGGCAGACCAGCCATCCGTCTCTCGCTGACTTGTGGGCCCTGTTTTTCCTAATTGTGTGGCCGGTGCAGCCTATGACAAATGGGGCCGTTCCGTGGGGCCATCGAAGCCAATGAACGATGTGGCCGCTATGTGGAGCCGTTTTGTGGGGCCTTCGTAGCCAATGACCGGTGGGCCCCGTCATGTGGGGCTAGAAGGGGGGTTTGCATATTTGCCACGTTTTACTTTCCAACTTGCATATTTGCCATTTTATGTGTCACTGGCATGTGGTGGTCATGTGGAAAATATGCAAATTTCAAAGAAAAAGTTTGGCAGATATGCAAAATTAGCAAATATGAAACAATTGACAGGTGGGGTCATGTATGACACGTCGGCTCTGATACATTTAAATGTATCTATAATTTTTTATGTTCCATGCTTGTTTAGTATCTACTTTCTTATGTTTTGTTCATACTTTGAGGTATTTTTATACATTTTCTGGAACTAACCTATTAACAAGATGCCACAGTGCTAGTTGCCTGTTTTCTACTATTTTTGGTTTCGGAAAGCTAGTAAGGAAATATTCTCGGAATTGGACCAGACAAAAGCCCAAGTCAATATTTTACCCGAAGCAACACGGAGTCCGGAGGGCAGCCGAAGGGGGGCCATGAGGCGGCCACACCCTAGGGTGGCGCAGCCAGCCCTAGGCGTGCCGCCACTTGGTGTTGGCCCCTCGAGCCTCCACCGACCTTGCCCCTTTGCCTATAAAAGCCTCCCAGGATGAAAACCCTAAGTACCCGATCAAAATTTCACGAAAGAGTCTGTAGCCACCGTCATCTCCATCCCTAGATCGGGAGAGATCTGAAGCTCTTCTCGGCACCCTACCGGAGGGGAGAGATCACCTTGGAGGCATTCTTCATCACCATAACTACCTCCGGTGTGATGCACGAGTAGTTCATCCCTTGACTACGGGTCCATGTAGTAGCTAGATGGTTGGTTATCCTCCTTTGTGCTACCATGTTTAGATCTTGTGAGCTCCATTCATGATCAAGATCATCTATTGGTAATCTTACATGTTGTGTTTGCGGGGATCCGATGAATATTGAGATGCTATTTCAGATTGATTATTGATTCTATCATGTCTATGTTATTTGTGATCTTGCATGCTTTCCATTGTTAGTAGCTATCTTGGCCAAGTAGATGCTAGCAACTCCAAGAGGGTGTATTTATGCTCGATAGTGGGTTCATGCCTCTAGTAATCTGGGGAAGTTACAGAAATCTCTAAGGTACGAGATGTGTTGTTGCTACTAGGGAGAAAATAGCAATCCTTTGTCCATGGGACAATCGTATTATTTACTTTACACACTTTACTTAATGCAATTATCTGTTGCTTGCAACTTAATACTGAAGGGGGTTCAGATGATAACCTGAAGGTGGATTATTAGTCATAGATGAAGTTGGATTATGGTCTATGTATAATGTTGTAATGCCCAATCAAATCTCGTAGGAGTCAAGATGATTAGTATATGCATGTATGCTTTCTCGGTGTCTATCAATTGCCCCGCTGTAATTTGTTCACCCAACATGTCATCTATCTTAAGGAGAATCACCTCTGGTGAACTATGGACCCCGGTCCATTCTTTTACCATCAATCTACCATCTATTTACTTTTTAATGTTTACTTTCTGCAAGCAATTACTATCTTCCACACAATACGTTTAATCCTTTGTTTTCATCAAAACCGGTGAGATTGACAACACCTTGGAGTTGTTTCCTTTGTCCTACTGGTTCGATAACCTTGGTTTCATAACTGAGGGAAAACTCGCTGCTGTGCTCATCATACCTTCCTCTTGGGGTTCCCAACAAGCTCGAATATATTTTGAGCCATCAAGCCTTTTTTCTGGCGCCATTGCCGGGGAGTCAACGACATCTTCACAAGGGGAGTCCCTCACAACCAATCTCTTTACTTTGTTTTTGTTTTGCTTAGTTTATTTCTGCCTTATTTGCTTGTTTCTTTTATCAAAAACACAAAAAATTAGTTGTACCAGTTTGCTTCCTTTATCAAAAACAAAACAAAAAAATTTAAATTAGTTGTTACCTCGTTCTTAGCTCACCATGTTGACCCCTAAGTTCACCCTGAAAGACCTTTCAATAGGTAGTGGCTCTATAACTGGGAAAGATAATATTGAAGAATTCTTTAATCATGTCAGCAAGCATGAGGATATTGAAGATAGATCCCTAGCAGAACTTGCTCCAAATTATGAAATTGCTGCTGATTCTTTAGTTCACATGTTGGAAGCTAGGTTTGTTAACCTTAACCCCATAATGCAAGTAAGGTTTCTTAAACTTAAAGATATTGAAGATACTGAAAAGAGAGATTTCATTCTAGAAACTTTGCTTAAATAATTCTATGATGTTGTTAAAGAAGCTAGAAAAGTATATGCTAGGATCATGTGTAGATGTTATTGGTACACGAAAAAAGATGGACAAAACCAAACCTAAAGATGGAGAGGAAATTAAGACACCAATACCTTTTAAACTTGTAGGAATACATGAATCCTTAGAAAAGAATTTTGATTAGATTGTTCCTGAAAACCCGTTTGATGAAAATTGTGAACCCAAGAGCATTGAGAGAGTATCCTCTAGAACTTATTTGGACGAGATACCTTGCCTTGTTGAAGATATTTATGGTATTGATCTTAATGCTTCTTCATTTGAAAATACTTGATTCTTACTTCTTATGCCTAGCTCAAAGGCGTTAAAGAAAAGCACTTATTGGGAGCCCAAATTTTTAGTGAATAAATTTTTGTTTTGTTGAGTCTTAGAAGTTATTGCTTCAGTAATAACATCTCCTTATCATTTTTGTGTGGTTTTTGTGCTAAGAATAACCTCTAACAAGAGAGAAATAATGCTTGGAAAAGTTGCTGTCCTGAAACAGATTTTTATGCTTCGCTGTAAAAATTCATGAAAACTTGCTGTACGTCGGATTGAGCTATAATTTTTTGTGCTTCTGACCCAGGTTGTTATCTAACTTTTATTAGTTTAACACGTTTCGATTTGAGCAACGTAAGGTCTTCGAAAAAATCGGTTTTTAGGTGCTGGTCTATTTTGATAGATTTCTGCCATTATTTGCTTTTGCCTCATAATCTCTTTCTCTTTGAGTTCTCCTTGAACATTTGAACTTTTAAAAGGAAGTGCTACAGTAGCTTGTGTTTTAATGGAAGTTTTACTTGTGTTGAAACTGAACCCAAACACTTATTATCTTGAGTACACTAATGTTGCTAATGAAGATTGTGTGAAGTTTTGTATGAAGGAAATTTTAAAGTGTAGAGAAGAACAATGTGATAAGATGAAGTATGGACAAAATCTCAAGCTTGGGGATGCCACCCATGTTACCCCAAGAAATATTCAAGATGTACAAGCGTCAAAGCTTGGGTATGCCCAAGGCATCCCCTTCTTCATCAATAAAAATCTCAGGTTTTCTTCCAAACACTTCATTTTTATTGTTTGTGTTGTTCTTGGAGCGTCTTTGCTTTTGTTTTTAGTTTTCTTTTGCTTCGTTTGCTTAAATAAATTGGTTGGACCCCCGCATTCATACATAGTTTCAAATAGGTTGATTTGGATCGGAAAAGATTAGGAAAGTTCATGCTTATAAGTGGTATAAAAGGAGCTTGTTTTTGACTGTGGCCTAGACTTTATCATGTCATGTTTGATATTTCATTGACTCTATGATTAGTGATTATTGCTGTAGCATGACTTGCTACAAACAATTGAGATTGCTTAATGTGCCTTGAAAGAATCATGCGTTGTTTTAGCATATAAAAGCATAATATTGTGGTATTCTCCTTTGATGCTTTATTTGGGTTGACTTGGCGCATGCTCACACCATGTTAAGACTATACCAAGTCACCATCGCCTCTATGATCATTTATTTTTCGACTTGTTATATCACTTTATGCTTTAATTAATAATGTTTTGTCGCTTTGCATGATTAGGCCATTATTGCTCTCTTAGTTGGTCGCTCCCAGCCTTTTGCTAGCCTCCACATGTACCAAGTATGAGTTCCACTCATGCATCCAACTCCAAATAAAACCAGGTTATTCAAAGAGTCCACCATACCTACCTATTAGAATTATTGCTATTCAAAGTATATTCATGTTTTATCTACCGTCCAAATTAAACTTGTTATGTGAAAATTAGTGATTAAAGCTCTCATGAACTTGATGGCACACTTTACTTTCTTGCACTTAATAAACTTGAACCATTGTGCCCATCTATGTTGCGTATATGCTTGCGCTTTGTAAGTTGTGAATTAGCAGAACCATGTTATCATGGGGAACGCTTTCAACATTGCACTTTATTTAGTTGATATCATGTTCTTTTGCTTATGGATACCGATGGTGTGAAATGAAAGGGGAGCTTGTAAGGCTCATGGAGTTCGTATATCTGTTAGAGAAATGCCTGGGTGGCTAGTCTAAGCCATGCCTAATCATGGTGGAAACATGCAGCATAACCATAGTGAGCAATCTGTGAAGCATCCTCAATGAAAAAACCTATTCAAATAGGAAATCAAAAACCCTATGCAAATAGGAAAGAAAAATCCTATGCAAATAGGAAATAAAAAGATCGCTGAGATGCTCATTGTCTTCTTGCCTTGTCATTTTGATATGGGAAAGCTTATGTATCATCGGGCAAGGGGTACCCCGTTGGCGGTTCTCTATGATACACATGTACTTACAATGACAAACTTACCTGTGACTAGAGTTGAGTAGCATGAGGTTCAGTACTCGTAAGTAAGGGGTATGAGATTTTTAGCTTCTAACTTGTCAGGCATATCCTCATATTTGTTCACTTTAACCTTAATAACCTAAAGATGCTTATGATAGGGGCAATGAGAGCTGAAAGCTAGTAAGTACCATAATTTTTGGAAGCTCTCTATGAAACTTGAATCCCTGCTTCCTTCTATGGAGGGCCTTTTTTTACTTTTATATTGAGTCTCCATCTTCTATATTTATGCAACTATTCAGAGAGCATAGTGGTCATTCTTAGTTTAGTGTGCATTGTCCCAAAACTTGTTGATTGATTCATAACTTTGATATTGCTTGTTCTTAAACAATTTGTATCTAGTCACCCTTATGAACTTTGAAGGTGTCCTATGCATTTATGTTTTGCTACTATGAGGGACAAGCTGAATACCATTCTCATTATGTTTTCTATATGTGAAACAAATAAACATCTTTCAAAGCACTATTATTCATGAATCTTTTGTTTGTATCTTTTCATGTTACAACATAGTTGCTATGCCTTATTGTTAGAACTATATCTTTCATATCTATGTTAGAGTACTATGATCCCAGCTATCAATGTTTTACAAATACCTTGATCGAGATTATGATGGTGCATGTCACCTCAAAAATTATTCTTTTTTATCACTTACCTACTCGAGGACGAGCAGGAGTTAAGCATGGGGATGTTGATACGTTGTAAACGTATCTATAATTTTTGATGTTCCATGCTTGTTTAGTATCTACTTTCTTATGTTTTGTTCATACTTTGAGGTATTTTTATACATTTTTTGGAACTAACCTATTAACAAGATGCCACAGTGCCAGTTGCCTGTTTTCTGCTGTTTTTGGTTTCAGAAAAGCTAGTAAGGAAATATTCTCGGAATTGTACCGGACAAAAGCCCAAGTCAATATTTTACCCGAAGAAACACGAAGTCCGGAGGGTAGCAAAAGGGGGTCCACGAGGCGGCCACACCCTAGGGTGGCGTGGCCAACCCTAGGCGCGCCGCCACCTGGTGTGGGCCCCTCGAGCCTCCACCGACCTTGCCCCTTCTCCTATAAAAGCCTCCCAAGAGGAAATCCCTAAGTACCCGATCAAAATTCTACGAAAGAGTCTGTAGCCATCGTCATCTTCATCCCTAGATCAGGAGGGATCTGAAGCTCTTCCCGGCACCCTGCCGGAGGGGAGAGATCACCCTGTTGGCCTTCTTCATCACCATGACTGCCTCTGGTGTGATGCGTGAGTAGTTCATCCCTGGACTACGGGTCCATGTAGTAGCTAGATGGTTGGTTCTCCTCCTTTGTGCTACCATGTTTAGATCTTGTGAGCTTCGTTCATGATCAAGATCATCTATTTGTAATCTTACATGTTGTGTTTGTGGGGATCCGATGGATATTGAGATGCTATTTCAGATTGATTATTGATTCTATCATGTCTATGTTATTTGTGATCTTGCATGCTTTCTGTTGTTAGTAGCTATCTTGGCCGAGTAGATGCTAGCAACTCCAAGAGGGAGTATTTATGCTCGATAGTGGGTTCATGCCTCTAGTAATCTGGGAAGTGACAGAAATCTCTAAGGTACTAGATGTGCTATTGCTACTAGGGAGAAAATAGCGATCCTTTGTTTATGGAGCAATCGTATTGTTTACTTTGCACACTTTGCTTAATGCAATTATCTGTTGCTCGCAACTTAATATCAGAGGGGGTTCGGATGATAACCTGAAGGTGGATTATTAGTCATAGATGCAGTTGGATTACGGTCTATGTATAATGTTGTAATGCCCAATCAAATCTTGTAGGAGTCAAGATGATTAGTATATGCATGTATGCTTTCTCGGTGTGTGAATTGCCCCGCTATAATTTTTTGACCTAACATGTCATCTATCTTAAGGAGAATCACCTCTAGTGAACTATGGACCCCGGTCCATTCTTTTACCATCAATCTACCATCTATTTACTGTTTACTGTTTACTTTCTGCAAGCAATTACTATCTTCCACACAATACATTTAATCCTTTGTTTTCAGAAAAACCGGTGAGATTGACAACCTCACTGTAAGTTGGGGCAAAGTTCTATGGTTGTGTTGTGCAGGATTCCAAGTTGGAAACAACACCTTGGAGTTGTTTCCTTGCTCCTACTGGTTTGATAACCTTGGTTTCATAACTATGGGAAAACTTGCTGCTGTGCTCATCATACCTACCTCTTGGGGTTCCCAACGAGCTCGAATATATTTTGAGCCACCAGGCTCTCTCTCATCCTCTCCCAGCCCCCAGCCCCGAGCAGCTCCTATCCCACTGTTAGATAGAGCAGCCATCGTCGGCGTGTCGGCGTGTCGCCGGATCTGTCCTAAGGCGGTATCGGATAGACTGTCGCGCTGCACCTCAACCATGGCTCCGGCACCTGTTCCGTCCACACGCATTGTACATTGAGGCAGTACCGACCACAGGCAGGTTCGCTGCCCATGATGGCCGGGATTTGGTTCCGCCACCATAGCTCGACGAACAGTCACAGCAATTTCTAGTAGTGCTTGTTAAGACCTCTGCTCCTCCTCCACCCACCCTAATCGATTCGGTTCCCATAATTTCCTTGATATTGTAGGTGCAAATTAGTCCTCAATGTCTGTTCGTAGCAGGTACATCGGCGAGGGTGGGGAATCAGTCATGTCATGGACACATTCTCCTTCTCCTACCACGTCGGAAGTGCATGTCACTTCTTCTCTTTGTACTACCATTGAATTTGAAGTGCTGACATGGCCTGTCGGATTGATTCCAATTTTTTTTTGGGATTGTTATAGTGTGCTATGCAGGCCGATGATCCATGGTACATTGCATACCAAGACGAATCAACTCAGTGATCTAGCCATAGGATGGATTTGGAGGAGATGGTTGCCAAGTTAGGTGACAAATTGTCCCATAAAAACCTGTTGATATTCGAGCTGAAGCGTACTGTCGAGGAAGAATTCAGAGCTTATTTGCAAAGAGAAGTTAAAACCTGAGGTTGATCTTGCCGTATCTAATCAAGTCGTAGAAAATCTAAAACATGAACTTCAAGTGAATAGGGGGGATAGTAGATTCATGTGGGCAGTTTTAGTAGCTGTCATCCGCGTCCTAGCAGTTATAGTATGCGGTTGTGGTGAAGGGTGGCACATGTAATGATTAGTTGAATAGATAGCTACTTTAGAGAGTAGAATTGTTATTCAATAGATGGTTGTGAGTTCCTGCTAATTTAGTCACTTTGCGGTCCCAAAGTTGTCGAGAGAATGCATTGCAGTGCCCGAGTTGCTTGCCATTGGATCTAGCGGTCCCAAAGTGGTCAAGAGAATGCATAGTGGTACCTGAGTTGCTTGCCATTGGATCTAGCGGTCCCAAAGTTGTCGAGAGAATGCATTGTAGGGCCCGGGTTGCTTGCCATCGGATCTAGCTTCCCATAGTTGGCGTGCCAAATTCCTAGAGGGTCAAGTTGGGGCCTATCAGTTTTGACTGTTCTGTTGCTACCATCGTGGCTATCATGTAGAGTTGCAACGTTTGCGGCAGCATCCACTCCTGTTCCAAATTAGTGGCTGAGATTGTAAATCCAAGTTAGTTGACTCAAATTCCTCAAGATACAATCGAATCTAGTCAAATCTAAATCAACTAATTTCTGTCAAAGGGAGTTCTACTTATGAATCAACTTTAGAGCATATCCACCGCCCTCACTGCTCAAATACATATCTATTTTGATTCAAATCATACATATTTCGATCAAATTTATACAAGCCCATCGGAGATTTTCAAAGCAAGTACTACTACTTATGAATCAACTTTAAAGCATATCCACCGATCTCACGGCTCAAATACATGTCAAATTTATTCAAATCATACATATATTTTAAGTCACGGAATTTTGGTTCAAATTGGCTTAAATTTGTCCCAATTTTAAGTGGACGGTGAGCTAGCCGCCCTCCCTGCCGTATGTGTACTCCAAGAAGTACGGGCAAAGTGCTCCCATCTGGCCTTCACCATCGAATGCACATCGACGTGCCAGCCATGGCCGCGGCCTACCTCCCACAGCTTCGATTCACGAGGGCTTGATCTGTGCCGTCACAGTGATGTTGCGGATGATGGCTTCAATCGTCTTTGCATCGATGACCACTGTCGGCACCACAGTCATAGATGTTGTGGATGATGGCTTCAATCGTCGTCGCATCGATGACCACTGTTGGCACCACAACCGTAGATGTTGCGGATGATGGCTTCCATCGGTGTCTTTCATCGATGGCCACTATCGGAACCACCATCGTCGCTCTGATGTCGCGGATGATGGCTTCCATCAGTGTCTTTCATTAGCAACGGATCAGAGGATGTGGACGGAAGTGAGATAGATAGAGACAGAAATTTCAGATGGTTAGATCCCCACAGCCACACGCTGTTCTAGCAGCCGCGCTTAGATCTGCTCCGATGCAAGCCGTTCTGACCCCCACACGTAGGTCTGCGCTGCTGTACATTGATAGGAGGAGAGGAAGATGCGGCTGGTATACGTGTGATGGGGAAAGGGAGGGAGAGACCTCCAGCCCATCGGATCATGATGTATCCAACGGTGGTTGTCCAAGATCCGCGTGACATACATCTCAACCAATCAGAGCACAACCAAACTAAGCGCTAGTTGATGTGGTTGGTATATGTGCGATAGGGAAATGGAGGGAGAGACATCCATCATGTCAGGCTCTCCTCACCGTACAAGGTTAGGTGCGCCTATCGGGAGAGAGAGACCTCTAGCCAATCGGATCATGATGTATCCAATGGTGGTTGGCCAAGATCCGTGTGACATACATCTCGACCAATCAGAGAGCTAACCAAACTAAGACATGAGAGAGGGGAAAAGTGAGGATAAATTTAGCGGGAGGGCAAAACTGAGGAAAACTTTAGCGGGAGGGCAAAACTGAGTAGAGCTAAGGAAAACATGGGCGCTCAGATAAAAAAATGACTAAAGGAAATTCAAGATTTTGGCATATCAAATGGAAAATGTGTTATTTGAACAAAATAATCCATCTTGGCCGACATTATATTGTTTGCAACTCAAAGATACACAAGTGTGCCAAATTTGGCCTCATTTAGACAAAGTATGTTTTGGAATGGGTTATCTTGGAGGTTGACTGAGTAGTAAGCCATGCATCTTCATAGCTAGTAGCTCATTCCAAGAAGTGGTTTAGGGGAGAAGTCCATTTCTCTTTATTTCCTTTTCCTTTATTGTTCATGCTAGGTTTTAGTTAACATAACAAGACTCCATGCGAAGGTTGCACTATGTTTTGACTTCTTTTTTGAATTAAACTAACCCTGAAACCATTTATTTGGAATTTAATCACTTAGAAAAAGAAAAATGTGGTTGATTACAACTAAATCCAAAATTTCCAATTTCATATGGTAAATCAATCCAGGATACACAAGTGTGCCAAATTTTGGATCAATTGGCCAACGTTTGTTATGGTTTAAGCCATGAACTAGCTAAACCCCATGTGTTGACCACATGTCGAGGGAAAAACTGAGAAGTGCTAAGCAACTAGGTGCATGAAAATAGAAACTTGCAATAACACATACATTATGGGGTTATCCAACATACAAACTTGGAAGCGTCACAAACATTGACAGTAG
This sequence comes from Avena insularis, assembly GCA_023614405.1. Classification (NCBI taxonomy): domain Eukaryota; kingdom Viridiplantae; phylum Streptophyta; class Magnoliopsida; order Poales; family Poaceae; genus Avena; species Avena insularis. The sequence goes on along the minus strand of CM042692.1, from coordinate 74,059,601 downwards.
TTCAAATTCAATACAAACATTGATAGTAGTTCAAATTCATCATACAAATTCATTTTTTTTTGCTCCTAGTGTTTTTCGCTGGAATATTCTCGGAGTTCACGACCTTGCTCTGGGTGATCCTGGCGGGAATATTCTCGGAGTCCACCATCAGCTTCTTCCATTTGTTCCCTTTGTTCTTTTTCTTTGCATCAAATGAATCAAGTTCTTCAGTCTATCATACAATTGGTTCAACCACATTTCGATTCCTTGGTTCATACAGTTCAAAACGCATTGGCATCATTTTTTCAATATCCTCTTGTGTAATTCCTTTACTTTTGAACTCTGCTTCCAATGAATAAATTGGTTCAATCTCCCATGCATTTTGTGCAATCTCCCCTTCATTTGGTTCAATCTCCTCTCGATCCATTGGTTCAATCTCCCATGCATCTGGTTCAATCTCCCATGCATTTGGTTCAATCTCCCCTGCATCTGGTTCAATCTCCTCTCGATCCGTTGGTTCAATCTGCAATGTATCCATTGCTTCATTCTCCTCTCGTTCAGATACTTCATTCTCATCTGCATTTGCTGCTCCCGCCTGATCCTCCATTCCATAAGCTGGGTCCACTGCATTTTTACAAAGCCTACCAATGTACCCTAGGATCCCACAACGTTTGCACTTACGTCGTCGAGGTGGTGCACCACCCTCTGCACTACCTCTCATCCTATTCTTCCTTGGCCTACCTTCTGGTCTAGTAAAAACTAGAGGGTATAGCTTGAAGCCTGGATTCACTTCCATCCATTGGTCTTTTCCCAACAAGGCTGGAACATTCAGAGCATATGCTGCCCTAAATTTGGCAACAGAGAAATACTCCAACACGTACTGATCAACTTCACCCTCTTCACCGCCTAGAACACCCATGAAAAACAATGCATGTACACAGGGTTTCCCATGGAGCTGCCATTGCCTGCTGATACGTTGCAAACGTATCTATAATTTTTGATGTTCCATGCTTGTTTATATCTACTTTCTTATGTTTTGTCTACACTTTGAGGTATTTTTATAAACTTTCTGGAACTAACCTATTAACAACATGCCGCAGTGCCACTTGCCTATTTTATGCTATTTTTGGTTTGCGAAAAGCCAGAAAATGAATAATCTCGGAATTGGACCGGACAAAAGCCAAAGTCGATATTTTACCGGAAGACTCACGGAGCCAGAAGACGAGACGGAGAGGGGCCAGGGGCTGGCCACACCATGTGGTGGCGCGGGTCCCCCTGGCCATGCCACCAGGTGGTGTTGGTCCCTGGTCCACCCTCTGACATCGCCCCTTCTCCTATAAGAAGCCTCCCGATGAGAAAACCCTAAATAATCCAGTCTCCAGCCATGAAAAGTTCTGCAGCACCGCCCCCACCGAAGAGGATATTCCGGGGATAGAAAGTCTCTATTCTGGCACCCTGCTAGGACCGGGAAGTGCCCCCAAAGCTATCTCCATCGATCTCCACCACCATCTCCATCCTCGTTGCTGATTCCCATGATGATGAGGGAGTAGTTCTCTCTCGAGGCTAAGGGCTCTATCGGTGGCTATGTGTTCATCTCTCTCTCTATGCGTGATCTTATGAGATCATGAGCTTTCTAATCTATAGATCTATTCTACTACTCAAGTGCTTTAATCAATCTCTACTATCCCCACGTGTGTGAAGTTGACAGTGTGCACACCGTGTGGCACTTAGGCTAGAGATTACAAATACTTGTTATGAGTTATATTTGGAGTTGGATTTCTCTATGAAATTGTGGTGTTTGTTGGAACCATCTAGCGCTCAAGGTGATAGTGTGGGGTTATCTAGATGGGGAAGGCGGACTTTGAGGAGTGCTGTTATAGCCCTACCATGGATTAGAGTGTCCAACCAGAGGGTAGTTTAGAGTAGTATCATGAAGAGAAGATATTTATATGAGAGTGTTCACTAGCGAAAGTATGATCCCTAGGCCTTGTTTCTAAACATTGAAACACTGTTTGCAACTAGATATGTTAAATGTTTGCTTGCTTCCATCTTTTTGCCTTTAGTATTTTCCTACCGTCAAACTCTTTTCTGGCACCATTGTCTTATATCCATACCACTTGTATTTCACTATCTCTTCGCTGAACTAGTGCACATATACACCTGGCAAGTGTATTGGGTGTGTTGGGGACATAAGAGACTTCTTGTATCTTGATTGCAGGGTTGCTTGAGAGGGGATACCTTTGACCACTTCCTCCCTGAGTTCGATAAACCTTGGGTGATCCACTTAAGGAAAAACTTGCTGCTATTCTACAAACCTCTACACTTGGAGGCCCAACAAATGTCTATAAGAATAGAAGTGCGTAGACATCAAGCTATTTTCTGGCACTGTTGCCGGGGATTGAAGAAGAATAAGCTCCCACATCAACCACGCGCCATCAAATTTATTTTCTGGCGCCGTTGCTGGGGAGGTTAGGTAAAAGGTACTCACATCATCTGGCTACGAAGCTATCTTCTAGTACTATTGCTGGTGTGTGAGTGCTCGAAGTTATTTCCTTTAGATTCTGCAATTATATCTTTTTGTTTCTTGTTTTTATTTTCACTAGTTAGGCTTAATGGAAAACAACAACAAAATTAGAGAGCTTTTTAGTATTTTTCCTAAAGTAGAACATGAATGGTCTGAAAAGAAAATTAAAAAACCCATGGAACTTTCTTTGCATGCTAATATCAATGTTATTAGTATGAATCTTTTGAACACCTTTGTTACTAATGCTATGGAAACGTCTAAGCTTGGGGAAGTTAGTTTTTATGAAAATGATCTTTTTAGTTTCCCAGCTTTAAAGAAGAAAATTTGCTCTGATGATACTTTATACCCCATATGTGGTAATTCTAATGATACTTGTGATATTTTAAATCCACATACTAAAAGCATCCCTTTTAAAATACCTATAAAATTTGTTGAACGTGTTATGAATAACTGTTATTTTAGAGATGGAACTGTCCATCCTGGTGATCATTTACTCTTTATACACGAATTATGCGAGTTGTTCAATTGTGTAGGTATTTCAATGAACCAAGTTAAGAGGAAGCTATTCCCTTTTTCATTTAAGGGAAAAGCAAGGGAGTGGTATGAGCTACTAGATGATCCTCATCATTTGGAGTGGAAGGAACTTGAATCTCTCTTTTACTCTAACTTTTATCCTCCTCATGAAATTCATAAAGATAGGACTTACATTTATAATTTTCATCCACATGATGGAGAAAGTATTGCCCAAGCATGGGGGAGATTGAAGTCACTAATGCTCAAATGTCCCATTCATGAGCTCCCTAGTAATATTGTTATTAATAATTTTGATGCAAGGCTTCAGGACATTATAAGGACTATCTAGATACCTGTTTAGAGGGATCCTTCACAAGTAAGGAGGTCAAAGCTAATTGGGATCTTCTTGAAAAAATTCAAAGCAATACCGAAGATTGGGATAACGACAAAGGTAAAGAACCAGGTATAAACTATGAGTATGATTGCATTAAGTCTTTCACTGAAACTGCTGATTTTCAAGAGCTTAGTGCAAAATATGGTCTTGATCCTCAAATTCTTGTTGATTGTTGTAGAGCCTTTGCTTCTCATATTAATGCTCCTAAAGAAAAATGGGACATGTATCATGAGCCTTTTAAAGACACTCGCATGGAAAATGAAATTGTTGTTAATGATAGCAATAAACATGCTCAAACCTCTGAAAGTACTATTTCTTATAAGCATGTTAATTTTTGTGGAATACATAGACCCTGTGAGAATAATCAAATTGAAGAAGAATATTGTATCACCCATAGGAATGAAAAAACTAGAACATGGTATAGGGCTCTAAATGATCTTGGTAAAAAAGTTTGTGCCCTCTATCCTTTTATTTGTGAACTTTTCTTTGAAGTGGGTCATTTCAATTTTCAATGCTCAGGCCATAATAATAACCCTTCTAATTCGATGAGTACTGCAAGTTTGTATTGTGATGACATGATCACTCCTAATCAACATGATGAACTTACATTATTTTTGGGGTGTGAAGAGTTATCAAGAAAACCTCTTTGGTAGATATGAGTGCTTTTGATATGAACAGGGTCCTACATGGTTGTCATCTTTATTGTGTTGATAATTTCCACACAAATACTTACATACAAAATTTTATAAAAGATGAGATCTTACCAAAATATGACAGGACTAATATGTGTTTTGATCTTATTAATGAAAAGAAGGAATCCTCCAAAGTTTCTTCTATTGTCTCTAACAATAAACCAGGGTATATGGAGAAGCTTCCTTTCAAGCCTCTCCCTCCTAAAGAGAAGAAGGAAAAGAAGAAAATGCGGAGCAAAAGGAGAGAGTAAACGGTATTTTCCCCTAAGCATGTTTCTCCTATTATAGTTTTTGATGAGTCTGAACTCGATGATTTTCCTATGCCAGTTACCTATAGTAGTGATCATGATTGGGAAAAGCACACTACTTTTGATATTGAAAATCTCTTCGGTTCCAATTCTGAAAATGATGACGTTAATAATTGCTGCACTATTAGTACTATCCATGTTCCTTCCAATGATGATATGTTTACAAATGAACACACTTTGGAAGATAACTATTCTATTGATTACAATGATACTATACCTCCAATATATGATGATTACAATAATGAATATGATATTTTCAGTCCACCTACTATTGAGGAGAAAATTAATTATGATTATAATATGACTCCTATATTTGATGATTATGGTGATGAGAATAATTAGGATAGCTATTTTGTTGAATTTGCTCCCACTACAAATAATAAGAATGACTATGTTTATGTGGGGAGTATTAATTCTTTTATGCATGTGCCTCATGATAAGAATGTTTTATGTGATAGTTATATTGTTAATTTTATTCATGATGCCACTGAAATTTATTATGAGAGAGGGAAACATGGTTTTATGTATCTCAACAATATTAAGTTTCCCCTCTTTATGTTGAAATTTTTGAAGTTGCACTTGTTTTGCTTTCCTATGCTTGTTGCTTTGTGCTTTCAGGAAGTGGGTTAGACTTAAATGTGTTTTATATTTGCTTCTTGATGCTCTCTTTTACTCTCAATTCATATTTCTTATGTGAGCATCATCGAAATTATCATGCCTAGCTCAAAGGATTTAAAGAAAAGAACTTACTGGGAGATAACCCAGAAGTTTTAGTTGAGTCTTGGAAGTTATTGCCTCAGTAATAACCTCTCTTTATCATTTTTGTGTGGTTTTTGTGCCAAGTGTAACCTCTAATGAGAGATAAGTAAGATTTGGGAAAGTTGTTGTCCCGAAACAGATTTTTGTGCTTCGCTATAAAAATTCGTGAAAAATCTCTGTACGTCGGTTTGAGCTGTAATGTTTTGTCCTTCTGCCCCAGGTTGTTACCCAACTTTTGTTAGTTCGATACTTTTCGATTTGAGCAACAGAAGGTCTTCGAAAAAATCGTTTTTTACCTGCTGGTCTGTTTTGACAGATTTCTGCCATTATTTACATTTGCCTCTTAATCTCTTTCTCTTTGAGTTCTCCTTGATCATTTGAACTTTTTAAAGGAAGTGCTACAGTAGCTTTTGTTTTAATGGAAGTTTTACTTATGTTGGAACTGAACCAAAAGACTTATTATATTGAGTACACTAATGTTGCTAATGAAGATTGTGTGAAGTTTTGTATGAAGGAAATTTTAAAGTGTAGGGAAGAGTAATGTGATAAGATGAAGAATGGACAAAAGCTCAAGCTTGGGGATTCCACCCGTGTCACCCCAAGAAATATTCAAGAAGTACAAGCGTCAAAGCATGGGGATGCCCAAGGTATCCCCTTCTTCATCAATAAAAATTTCAGGTTTCTTCCAAACACTTCATTTTTATTGTTTCATGCACAATTGTGTTGTTCTTGGAGCGTCTTTGTTTTCGTTTTTAGTTCTCGTTTTCTTAGTTTTCTTAAATAAATTGGTTGGACCCCCACATTCATGCATTAGTTTTCAAATAAAGTTGATTTGGATTGGAAAAGAGTAGGAAAGTTCATGCTTAAGTGGTAAAAAGGAGCTTGTTTTTTACTGTGACTTAGAATTTATCATGTCATGTTTGATATTGTTTTGGATTTATTCTTAGTGATTAATGCTATAGCATGACTTGTTATAAACAATTAAGATTGCTTAATGTGCCTTGAAAGAATCATGCGTTGTTTTAGCATATAAAAGCATAATATTGTGGTATTCTCCTTTAATGCTTTATTGGGGTTGACTTGGCGCATGCTCACACCATGTTAATACTACACCAAGTCACCATAGCCTCTATGATCATTTATTTTTTGTCTTTTAATATCACTTTTAATAATGTTTTGTCGCTTTGCATGATTATGGGCATTATTGCTCTCTTAGTTTGTCGCTCCCAGTCTTTTGCTAGCCTCCACAACCAAGTATGAGTTCCACTCATGCATCCAACTCCCTAAACCAAGTTATTCCAAAGAGTCCACCATACCTACCTATTAGCATATGCTGTTCCAAGTATATTCATGTTTTTATCTACCTTCCGAATTAAACTTGTTATGTGAAAATTAGTGATTAAAGCTCTTAGGAACTTGATGGCACACTTTACTTTTCTTGCCCCTAATAAACTTGAACCATTGTGTCATCTATGTTGTATATGCTTGCACTTATACGTTGGGAATTAGCAGAACCATGCTGTCATGGGGAACGCTTTCAACATTGCACTTGTACATTGTACCTAGTTGATATCATGCTCTTTTGTTTATGGAGGTTGTCGGTGTGAAATGAAAGGGGAGCTTGTAAGTCCTTGGAGTTATGTATGTGTGTTAGAGAAACGCCTGGGCCGCTAGCCTAAGTCATGCCTAATCATGGTGGAAACTTGCAGCATCACCATAGTGAGCAATCTATGAAGCATTCTTCTTATAAAAAAAGAGATAGAGATTGAGAAAAATAAAAAAAGATGAGAAAAGAGGAAAGAGAGAAAAAAGCACCATTTTCCCATGGTAAATAAGAAGATTGCTGAGATGCTCATTGTCTGCTTGCCTTGTCATTTTGATTATGGGATAGCTCTTGTATCGTGTGCAAGGGTACCCAGTTGGCGGTTCTCTATGATACACATGTACTTACTATGACAAGAACTTACCAGTAACTAAACTTGAGTAGCATGAGGAGCGACCCTCGTATTCAAGGGACATGAGATTACCAACTTATACTTTGTCAAACATATAGTCCATAGTTTGTTCACTTTAACCTTAATCACTTCAAGATGCTTATGATAGGGGCAATGAGAGCTGAAAGCTAATAAGTACCATAATTTTTGGAAGCTCTTTATGAGACTTGAATCCCTTCTTCCTTCTATGAAGGCCTTTCTTTTACTTTTATGTTGAGTCTCCACCTTCTATCCTTAGGCACCAACTAAGAGAGCATAGTTTTCATTCTTAGTTCTATGTGCATTGTCCCAAAACTTATTGATTGATTCATAATGTTGATGTTCTTGAACTATTTGTATCTTGTCACCCTTATGAACTTTTAAGGTGTCCTATGCATTTATGTTTTGCTAATCCATGAGGGACAAGCTGAATGCCACTATGCTATGTTTTCTATATGTGAAACAAACAAATGTCTTTCAAAGCATTGTTATTCATGAATCTTTTGTTTGTACCTTTTCATGTTATAACATAGTTTCTATGTCTTATTGTTAGAACTATATCTTTAATACTATGTTAAAGTACTATGATCCTAGCTATCAATGTTCTACAAATACCTTGATCAAGATTATGATGGTGCATGTCACCTCAAAAATTATTCTTTTTTATCACTTACCTACTCGAGGACGAGCAGGAGTTAAGCTTGGGGATGTTGATACATTGCAAACGTATCTATATTTTTTGATGTTCCATGCTTGTTTTATATCTACTTTCTTATGTTTTGTCTACACTTTGAGGTATTTTTATAAACTTTCTGGAACTAACCTATTGACAACATGCCGCAGTGCCAGTTGCCTATTTTCTGTTGTGTTTGGTTTCAGAAAATCCAGAAAATGAATATTCTCGGAATTGGACCGAACAAAAGCAAAAGTCGATATTTTACCGGAAGACTCACGGAGCCAGAAGACGAGACGGAGATGGGCCAGGGGCTGGCCACACCATGTGGTAGTGCGGGTCCCCCTGGCCGCGCCACCAGGTGGTGTGGGCCCCTGGTCCACCCTCTGACATCGCCCCTTCACCTATAAGAAGCCTCCCGATGAGAAAATCCTAAATAATCCAGCCTCCAGCCCCAAAAAGTTCCACAACGCCGCCACCACCGAAGAGGAGATTTTGGGGACAGAAAGTCTCTGTTTCGGCACCTTGCCGAGACGGGGAAGTGCCCCGAGATCCATCTCCATCGATCTCCACAACCATCTCCATCGTCGTTTGTGATTCCCATGATGATGAGGGAGTAGTTCTCTCTCGAGGCTAAGGGCTCTACCGGTATCTATGTGTTCATCTTTCTCTCTATGCGTGATCTTATGATATCATGAGCTTTATAATCTATAGATCTATTCTGCTACTCAAGTGCTTTAATTAATCTCTGCTATCCCCAGGTGTGTGAAGTTGGCAATGTGCACACCGTGTGGCACTTAGGCTAGAGATTACAAATACTTGTTATGAGTTATATTTGGAGTTGGATGTCTCTATGAAATTGTGGTGTTTGTTGGAACCATCTAGCGCTCAAGGTGACAGTGTGGGGTTATCTAGATGGGGAAGGCGGACTTTGAGGATTGCTGTTATAACCCTACCATGGATTAGAGTGTCCAACCGGAGAGTAGTTCAGAGTAGTATCATGAAGAGAAGATATTTATATGAGAGTGTTCACTAGCGAAAGTATGATCCCTAGGCCTTGTTTCTAAACATTGAAACACCGTTTGTAACTAGATCTGTTACATGTTTGCTTGCTTCCATCTTTTTGCCTTTAGTCTTTTCCTCCCGTCAAGATCTTTTCTAGCACCATTGTCTTATATCCATACCACTTGTATTTCACTATCTCTTTGCTGAACTAGTGCACCTATACACCTGACAAGTGTATTGGGTGTGTTGGGGACACAAGAGACTTCTTGTATCTTGATTGCAGGGTTGCTTGAGAGGGGATACCTTTGACCACTTCCTCCCTGAGCTCGATAAACCTTAGGTGGTCCACTTAAGGGAAAACTTGCTGCTGTTCTACAAACCTCTACACTTGGAGGCCCAAAAACTTTCTACAAGAATAGAAGTGCGTAGACATCACCTGCAATGGCATGTCCTGTCAGCCAAACTCACTGGATACCTCTGTCAACACCCGAATTTTTAATCCTAGAAGCCCGTTATGCCATACCTCGCAATCCTAGGATTACCATTTTTGCGAGACATAACAGATTGGATATCACAGTACATCATCCATTAAAACCATACATAAGGTCTTACACAAATAAGGATCTTATGATCCAGTCTTAATACAACAAGCAGCGGAAATAAAAGATAAGTGTAGCGGTGGGGTCCATCTTCAGGGGCAGAGGCAATGCTGACGAAGGCAGATAGTCCTAGTTATTATAGCCGTCCTGCTGGCCATCATCTTGATAGTCTCCTTCATAGTCTGGCCATGAGAATAGCCAGGGACAAAAGCCATGAGTACTCTTTAAGTACTCACAAACTACCACTAACAAGTAGTAGTCTAAGTTAAAATGCTAAATCTAAGTTTAACTATAAAGTTAAGTTTGAAACCTCAGCTGAGTTCTGAAGCAAAGAAAGATAAAATAAAGTTCTAGAATCACTTAAGTTGGGAAGCTATTGTCATAAACACAACCCTGTGGTGGTTAAGTCAAGATTCATCATTCATTTCATAAGTCATTTTGAAAACATCTGACAACGAAATAGTATGGCCATTCCAACTGTCCATAACCATGGATGCGGCTATTCGAATAGTTTGACACTCTATAGAGGTGGTACACTTTCACCACAAGATTCAATACATCTGTCAGGGATAACCCTGAATCATCATACTTAGTATGCAGATAATCAAACATAACCTTTCCTTTACACACCCTAGTATAAGCACCTCTCCTATGAGCATGGCCTCCCAACCATGACCATCTGTCATCTTGGGCACTGCATAGGTGGACAACATTGAGAGGTAGCCTCAGCTCAAACCTCTCCCGTGAGGGAACTAATACTAATGCATATAAACTTCCAGCTAAGCCTTACCCAATTTAGGTATTGTGGTTGTACGGTAAATTTGGAATGGTATCGCATCTGAATCCAACCATCTGTTTTATAAAAGGGCTAAGGCTCATGCCTCAACATTTTCATCATCATAAACCATTTGTGTTTCTCAACACATGTCAAAACATCTCAATAGAATGACTCATCATTCCAAGGTTTTCATAATTCATTTTCACCAAGTGTTCCCATCTAAAGTGACTCAAGTTTTTATCTACTCTAAACTACTAAGTTAAGAGTGTTCACTAAGGTGAAAAGATGGGATCAATCTCATGCCATAGAATGACATCTAAAGTTATCTAAAATAGGTCAAGTTTTATACTCTTTATGCTACCTTCAAAACAAGTAAGGGACTTTGTGTAAAGTAAGGGAAGTAAAGCGTGAAATTAGTACTTGGGGTAAAGAATAGTCAAAGTAGTTTAACCAAAGCATGCCTAGAGCATCTTTGCTAAACCATCCAGTTTAATCCTAGCTTGCTAATAGTAGCTGGCTAAGTATAATACTTGCAAGTGTTAGCTTGCCAATAATAGCTTGCCTTGGTTGGTGCAGTGGTTAAACTTTTCTTCTTCTTCTTGGTAGAACTCCTCCTTCTCGTAAGCTTGGTCGGTACTATCGTCTATAAATACATACGGAGCACACAATCACCAAACAATACTTAACTAGTCTAATTAGCACTCTAAGGCATATAGTTGATGATCTATTATCACCACAACCATCACAAGTTTTATTAAATAGTTTCATTCCTTTTATTTTAGAAAAGTAATTTCTACTCATTGAAAAATTAACTCAGATTTAATATTCACCACTTAAAATATGGGATCATGGGGACACATGTCATCACCACATATTCTAACATGTAGGAATGTGATTTAAGGGTTGGATCATAATTACTTTGGTTTAAGTTTATTATTTAATGATTTAAAGTGACTAGAAATGCCTATATAGCATTATTTTGGTACTAGTCCAAAGTCACTGCATGTAAACCTTAATATTATTACATATTCAGATATGTATGATGAAATGTGATTTTTGAGAGTTGGAATCAACTCAAAATCTATCTTGGTTGATTTTATAAAAATGTTGCAAGGTGCAAATGCTTCTGTTTTATTATTTTTACTAGGAGATATCTCTAACTCTAAATGAATTAAATCCAACGGGCTTGGATAGATCTTTTCAGTAGCTTTCTAACAAAATTGGAATCACTCTATGTGTATTTGTAAATCTATCTGAATTGATTTTCAAACTAAGGGACAGAACTAAGTTTAAACTAAAAAGAAAAATCCTAATTTGAATTTCTTTGGGTCGCAGGGGGCTTCTTGAACGGGCGGCCCAGTGTCACTCCATGAGCGAGGCTCACCGATGTGAGGGGTCCACCGTCGCTAACTCATAATGCACTAAGCAGTGCAGGCGATATGGGTCGTTGGATTAGAACGGGGATCAACGGCCGGGGATCGTTGTCAACGACGGACTGATCACCGGCAAGCTCTAACCCTAGTGGCTCAGTAGGGGTGCATAGGGGGCATACCCGGGCTCCAGCGACGACTGCGAGGCGGGCAAATAGATTGGTGGTCGACGACGAGCTCCAGGGGTGGTCACAATCAGCGGCGCCCTTTGATGGCGTGTAGTTGATGTGGGAGTTTCTTCTTCTTCGTTCCCCGGCAACGGCTCCAGAAAAGATCTTGATGCACTCGACTTTCAACGTAGAGCTCGTTGGGAACCCCAAGAGGAAGGTATGATGAGCACAGCAGTAAGTTTTCCCTCGGTTATGAAACCAAGGTTTAATCGAACCAGTAGGAGCAAGGAAACACCCCAAAGGTGTTACTAGCTGAGCTTTGGCAGAGCGCACTACCGGTGCTAGTAGCAACATGGAGACCTGCACAACACAACCACAAAACTTTGTCGCCAACTTGCGATGAGGTTGTCAATCTCACCGTGTTTTGCGGAAAACAAAGGATTAAACGTATCAAATGGAAAAAAGTAAAAGTTTGCAGAAAGTAAACACAAAGCAGAAACAGTTTATAGATTGTATATAAAAACAAAGGATCGGGATCCATAGTTCACTAGAGGTGGCTCTCCTTAGATAGATAACATTCTGGGTGAACAAATTACAGCGGGGCAATTGACAAACACCGAGAAAGCAATACATGCATATACTAATCATCTTGACTCCTTTGAGACTTGATTGGGCAATACAACATAATACATAGACCGCCATCCAACTGCATCTATGACTAATAATCCACCTTCAGGTTATCATCCGAACCCCTCCAAGATTAAGTTGCAAGCAGATTATTGCTTCTGAACTGCGTGTAAGGTAAACAATACGATTGTTCTATGAACAAAGGATTGTTGTTTTCTCCTAGTAGCAACAACACATCTAGTACCTTAGAGATTTCTGTCACTTCCCAGATTACGGAGGCATGAACCCACTATCGAGCATAAATACTAACTCTTGGAGTTGCTAGCATCTACTTGGCCAAGATAGCTACTAACAACGAAAAGCATGCAAGATCTCAAATAACAAAGACATGATAGAATCAATAATCAATCTGAAATAGCATCTCAATATCCATCGGATCCCCGCAAACACAACATGTATGAATTACAAATAGATGATCTTGATAATAAACGGAGCTCACAAGATCTAAACATGAAAGCACAAAGGAGGAGAAACCAGCCATCTAGCTACTACATGGATCCGTAGTCCAAGGATGAACTACTCACGCATCACACCGAAGGCTTGCATGGTGATGAAGAAGGCTTCCAGGGTGAATTCCCCTCTCTGACAGGGTGCCTGGAAGAGCTTCAGATCCCTCCCGATCTAGGGATGGAGATGACAGCGGCTACAGACTCTTTCGTGGATTTTTGATCGGGTACCTAGGGTTTTCGTCCTGAGGGTAACTTATAGGAGGAAGGAGAGGCCGAGGGGGTGCTGTTGTTGGCCAGACCACCCCCTGGCGCGGGCCAAGCCTGGCCGTGTGGCCAGGTGGTGTGGCCGGCCCCTAACCCCTCTCCATCTCGTATTCTGGCACTTGATCCCTTCCGGAAAAATAGGCACTTTGGCTTCTGTCCCGTCCAATTCCGAGAATATTCATTTTCTGACTTTCCTGGAACCAAAAACAGCAGAAAACAGGCAGTTGGCACTGTGGCTCTTGTTAATAGGTTAGTCCAAGAAATCATATGAAAAGTACTCCAAAGTTGGAACAAAACACAAGAAAGTGGATAAAACCAAGCATGGAACATCAAAAATTATAGATACATTTGCAATGTATCACCCTTCTCCTCTAGAGGCGGCCTGCTCCGGTGCAATTCCGGTGAACGGCTGCTCGCCTTGCTACGGATAGAGGTGTGGGACGGTTAGTGAGGTGAGGGGAGGTGAGTGGTGTGCCGAAATGGGCTAGGGGTGCCCTCCTTTTATAGGCTCGATGACGGGACAACGCGGCATGGCCAGGCGACGGTGGCGATATGGCTACAGGCTGCTAGCAGCATGGCTGCGAGCGGCGATCGACGCGTGGTCTCCTGGTGGTGCTCTAGGGCTTTAATGCGGGCTTAGGGGCAGTGGTATGCGGTTGGGCTGAGCTGGCGCTCTGAGTGGCAGAGACGGCGGCTTCTGCGGTGAGCGGTGGCTGTGAGTCGTTAGGCGGCGAATGAGCATGTCCGGCGTGCTCCCTGGGTCGTGGCGACGCGGTGGGCGCGGGCTGCGGTCGAGCGGTGTTCACAGACGCTTGTCGGCGCGACGCCTCGGCTGGCCTTGATGGCGGTCTGCAGCGGCACAGGGGTGGTCCATGGCTTGGCCTGGCTCGAGGAGGGGACAGAGGGTGGCGGTGAGGTCCTGACTAGCTGCTAGACATGGCGAGAGAGAGGGAGGTGGTCTGCTAGGGTGAGGGCATGGTCGGCCGGCGAGTTGGTGCTCGGGTTGGCATGGCAATGCTGCTAGGGGGGTAGGGGATGGGTGCTAAGGGTCTGGTTTGATCAAGAGGGGACAAAGAGATTAAATGGAGATCAAATGGGGGCAAAAATCTGTTCAAAATAGTGAGCTAGGATTAGAGGTAGATTCTTGCCTGCCAAGTGTTTGATGAAATGGCCGCAAGAACTTTCATTTTGAATTTTGAAAAGATTTTTGGTGGGTGTGCTAGTACTAAGCTTGAGAATCTGTGGGTGCTTTGGTTTTGAAAATTGAGCTTTTTTGAGTGGTTTTTGAAATAGTGGGATCTTCCCATATGAAATAGATTCAATTTTCAAATGTCCATTAAATTTAGTGTTTGAATGTTTTTGGCATATCACAAAGTGGGCCTTGGTACATCATTATGTGTACTAGCAAGGGGTGCAAAGATCCACATTTGTTTCTGTGAAGTTGTGAGTACTAGGAATAGCCAAAGTAGGCATGATAGTTAATTTGGCCAAAATGACCATTCACTTCATTTATTCATTTGGAGTTGTTTTTCTTTGGGAAATGTTTGGGAATGATTTAGATGATGTTTATTTCACCTAATAATCATTTTACAATCAATGGATCACTCAATCATGGCAATTCAAAACAACTCCTATTTAAATGCACACACATATGAATGCTTTAATAATTTTAATTGGAAAAGTTTTTGTTAACCCTAATTTTGATGATTTGGATCTTAATAACCTTGGATTAAAGTTTTGGGATGTTACAAACCTTCCCCCCTTAAACAAAATCTCGTCCCGAGATTTACAAAGAAAACTAGGAACTAAAGAGATCTGGGAACTCTGTCCTAATGTAATCTTCTCGCTCCCAAGTGGCTTCCTCCTCGGTATGGTTGCTCCACTAAATCTTGAGAAACTTGATACTCCTGGTCCTGGTGGTTCTGTAGGCTTCCTCTAAGATACGGATAGGCACTTCACGATATGTCAGGTCATTGTTGATCTCAACAGCTCTGTGATCGATGTTCTTGAAAACTTCAGTCTTCACCGGCACTTCCAGGCATTTGCGAAGTAACGAGATATGGAACACATTGTGGATGGCTGACATCTCTTCAGGTAGTTCCAGTTGATACGATACTTCTCCTCGATGATTCAGAATCTTGAATGGCCCGATATATCTGGGGATAACTTTCCTTTCAGACTAAAGCATTGGGTTCCTTTCACTGGTGAAACCTTGAGATATACAAAATCTCTGACATTGAAAGTCAGGTCTCTCCTTCTCTTGTCAGCATAACTCTTTTGCCTGGATTGGACGGTCCTGAGGTGCTCACGGACTTTGTGAACCTTCTCTTCGGCTTCTCGGAGAATGTCGGGTCCAAAGATCTGACTCTCTCCTACTTGCGACCAATTCAAAGGGGTATGACACTTCCTTCCGTATAGGAACTCAAATGGTGCCATCTACAAACTAGCTTGATAACTGTTGTTATATGAGAATTCTGCGAAAGGCAGGCAGTCTTCCCATTTTGATCCGTACTCTAACACACAAGCTCTTAACATATCCTCTAGGATCTGGTTGACTCTCTCAGTCTGTCCATCAGTTTGCGGGTGATAAGCGGTGCTGAAATTCAACTTAGTTCCTAATCCTTCCTAGACTTTCTGCCAAAATCTCAAGGTAAACTGGGTTCCTCGATCTGATACTATGGTCTTGGGGGTTCCATGCAGACTAACAATTCTAGCAATGTACAGCTCTGCTAACTTCGCACTCTGGTAGGTAGTCTTGACAGGTATGAAGTGGGCTACCTTGGACAGTCTATCAACTATGACCCAGATTGAGTCATTTCCCCTACTAGAAGTAGGCAAACCGGTGATAAAGTCCATTTCAACGGAATCCCATTTCCATTCCAGAATCTGCAATGGTTGCAACAGTCCTGCAGGTCTCTGATGCTCTGCCTTGACTCTTTGACAGATGTCACACTTGGCGATGTAGCTTCTGATTTCTCTCTTCATCTTGTGCCACCAAAATTGCTCTTTCAAATCTTGATACATCTTCGTTCCTCCGGGGTGGATAGAATAAAGAGTATCATGAGCTTCCTTCATGATAACTTGCTTGAGCCCTGAATCTTCTGGCACACAGATACATCCTTTGTACCACATCACTCCTTCTTCATCTTCAGTGAATCCAGGTACCTTTCCTATACCAATATGACGTTGGATTCCGTCGATACTTTCATTCCCCTTCTGGGCTTCCTTAATTTGGCTAATCAAAGTGGGTTGAAGTTCAATGCTAGCTAAGAATCCTTTGCTAACTAATTCAGTCCTGAACTGCTCCAACTCCTCATACAAACTTGGTTGCTTCTCCTTGATCATGGTGTTTAGCCTACACGGCAATCTGCTAAGAGCATCCGCTACCACATTGGCTTTGCCAGGGTGATAGTGAATGTCAAGGTCATAATCCTTGATTAACTCTATCCATCTCCTTTGCCTCATATTCAGCTCCTTCTGAGTGAAAATATACTTCAAGCTCTTGTGATCTGAGTAAATCTCGAAGAGATTACCCATCAGATAATGATGTCATGTCTTTAATGCCAGCACTATGGCTGCTAATTCAAGATCATGGGTCGGATAGTTCTGCTCATGCTGTTTCAGTTGTCGAGACAGATATCCGATGACTTTGCCTTCTTGCATCAATACACATCCAAGACCAATCTTGGATGCATCACAATATACATCAAACAGCTTCTTGATGTCAGGCATGATCAATATTGGGGCTGATATCAATCTCTTCTTCAGCTCCTCGAAACTAGCTTCACATTTGTCTGTCCATTCAAACTTCTTGTCCTTCTTCAACAATTGGGTCATGGGTCTGGCGATGCTCGAGAATCCTTCGACGAACTTGTGGTAGTATCCCGCTAATCCGAGAAATGCATGGACTTGGGTTTGAGTGGTTGGGGATTCCCATTCTTCGACATCTTTGATCTTGGCAGGATGAACAGAGACTCCTCTGGTAGACACAATATGTCCTAGGAATCCTACTTCTTTCAGCCAAAACTCACACTTGCTGAACTTGGCATATAACCGGTGCTCTCTCAAGGTTTCTAGGATGATTCTCAGATGTTGATCATGCTCTTCTTCTGCCTTGGAGTAGATAAGGATGTCATTGATAAACACAACTACAAACTTATCTAGGAAATTCATAAAGATCTTATTCATGAGATTCATGAAATAAGCAGGGGCATTGGTTAATCCAAAAGACATAACCGTATACTCGTATAAACCATAGCGAGTAGTAAAGCGGTCTTGAATATCCGTTGCCGAATCTTAAGTTGGTGATAACCAGTCCTAAGATCAATCTTTGAGAATACAGGCTCGGTCAATTGATCAAATAGATCCTCTATCTTTGGCAAGGGGTACTTGTTCTTGATGGTGACATCATTCAACTTTCTGTAATCTATGCACAAACGATTGCCTCCATCTTTCTTGTCGACGAATAACACAGGTGATCTCCATGGCGAAGCGCTTGGTTGAATCAAGCCTTTTTCTAACATAGCATCCAACTGCTTCTTTAGTTCCATTAATTCTGAGGGGTTCATGCTATAGGGTCTCTGGGCTATAGGTCTGGTTCCGGGAATTAGCTCGATAATGAACTCAATATCCCTATCCGGGGGCATACCTGGCAATTCATCTGGGAATACATCGGGGTATTCACAGACTACTCTGACTTGGTCTATGGTGGGTAGGGATAGACTCTTGTTGCACTTGAATTGGCAGGGTAAGGTTTCGGATATATGCTCTACTATTACTCCAGAACTACTGGTCATGGTGATGGCTTGCTTAGCACAGTCTATCAGTCCTTTATGCCTTGACATCCAGTCCATACCTAGTACTACTTCCAATCCTTTGGTTCCAAGTACTATAAGGTTGGCATAAAAATCTATCCCATGTATTCTGATAGGTACAACTTTGCAAATTTTTCTAGCTTTTGTAGTTGATCCGAGGATTTGAACTATCATGACATCCTTCAGTTTGGTTGGGTGAATCTTACTAGTGCATGCAAATTCTTCGGTGACAAATGAATGCGATGCTCCCGAATCAAACAATAATCTTGCTAAAACTAAGTTGACAAAAAACATACCCAGCACTACATCTGGCGCTTCTTGGGCTTCTTCTGCGTTCATGTGGAAGAAACAACCGTTGTGGTTGTGAGGGTTCCCTGGGGCAAATCTTCTCCCTGGTTGAACACGACGCTGCTGCTGAGCTGGGGCATTCACATTGGCAGTGGCTATAGTCTTCTTGGGACACTCATTGGAATAGTGACCCTTCACTCCACACTCAAAACAAGTGATCTGGGACTTGTCCTTGGCTGCGACAGGCATTGCATTGCTGCCAGTTCTGGGTGCAGTGTTGTTGTTGTTGTTGTTCTTGGGAGGTGCACGGTTGAAATTGTTGGCGTTGACGGAGTGCTGATTGTTTCCTCCGGACTTCACATTGCTTCCGCTACGGTTGGGGTAGCTTGGGCGAGACATTGGGGTTCGGTTGTTCCTTGGTGCATATCCTGGTGAGGAGTTGGGACGGTACTTCTGGTGACTGCTGGATCCTGATTGCTGCATCCTACGATGCTTGCGGTTATCGTTTGCCTAGTTAATCTTCCCTTCCATCTGAACGACAGAGTCGACTAGCTCTTTGAGATCCTGAAAACGGATGTTGACGATGATAGTCTGCATCTCATCATGCAGTCCGTTCAAGAATCTCTCCTTCTTCTTTGCCTCCGTGTTGATCTCGTTAGGTGCATATCTGGCAAGTGACAGGAATCATCCGCGGTACTCCTACCATCATTCTTCCTTGCTTCAACTCTTGGAACTCATCCCTCATTCGGGTAACTAGACCTTGCGGCACGTGGGTGCGGCTGAACTTGACTTTGAATGCTTCCCATGTCATAACTTGACCATGGTTCATCAGGCGGATACTGTTCCACAACGCTCTTGCATCTCCCGCCAGATAGTGGGTGGCGAAGAGAACTTTCTCGTTGTCATCAACTCTGGCTACCTCCAAGTTATTCTCCATCATCTGCAACCAGTCATCAGCATCTAGTGGGTTTTCTAACGTGCTAAAGATTGGGGGATTTGTATTCTGGAAGTTTTTCAGCTTGGATCCTTGATGATCCTAATTTCCATGCCCTTGGTTGTTGAGAGCCATCTGGGCGATCTGCTGTAGTGTTGCTAAGTTGGCTTGGCGCTCTGACCTGCTTGCTTCACGGTCTGCGATGAGATTCTGCAAGATCTGCAGCATTGGGTCTTGCGACGAGCTGCTCCCTCCTTGGTTTCCACGAGTCATCTGAAGATTGAGGTAGATAACGGGGTAAGAGGCAAAGTTCTAAGGTTCATGGTTTTGATTTCAAATCTAAAACTTTGAGTTAGACTCAGGTTTTTCAACTAATTCCATTTCATTCATGCAAACAAACACACGATACAACACACACCACAACAAACAAAGGAAACAGATGGTTTGAAGAACCATTCTGCAAGCTATGATACAGTGGGACTGATACATCTCATGCTACGACAGTGCTCTAGTGCATCTACTCATCGTCGATGAAGTCAGAGTGCTCATTGTCAGTGTAGAAGTCCACAGCATCCTCCTCCAGAAAGTCATCATCATTGCTGAGGTAAGAATACATGTCTCCCTGGATGTCTTCACCCTCCTCTTCTTCTTCCTTTGCGGCAAGCTGAGCTTCTTGCTCCTTGACGGTCTTCTCGAGGTCGGCAACCTTCTTGCGAAGACGGGCGATGGTGCGATCCTTCTTTGCACGCTGGTGGCAAAGAGACTGGCGATCTTGGATGAGCAGTGCGAAAGTCTAGGCCTTCTGGTCGGCAATGGCATGGTTCTGGTTGGCTAACTCCCTGGCATTGTCCATATCCTGCTGTCTGTCGTGCAGCAAGAAATCGATTTCTCCACTTGACGCCTCAACTCTGGGTGACTTGGCATCTCCATCGGCATTCCCATGAAGTCACGTCTTGCATAGTGAGCAAAACGGGTTCCCTGGAGTTGGTTGACACTAAGGGCACATAGACGTGCGAGAGCTTCATGCATTGCCCTGGCTAATCCATCTAGCCAGTTATTCTCTCTCACGGAGAACTGGATTCTCCCGGATGTTGGTGCTTCGATGCTTCCTCTAAGATCAGCGGTGACAAGCCACTATAAGTCTCCTCCTGGGGGTCCTGGAAGTTGAGCTACAAGAAACTCCGGATGCAGGCGTCCTAGTAACTCCGACAGTGAATCCAGATCCCTCTCGAAGATCAGTTGACCTCCGTTTCCCAACTGGTAAAACTTGCTGAACTGAGTCTCCATCTACAAGAATTAAGGATGAGGAAATTAGTAAGTGATCAAGTGTGTCAAATTTTAAGCAGTAATGTAAGAATTTTGAGGACGAGATATTTTGAGAAAGAAAGAATTCCCAAGGATAAGAGAGGAAATAGTTTTTCATAAATACTCACTTTGGTTTGGAAATTAAGTTTTTGTTCGGACGTCCATTCTAACTAGGGTCTCCTATGGTCAGGATGGCTCTGATACCAACTTGTCAACACCCGGATTTTTAATCCCAGATGCCCGTTATACCATACCTCGCAATCCCAGGATTACCATTTTTGCGAGACATAATGGATTGGATATCACAGTACATCATCCATTACAAACCATACATAAGGTCTTACACAAATAAGGATCTTATGATCCAGTCTTAATAAAACAAGCAGTGGAAATAAAAGATAAGCGTAGCGATGGGGTCCATCTTCAGGGGCACAGGCAATGCTAACAAAGGCAGATAGTCCAAGTTATCATAGCCGTCCTGCTGGCCATCTTCTTGATAGTCTCCTTCATAGTTTGGCCATGAGAATAGCCAGGGACAAAAGCCATGAGTACTCTCTAAGTACTCGCAAACTACCACTAACAAGTAGTAGAGTCTAAGTTAAAGTGCTAAATCTAAGTTTAACTATAAAGTTAAGTTTGAAACCTTAGCTGAGTTTTGAAGCAAAGAAAGATAAAATAAAGTTCTAGAATCACTTAAGTTGGGAAGCTATTGTCATAAACGCAACCCTGTGGTGGTCAAGTCAAGATTCATCATTCATTTCATAAGTCATTTTGAAAACATCTGACAACAAAACAGTATGGCCATTCCAACTGTCCATAACCGCGGACGCGGGTATTCGAATAGTTTGACACTCTGCAGAGGTGGTACACTTTCACCACAAGATTCGATACATCTGTCAGGGATAACCCTGAATCATCATACTTAGTATGCAGATAATCAAACATAACCTTTCCTTTACACACCCTAGTATAAGCACCTCTCCTATGAGCATGTCCTCCCAACCTTGACCATCTGTCATCTTGGGAACTGCATAGGTGGACAACATTGAGAGGTAGCCTCAACTCAAACCTCTCCCGTGAGGGAACTAATACTAATGCATATAAACTTCCGGCTAAGCCTTACCCAATTCAGGTATTGTGGTTGTACGGTAAATTTGGAATGGTATCGCATCCGAATCCAACCATCCGTTTTATAAAAGGGCTAAGGCTCATGCCTCAACATTTTCATCATCATAAACCATTTGTGTTTCTCAACACATGTCAAAATATCTCAATAGAATGACTCATCATTCCAAGGTTTTCATAATTCATTTTCACCAAGTGTTCCCATCTAAAGTGACTCAAGTTTTTATCTACTCTAAACTACTAAGTTAAGAGTGTTCACTAAGGTGAAAAGATGGGAGCAATCTCATGCCATAGAATGACATCTAAAGTTATCTAAAATACGTCAAGTTTTATAATCTTTATGCTACCTTCAAAACAAGTAAGGGACTTTGTGTAAAGTAAGGGAAGTAAAGCTTGAAATTAGTACTTGGGGTAAAGAATAGTCAAAGTAGTTTAACCAAAGCATGCCTAGAGCATCTTTGCTAAACCATCCAGTTTAATCCTAGCTTGCTAATAGTAGCTGGCTAAGTATAATACTTGCAAGTGTTAGCTTGCCAATAATAGCTTGCCTTGGTTGGTGCAGTGGTTGAAGTTTTCTTCTTCTTCTTCTTGGTAGAACTCCTCCTCCTCGTAAGCTTGGTCGGTACTATCGTGTATAAATACATACGGAGCACACAATCACCAAACAATACTTAACTAGTCTAATTATCACTCTAAGGCATATAGTTGATGACCTATTATCATCACAACCATCACAAGTTTTATTAAATAGTTTCATTCCTTTTATTTTAGAAAAGTAATTTCTACTCATTGAAAAATTAACTAAGATTTAATATTCACCACTTAAAATATGGGATCATGGGGACACATGTCATCACCACATATTCTAACATGTGGGAATGTGATTTAAGGGTTGGATCATAATTACTTTGGTTTAAGTTTATTATTTAATGATTTAAAGTGACTAGAAATGCCTATATAGCATTATTTTGGTACTAGTCCAAAGTCACTGCATGTAAACCTTAATATTATTACATATTCAGATAGGTATGATGAAATGTGATTTTTGAGAGTTGGAATCAACTCAAAATCTATCTTGGTTGATTTTATAAAAATGTTGCAAGGTTAAAATGCTTCTATTTTATTATTTTTACTAGGAGAGATCTCTAACTCTAAATGAATTAAATCCAACGGGCTTGGATAGATCTTTTCAGTAGCTTTCTAAAAAAATTGGAATCACTCTATTTGGATTTGTATATCTCTCTGAATTGATTTTAAAACTAAGGGACAGAACTAAGTTTAAACTAAAAAGAAAAATCCTAATTTGAATTTAATGGGTGTGAGGCAGCTTAACGGGCCCAGTGTCACTCCATGCTGGGCTCATCTCGACAGGAGGGTCCACGGTCGTGACTCATAACGCACGAAGCGGTACGGGGCGATATGGGTCGTTGGATTAGAATGGGGATCAACAGCTGGAGATCGTCGTCAACGACAGACTGGTTGCCGACGAGCTCTAACCCTAGCGGCTCAGTGGGGGTGCATAGGGAGCATACCCGGGCTCCAGCGACGACGACGAGGCGGGCAAACGGATGGGTGGTCGACGGCGAGCTCAGGGACGGCCTGCTCTGGTGCAATTTCGGCGAACGGCTGCTCGCCTTGCTCCGGCTAGAGGTGTGGGACGGTCAGTGAGGTGAGGGGAGGTGAGTGGTGTGCCAAAATGGGCTGTGGGTACCCTCCTTTTATAGGCTCGACGACGGTACAGTGCGACATGGCCAGGCAACAGTAGCGACATGGCTACGGGCTGCTAGCGGCATGGCTGCGAGCGGCGATCGACGTGCGGTCTCCTGGTGGTGCTCTAGGGCTTTAATGCGGGCTTAGGGGCGGTGGTATGCGGTCGGGCGGAGCTGGCGCTCTGAGTGGCAGAGACGGCGACTTCTACGGCGAGCGGTGGCTATGAGGCGTTGGGCAGCGAACGGGCATGTTCTGCGTGGTCCCTGGGTCGTGGCGACACGGTGGGCACGGGCTGCGGTCGAGCGGCAGCTTGCGCACGTGTGTCGGGCGCGGCGCTCTGGCGCGTGCTCGGCATGGCTCAGTCAGGCAGTGCACAACACGCTGGGTGTGGTCCATGGCTTGGCCTGGCTCGGGGAGGGGACAGAGGGTGGCGGTGAGGTCCTGGCTAGCTGCTAGACATGGCGAGAGAGAGGGAGGTGGTCTGCTAGGGTGAGGGCATGGTCGGCCGGCGAGTTGGTGCTCGGGATGGAATGGCAGTGCTGCTAGGGGGGTAGGGGATGGGTGCTAAGGGTATGGTTTGATCGAGAGGGGACAAAGAGATTAAAGGGAGATCAAATGGGGGCAAATCTCTGTTCAAAACAGTGAGCTAGGATTAGAGGTAGATTCTTGCCTGCCAAGTGTTTGATGAAATGGCCGCAAGAACTTTCTTTTTGAATTTTGAAAAGAATTTTGGTGGGTGTGCTAGTACTAAGCTTGAGACTCTGTGGGTGCTTTGGTTTTGAAAATTGAGCTTGTTTGAGTGGTTTTTGAAATAGTGGGATCTTCCCATATGAAATAGATTCAATTTTCAAAAGTCAATTAAATTTAGTGTTTGAATGTTTTTGGCAGATCACAAAGTGGGCCTTGGTACATCATTATGTGTACTAGCAAGGGGTGCAAAGATCCACATTTATTTCTGTTAAGTTGTGAGTACTAGGAATAGCCAAAGTAGGCATGATAGTTAATTTGGCCAAAATGACCATTCACTTCATTTATTCATTTGGAGTTGTTTTTCTTTGGGAAATGTTTGGGAATGATTTAGATGATGTTTATTTCACCTAATAATCATTTTACAATCAATGGATCACTCAATCATGGCAATTCAAAACAACTCCTATTTAAATGCACACATATGAATGCTTTAATAATTTTAATTGGAAAAGTTTTTGTTAACCCTAATTTTGATGATTTGGAGCTTAATAACCTTGGATTAAAGTTTTGGGATGTTTTGTTTTTGTTAACCCAAGTACTCCTTCACCGCAGGTTTTTGTTTTAACAACACTTCGAAATGATACAGATGCTTCCTCAAATTGCATGTGTATGAAGCTGGCCATAGGTTGTCAGTATAAACTTTACCCTTGAATTTCTTTGTAAAATTCTGCACTAAGTGTCGCATACATTCCCTATGCTCCACTCCAGGGAATACTGCTGCTACAGCTTTCTCCAAAACTTTGCAAGCGTCCGTGTGGATAGTAAGTCCTGGTGGATGACCTATAAGGTCGCGCAAATTCTCCAGAAACCAAGTCCAACTTTCCTCTGACTCAATCTCCAAAACTCCAAAAGCAACAGGGAACATCCAATTGTGGCCATCAACTGTAGTAGCAGCTACTAGCTGTCCTTTAAATCTGCCATGAAGAGTTGTTGCATCCACGGCCAAATAAGGCCTGCAACCATCCAGAAACCCTTGTCAGCAAGCTTTGAAACAAACAAAAGCCCTTCTAAAGCACTCTTTCTCCATTGTCTTCCCTCTTATTTTGTACTGAATTGTATGCATGTCTATCTGTACAACACTACCTGGACTAGCCATGTCCACTTTAGATTTGAAGTTGTAAAGCAACTGAAAACTTTCATTCCATGGACCATTGATCCTATCAAGAGCCATTTCCTTTGAATAGAACGTCCTCATGTAAGGTATTGTAATATTAAACTTTTCAGAAACTTTTTTATGAGCGTTGTTGCAACAACTGATGGGTTCGCTCTCATCCAATCCATGATTGCATCTGCCAACCACCTAGTCTTTTACTAGTTTTGTTTTGTCCTTTGGCTGTTCCCCTTGAGGTGGACAAGAATGTTCGAATCGGTGACCTTTTATCTAAAACATAATGAAAATGTCATGTACAGTTAACAAATTCTACACAATGATCTAAAATACACAACTGGTTCTAATACCTGAACCAAACTGCTCCTGAGCATAGAGGATGCGTACATCCTCCACCTACACCTCTTGTATGGGCACTTCACTGTGAACCTTGCTGGCTCACCCTTAATAACAACATAATCATTATTGGTGCAGATGCAATATGTAGTAAGGGCATTATGACAATCCCGCATCGTTTGAAATACGGTACCTTCTAAAATCTTTGGATCGTTCCTGTCCCACTCAATTACTGGCCAGTCCTCACCATCGTACTCGGCTAAAACGAGACTATCATTGTTCTCCTCGTTCTCTTCTTCATCAGTGTCATCAAATCTAGCACCATGGGCCAATTCCTCTGTGTATTGATCCTCTAGTGCCTGTTTACTAAATCTATCTACCAATTCAGGAAACATCAACTCATCCTCATCATCTAGTGGAGGCACTCTCTCGGCAAGCTCGCTTGCCTCCACATTGGCCTGACGATTTGGCTTACACTACATGATCACGAATGATGGTAAGTGTTGTGGACCTACAAGGAGCGCGGGGGCGCACACTATTAGTAGAGACAGCAGAGACACATGATGCCCGACCACCTGATAATGCCTGACCACCAGATGATGCTTTAGCCCTCTTTCCCGTGTGTTCAACTTTAGGTTGCACATGAAGACGAATTCGACCAAAACATTCGACAGCATTCAAAGAGAAAAGCATTACCAGATCAGCTTCGCTAGTTAGTGGGAGTAATCTTTGCTCCCTAATGTTCAAGTATTGCAAATCAACTGAATCGCCATTTCTCCAAGGGAATTTAGAATATATTTTATCTTTCAAATCTCTAAGAGTTATGGAGGTTGCAACCACCGCCAGGAAGTAAAATCTAGAGAGATACCGTTCACAACCACGAATTACGCTAGTATCCAGTTTAACCGCCAGCCGAAATGCCAGCGCTGGATCAATCCTATTCGAAAAGCAAGGCAGTTAGCTGAGCACCGGTGATTCACGCTCAATTACTGCCTATAATCAATCCACAAAGGGAAACAATACTTACCTTGATGGAATCCAGGCATTAGATCCGTCCGATTCCACCCAATCTTCTCTACGCTCGACGGGGAGGACCGGTATACCCGCCGGTGTCGCATACTGTTCCGCGAAAGGGGTAGATCTAGCGGGGGAGGAAGCGGAGCCGGAGTGGGCTCCACGGCTAGGGGAGGGGTGGCTCAGGGGCCGAGGACGACATAAGGTAGGAGGAGCTCTCAGGTAGAAGGGCACGACGGCGGGGAAGCAGATCGGAGGGGCGGTGTGGGAGATGTTCCAGGCTCGGAGCAAGAATGGACGGTCCGACGTGTCTCCATGCAGCCCCACCCTTCACCACGCATGCAAGACCCGTCCCAACACGGCCCCACCCTTCAGCACGTATGCAGGACCTGTCCCAACACGGCCCTACCTGTCAGCATGTAACGGTCGAGGCAACATAACGTAATGCTCAATGCAGGACCTGCCCAACATGGTCCCACTTGTCATCATGTAACTGTCAAGCCTATGACCTGACGGCACCCCCCTCATCTGAGCACATGTGAGGGTTTCAGAATGGAGGGAGGGGAAAAGTGAGGAAAACTAAGCGACTAGGGAAAACTGAGTACAACTAACGAACCAGGGGCACGAAAATAGAAAGCCCTTGTGTTTAATGCAATTATTGAAAGTCTAAGTTTGCGAGAGATTGCTCGCTCTAGCAGACAATTTACTTGGCCAAACCATAAGGAAATTCCAACCTATGAAAAACTTGATCGGATACTTGCTACTGTCGAGTGGGAACAAAAGTTAACTCTTGTGACGGTAAGGGCCATGACAAGGTCAGGATCAGATGATACACCACTACTGATTGATTCAGGAGTGTAGGCTCATTTGTGAAACAATCCAAGATTCTCTTTCGAACTCTCATGGCTTAGGAAAGAAGGTTTTTTTTGACATGGTGGCGGGTAAATGGACAATGATGAACATTGATGGTACACCCTTGGAAAGATGGTAACACAAAATAGGTCATCTATGATGTTTTCTTTGGGGGTAAAAAAACCAAAGTGGAAAATATAAGAAAGAAAAGGAAAAACTCTTATCGATCATCGATGATCTAGATATTAAAGCTAAATCCAATATATTGACAGCGGAGGAAAGAGTTAAGTTGAGATGTGCTAACGAGCAGGTGTGTAAACTGAGGCGAGACGAGGAGTCCAAGTGGGCTCAACGTGCTAAAGTTAAACACATCCAAGAAGGGGGGATAATACAAAATATTTTCACTTGATTGCTAATTGTAAACATAGGAAGAAAATGATATTTTAGTTAGAGCAAGAAGAAGGGACTATTGTAGGGGAAGAGAATCTAAAAGTATATATTTCATAATATTATAACAAACTCTTTGGGGACTCGACTCCTAATAGTTTTACGTTAATGGAGGATGTGAATCAGGATATACCACAAGTTTCAGTGCATGAAAATGAAATTCTTGTGTCTGAATTCACTGAAAACGAAGTGTTTGAGGCTATATCTGGGATAGAACATAACAAGGCTCCGGGGCCGGATGGTTTCCCCGCGGAGTTCTATCAAACTTTTTGGGAAGTGGTTAAACAAGATAGGATGGATTTATTTGCACAGTTGCATAAGGCCAAATTACCCTTGTTCAGGTTGAACTTTGGTGTGATAACGTTGCTTCCTAAAAAGGAAAATGCGGTTCATATTCAACAATACAGACCTATTTGTCTTCTTAATATTATCTTTAAAGTGTTTAGAAAGGTAGCAACTAACCGTATTACTGTGATTGCTCACAAGATAATTAAACCAACACAAACGGCTTTTAGGCCTGGACGACATATTTTAGAGGGGGTGGTGGTGCTACATGAAACTATACATGAACTTCATAAGAAGAAAATGGATGGCATTTTATTTAAAATCGATTTTGAGAAATCATATGATAAGGTGAAATGGCCGTTTTTGCAACAAGTTCTTCGCATGTAAGGATTTGATCCTTTTAAGGTGTAAGTGGATAGAAAATTTTGTACAAGGGGGGAGTGTCTGTGTCCGTGTCAATGATGATATTGGAAAAAAATTTCAAACAAGAAAGGGTTTAAGACAAGGGGATTCGTTGTCTCCTATGCTATTTAATATTGTTACAGACATGTTAGCTATTTTAATCACTAGATTAAAAGAGAATGGGCAGGTTGGTTGATGACCCACAAGTATAGGGGGTGTATCACAGTATTTTTGATAAGTAAGAGTGTCGAACCAAACGAGGAGCAGAAGGTGTTGGATAGTGGTATGGATCAGGAATTCTCTGCAAATACTTATAAAACGGATTTTTAGGGGTTGTTGATAAAGCAAGTAAACAAAGTACAAGTAAATAAAAGACAGTAGGAATAAATGCAGCAAGGGGCCCAATCCTTTATGCACCAAAGGACAAGCCGGTTGTATTACTTAAGTTGACCAAACGTTCTCGAGGACACATGGGAAGACTGTCAAGTGTTTTCCCTTCATATAGTTGATTAATCTTCTTTATCTTGCTAAGTGTTATGTAGGTGAACCTGTGCTAATGTACGGACCTTCATAGGACTAATACATACATGTGATTATACCCCTTGCAAACATCCGTAAGTAGAAGAAAGTAATTAAGGTAGAAACCTAACCACAGCTTTAAACTCTAACACCCTTACGTCCCTTGTGCAATGGTTTCCTAACGGGGGTTCAGGTTTCTGACACTCCGGCAACCCCTACGATTAGTAGCCAAATACACAATGCATTCCGCTAGGCCCATATAGGTGAAGTGTTATGTAGTCGACGTTCACATGACACCACTATAAGAAGTACACCACAACTTAAATATCAAACTATTGAATCTTTCTCAACACAATTCCACTACTAACAACATGACTTCTCCCATGTCCTCAAGAACAAAACGAACTACTCACAAGACATCATATGGATCATGATCAGAGATGAAATAAAGATGTATAACAATCTGAACATAAACAATAATTCAATGGTTCACTCAATAGCATCAACTACAAAGAGTAATCAACACCGGGAAAGTTTCCCCTATGAACCATGCAAGATTCAACCCAATTGTTACAACAATATGGAGATGGTGATGAGGGTGCTAATGGTGATGATGGTCGTGATGATGATGATCCTGATGAAGTCCAGCTTGATGGTGGTGTTGATGGCGATGATCTCCCCTCTCCGGGAAGGAATTCCCCCGGCAGAAATCTGTCTGCCGGAGAGATCTTTCTCTCTCGGTATTTTCTGCCCCGCAGAGGCGGCGGAATCTTTCTGTGGTTGCTCTCCCAGTCTTAGGGTTTCCGGAGGATAATATACGCCAGAGGGGAGAGCCAGGGGTGGACCAGGGTGGCCACACCACCTGGTGGCGCGGCCTAGGCTGGCCCGTGCCACGGGGTGGTGTGGGCCCCCTGTGGCCCATCTCCAGCCCCCTTCTGGCTTCCTTCGTCTTCTGAAAAAAAGGATTTTCCGTATATTTTCCCGGATTTTCTGAACTTCGCGAATTTTGCCTCCAAACAGCACCTTTTCCATCAGAATGCTGACTGAAGCGGTCCATGCTCCAAAAGTCATCAACCATGCAAAAACAGATGAAAGAACATAAGTATCACCTCTCAATATGAAATATATCAATGAATAACAGTGAATTATGACATAGAATAGTGATGCAAAATGGACGTATCAACTCCCCCCAAGCTTAGACTTCGCTTGTCCCCAAGCGAAACTGAGCTCAATAAACATGGACTCAGGTTTATGGAGTGAAGAGGTGATAAAAGAATACGGACAAGAAGCATCACATTCGTCAATACATAGATCATAATAGAAGACAACTCACCATTATATAACTTAACTTGCAATGAGTAAAGGAAACACAATAAAGATACATAAAGTAAATCATAATTGGTAATGGCAAACTTAGCTCTTGGTCGAAGAATAGTTGATAATTTGCTGGAGTTCACAAATAACTGGTTTTCAATGATAGCTTTCAAAGTAGTAAACATCAAGATAAGAGCAATGTGCAAAACAAGGAACATAAGAAAGATGATTGAATACATCATCATATGAATGAATGAAACACAACAACTCAAAATACTTGTTGAGATAGAAGGGAGTAGGTTTACTGACTCAACTAAAAAGTAAAAGAAAGGCCCTTCGCAGAGGGAAGCAGGGATTGCAAGTCTCATAAAGAGCTCCCAAAAATTATGGTACTTACTAGCTTTCATCTCTCATTGCATCTATCATAGGCATCTTTAGGTGATTAAGGTTAAAGTTATCAAATATGAGGATATGCATTGACAAGTTGTAAATTGAGAATCTCATGTCCCTTGAATACGAGGGCCGCTCCTCATGCTACTCAAGTTTAGTCACCAGTAAGTTCTTGTCATCGTAAGCATATGTGTATCATAGAGAACCGCCAACGGGGTACCCCTTGCCCGATGATACGGAAGAATCCCCATATCAAAATGACAAGGCAAGCAGACAACAAACATCTCAGCAATCTTCTTATTTACCATGGGAATATGGTGCTTTTTTTCTCTCTTTCCTCTTTTCATAATCTCTTTTTTTCTCTTTTTTCT
Source organism: Avena insularis (assembly GCA_023614405.1). Classification (NCBI taxonomy): domain Eukaryota; kingdom Viridiplantae; phylum Streptophyta; class Magnoliopsida; order Poales; family Poaceae; genus Avena; species Avena insularis. The sequence goes on along the minus strand of CM042692.1, from coordinate 74,028,500 downwards.
CAATATCAGACTCTTTTTTATAAGAAGAATGCTTCATAGATGCTCGTTATGGTTACGCTGCAGGTTTCCACCATGTCAGCATGGATTAGACCAGCGGCCCAGACGTTTCTCTAGCACACATGCATAACTCCATGGACTTAAAAGCTCCCCTTTCATTTCACACCGATGACATCCATAGGCAAAATAACATGATATCAACTAGGTACAAAGTACCAGTGCAATGTTGAAAGCGTTCCCCATGACAGCATGGTTCTGCTAATTCACAACTTACAAAGCGCAAGCATATACGCAACATAGGTGAGCACAATGGTTCAAGTTTATTAGATGCGAGAAAGTAAAGTGTGCCATCAAGTTCGTGAGAGCTTTAATCACTAATTTTCACATAACAAGTTTAATTTGGGAGGTAGATAAAACAAGAATTTAATTGGAATAGCAATAATGCTAATAGGTAGGTATGGTGGACACAAATGGCAAAGTTTTTGGTTTAAAGGAGGTGGATGCACGAGAAGAATTCCCTCTCAGTACAGGTTTTTGGCTAGCAAGGCTGGGTAGCAAGTACAAGAGTTGAAGGAAACAAACAAACATACAATGATAAAGACAAACATGCAATCTTCCTTGGAAGAACAAAAAACTTAACTAGAGAATACTAGAGTTATGAGCAAATCAAGAAAGAAAGATGATGAAATTATATTTCTTTAGAGTGCTTTTATCTTTTTCATTCAACTCTCAAAAATAGTGTGCTACTAATCGAGCCAGGTTTGCCAAAACCAACTAAATTAACTCAATGATCCCAAAGTGATACCAATACTAACAACAAGATCAATCATATAACCACGAATTGCAAACTAATATAAGCTATGCAAAAGAGTGAATGATAGAACTTCTCATTAATAATCCATAACGGCAACTCACACCAAGGAATACATATCTAACGAGAGAGGCGACACTTCCATAATGCAAACCATCCTACATAATAACTTCTCTATTCATGATATGACTCTACTAATAAGGTAAAAAGATAGAAGATAGTGATATGATACTTCGGCACTCCCCCAAGCTTGGAACAAACCAAGGGGATGCCAAACCTGATGACGAATTACTCTTTCGGTGGTGGTCGTATCCTCTCGATGAGCTCTCTGATAAGTTTCCCCAAGTCCTCAATCTCGAAGGTGAGATTACGAATCAGCTGTGAGTTTTGCTCAATGCGGTTCATGATCATGTTGGGTTGAGAATTCCAGCTCTTGGGATTCTTTCCCCACTCTTCCTCCTTGAAGTCTTTTTTCCCTACATAGCTAGAACGAGGCAAATCCCAATTGGAGGGTAATTTCCCCTTGGGAATATTCTGGTATTGACGCTCATGGATAAGAGTATGGAAAGGATTCTTGGTGCATGGAGGAAGTGATCATGGAGCCAAGCAGTGACGAGGATATTTCCCCCCAGTCTGCATCCGCACAGTCATTCTAACCCTGGCAGGTTTTGTCACCACTCCAATGCTTGCAATGGTAGTGCCGGTGTGCGGATGTTGGCCTTGCTCCTATTCACCTTCACTCTTGATCTCCTTCTCCTTCCCGGGGTCTTGGAGGTCTTCCTCCATAGGATCCTTCCCTTTATCCTTGGCAGACACCATTGTGCTTCAAAGCTTCAGAAACAGATCGAAACAAAAACACGACGAAAACACGTTATACGAACCTCGGGGGATCCGGGGGATTATATATTACGAAGTTTCATAACAAAAGGAAGGTACTGGGTGAAAAATGGGTCGGAGACAGAGTCTGGGGTGGCCACACCACCTGGTGGCATGGCCAGGGGTGGGCCCGCACCACAGGCTGGTGTGAGCCACCATGGCTCCGTTTCCGTCCCTCTTTCGCTTCATAACTTTCCTTATTGTCTGAAAACTGCAAAAATATGGTTGGATAGTATTTTCGCGGCACTTTTCTTACCAGAACTGTTACCTATTTGAAAATAGAGTCTGCAGGTCTCTGAATTTGCTCCTTGATAAATTTTTCCAGAGTTATAACTTGAAAGGCATCAACATCTTCATTATAAGAATCCCCAGCAATATAGTGTTTGAGTCGCTGCCCATTCACTACTTGTGTAGTATTATCTTTTAAAGGAGAAATTTTTATTGCTCCTGAATGGTATACTTCTTCAATAATGAAAGGTCCTTCCCATTGTGATAGTAGCTTTCCTGCAAAAAATCTGAGATGAGACCTATACAATAAAACTTTCTCACCAACATGAAATTCTCTCTTAAGTATGCGCTTGTCATGCCACCTTTTAAATTTTTCCTTAAAGAGCCTAGCATTTTCATAGGCTTCACTCCTCCATTCATCTAAAGAACATAAGTCAAATAATATTTTCTCACCGGCAAGCTTACAATCTCTATTTAGTTCTTTAACTTCCTAGTAAGCTTTATGTTCTAATTCTAAAGGTAGGTGACAAGCTTTCCCATAAACTATTTTATAAGGAGACATCCCCATGGGATTTTTGTAGGCAGTTATATAAGCCCATAAAGCATCATTCAACTTTTTAGCCCAGTTTTTTCTAGATCTATTAACAGTCTTTTGCAAGATGGATTTAATTTCTCTATTTGATAACTCTACTTGCCCGCTAGTTTGGGGGTGATAAGCTGAAGCAATTCTATAATTAACAACATATTTAGCAAGGGTCTTTCTAAAACCACCATGAATGAAGTGAGAACCCCCATCAGTCATGAGATACCTAGGCACTCTGAACCTTGGAAAGATAACATCCTTAAGAATTTTTAGAGAAGATTCCCCGTCAGCACTCTTCGTAGGAATGGCTTCTACCCACTTAGTAACATAATCAACAGTAACAAGAATATGAGTATAACCTTCGAGGGAGGGAAAGGACCCATAAAGTCAAATCCCCAGCAATCAAAGGGTTCAATAACTAGAGAGTAGTTCATAGGCATTTCATTGCGTCTAGAAATATTACCAACACGCTGACATTCATCACAAGATAAAACAAATTTTCTTGCATCTTTAAAAAGGGTAGGCCAGTAGAAACCTGATTGTAGCACCTTTTGTGCGGTTCTATCTCCTGGATGATGTCCTCCATAAGCACTACCATGACATTTACGAAATATCTCCTTTTGTTCATATTCTGGAACACATCTTCGCATAATACCATCCACTCCTTCTTTGTATAAGTGTGGGTCATCCCAAAAATAATGCCTCAAATCATAGAAGAACTTCCTTCTTTGCTGAGCTGTAAAAGTTGGAGGCAAATACTTGGAGACAATAAAGTTAGCATAATTAGCGTACCAAGGGATCCCTCTTACCCCTACTACAGCTAACTGCTCATTTGGGAAACTATCATTAATAGGCATAGGGTCAAAAGAGATGTTTTCAATCGAGATAAATTATCACCATGTGGTTTTCAAAGACCTTTCCTATCTATTATATGTAGATCAAACTCTTGTAAAAGCAGCACCCATCTAATAAGCCTCGGCTTAGCGTCCTTCTTTGTCATAAGGTATTTAATAGCAGCATGATCAGTATGAATGGTGACTTTTGAGTCTACAATATAGGGTCTAAACTTATCACAAGCAAAAACGACAGCTAGAAATTCTTTTTCAGTAGTAGCATAATTCCTTTGAGCAGCGTCTAAAGTCTTACTAGCATAATGAATAACGTTTAACTTTTTATCAATTCGTTGCCCAAGGACAGCACCTACAGCAAAATCACTAGCATCACACATTATTTCAAAGGGTAAACTCCAATCAGGTGGTTAAACAATAGGGGCTGTAGTTAAGGCCTTCTTAAGAGTTTCAAAAGCTTCCTTACAATCATCATCAAAAACGAAGGGTACATCTTTTTGAAGAAGATTAGTAAGGGGTTTTGATATCCTAGAAAAGTCTTTAATAAACCTTCTATAGAAACCAACATGACCAAGGATAATACGAATACCTTAGATGTCTCTTGGGCATGGCATCTTCTCAATTGCCTCAACCTTAGCTCTATCAACTTCTATGCCTCTTTCAGAAACTTTATGCCCAAGGACAATCCCTTCATTAACCATGAAGTGACATTTCTCCCAATTAAGATCAAGATTAGTTTCTTCACATCTCTGCAAAACTTTATCAAGGTTGTGCAGACAATTATCAAAAGAAGTTCCATAGACAGAAAAGTCATCCATGAACACTTCTACAATTTCCTCACAAAAACCATGAAAGATAGCAAACATGCACCTTTGAAAAGTAGCAGGAGCATTACATAAACCAAAAGGCATACGTCTATAAGCATAAGTTCTGTAAGGGCAAGTAAAAGTAGTTTTTTCTTGATCTTGTTGTTTAACAGCAATTTGAGAGAAACCAGAATAACCATCAAGAAAACAAAAATGGGTCTTTTTAGACAACCTTTCCAACATTTGATCAATAAAAGGAAGCGGGTAGTGATCTTTCTTAGTAACTTGATTGACTTTTCTAAAATCAATGCACATCCTATAGCCTACTACTATTCTTTGAGGAATAAGCTCATCATTATCATTAGGAACAACGGTAATACCTCCTTTTTTAGGAACACAATGAACAGGGCTAACCCATTCACTGTCAGCAATAGGGTAAATAATACCAGCATCAAGGAGTTTCAATACCTCATTCCTTACCACTTCCTTCATCCTAGGATTTAAACGTCGTTGGTGCTCTACTACTGGCTTTGCATCTGGTTCTATGTTGATAGAATGCTGACATATAGTAGGTGAAATCCCTTTTAAATCATCCAGAGTATAGCCCATAGCTCCTCGGTGTTTCCTCAAAACCTCCAATAACCTTTCTTCTTCCTTTCCTGAAAGTTTTGCGTTAATAATAATAGGATATATCTTTTTATCATCAATATAAGCGTATTTAAGATCATCAGGGAGAGGTTTTAGATCGAAGACCGGATCCTTTTTAGGTGGCAACGTGGTACCTAAGTCTTCTACAGGCAAGTTATGCTTAAGCATCTTAGGCTGATGATAGAGAATCTTGTCAATCGAATTCCTTTCTTCCATGAAGATTTCACTTTCATGATCTTCCATATATTGCTGCAAAGCATTGTTAGGAGCAAGAGAAATAGAAATAAGTTGTTCAATTCTAAAATCCTCATTATGGGTTTCCTCTTCACAAGGTTCTTTAGCAAATTTCAAGAAATTAAACTCATAAGATTCCCTAGAAAACTTAGTCAAGATTTTCTCCCTTTTGCAATCTATAATAGCTCCAGAAGTACTCAAGAAAGGTCTACCCAAAATAATAGGGTAAGTTTAACTAGCAGCTGAACCGAGTACTAGAAAATCGGCAGGGTACTTAATCTTACCACAAAGAATTTCCACGTCTCGTACAATACCAATTGGAGAGATGATCTCTCTATTAGCAAGGTGAATAACCACATCAATCTCTTCCAATTCGTAGGGACTGATTTCATGCATAATTTCTCTGTAAAGCTCATAAGGAATAGCACTGGAACTTGCACCAATATCACATAAACCATAATAGCAATGATCACCAATTCTAACAGAGAGCACAGGAACACTAGCCTTTTTAGTTATATTAGGATGTGAAACAATATTAGAAGCATCCTCACAAAAGACTATGTGTCCATCTTCTATGCTTTTAGTGACAAGGTCTTTCACAATTTCTACCACAGGTTCGACGTTTATTTGTTCATCAGGTTTTATAGTTCTCTTTTCACTTTTGGTGATTACATTAGTTATCATAGGATGATCCTTTACCTTTTCTAGGAAGGGAATCTTCTCGATATAAGGTTCAGGTAAGATGGGATTAATAATGCAATACTCAGCACTCCCAACAGGAACACAGTCAACAATATCTTTATAAGGTTCATGGTACTTGTTCCATCCCCTTTTTGGAATTTCAATATAAGAAGCAAAAGCTCTAAAGCAATTCATAATAACTTGCAAATCAAGACCATAAGCATTACTAATATTTTGAAAGTCATCAGTTCCCATAAAAGATTCAATGCATTCATAATCATAATTTATACCTGACTTTCTACCTTTGTCATTCTCCCAAGCTTCAGCATTGTCTTGGATACGGTCCAGAAGATCCCATTTAGCTTCTTCTTCCATGCGAGTGAATGATCCAGCACAAAAAGCATCCAATAAATCCTTGTCATGTAGAGGGAGCCTTGCATAAAAGTTATTGATAATAATATTGTTGGGGAGCTCATGAATGGGACATTTGAGCATTAGTAACTTCAATCTCTCCCAAGCTTGAGTTGTACTCTCTCCATCAAGAGGCCAAAAGTTGTATATTTGATTCCGATCTTTATGAATCTCACTAGGACGATAAAACTTTGAATAAAAGAGAGGCACTATTTCCTCCCATTCAAGAGCTTGACCATTCTTCAGCAGCTTATAACATTCCTCAGCTCTTCCTTTTAGTGATAATGAGAATAACTTCTTCTTAACTTGATATGTAGTAAAACCTGCACACTTGAAAACCCCGCATAATTCGTGTATAAAGAGCAAATGATCACCGGGATGGACAGTTCCATCCCCAACATAGTAGTTATCCATAACACGATCAATAATTCTTGTAGGTATTTTAAAAACACCATTCTCAGCAGGTGGTGGCTTATCTACTACCTTAGCAGTGGTAGTAGCATTACCAAATAAGAAACTCAGCGAATTATCCATAACGAAAATAAAGCAACTAACAAAAGTAAACAATACTCACAGTAGAAGTTTCCTTTACTAGTTCCACTCTCCAATAGAGCTTCACTCCTCGGCAACGGCGCCATAAAATAGTCTTGATGACCCACAAGTATAGGGGGTATCACAGTATTTTCGATAAGTAAGAGTGTCGAACCCACGGGGAGCAGAAGGTGCTGGCTAGTGGTATGGATCAGGAATTCTCAGCAAATACTTAGCAAACGGATTTTTAGGAGTTTTTGATAAATCAAGTAAACAAAGTATGAGTAAATAAAAGACAGTAGGAATAAATGCAGCAAGGGGCCCAATCCTTTATGCAGCAAAGGACAAGCCGGTTGTATTACTTAAGATGACCAAATGTTCTCGAGGACACATGGGAAGTCTGTCAAGTGCTTTCGCTTCGTATAGTTGATTAATCTTCTTTAGCTTGCTAAGTGTTGTGTGGGTGAACCTATGCTAATGTACCGACCTTCCTAGGACTAATACATACTTATGATTATACCCCTTGCAAACATCCGTAAGTACAAGAAAGTAACTAAGGTAGAAACCTAACCACAGCTTTAAACTCTAAGACCTTCACGTCCCTTGTGCAATGGTTTCCTAACGGGGGTTCAGGTTTCTGTCACTCCGGCAACCCCTACGGTTAGTAGCCAAATACACAATGCATTCCCCTAGGCCCATATAGGTGAAGTGTCATGTAGTCGACATTCACATGACACCACTAGAAGAAGTACACCACAACTTAAATTTCAAATTATTGAATCTTTCTCAACATAATTCCACTACTAACAACATGACTTCTCCCATGTCCTCAAGAACAAAACGAACTACTCACAAGACATCATATGGGTCATGAAAAGAGATGAAATAATGATGTATAACAATCTGAACATAAACAATAATTCAATGGTTCACTCAATAGCATCAACTACAAAGAGTCATCAACACCGGGAAAGTTTCCCCTATGAACTATGCAAGATTCAACCCAATTGTTACAGCAATATGGAGATGGTGATGAGGGTGCTGATGGTGGTGATGATGATGATCCCGATGAAGTCCAGCTTGATGGTGGTGTTGATGGCGACGATCTCCCCTCTTCGGGAAGGAATTCCCCCGGTAGAAATCTGTCTGCCGGAGAGATCTTTCTCTCTCGGTGTTTTCCGCCCCGCAGAGGCGGCGGAATCTTTCTGTGGTCGCTCTCCCAGTCTTAGGGTTTCATGGGATATATATCGCGGGGAGAGTGGCGCGGTAGATAATATCGCCCCGGGGAAACCGAAGGGGAGGACGGCCAGTCACACCACACACTGGTGGCACTACCTAGGCTGCCTGCCGGGGTGGTGTGGGCCCCCTGTGGCCCATCTCCAGCCCCCCTTCTGGCTTCCTTCATCTTCTGGAAAAATAGGATTTTCCGTATATTTTTCCGGATTTTCTGAACTTCACGAATTTTGCCTCCAAACAGCACTTTTTCCATCAGAATCCTGACTGTAGCGATCCTTGCTCCAAAAGTCATCAACCATGCAAAAACAGATGAAAGAACATAAGTATCACCTCTCAATACGAAATATATCAATGAATAATAGTGAATTATGACATAGAATAGTGATGCAAAATGGACGTATCATTGGTGGACTAGTACCTCATCTTGTCGAGGGGGGTGTGTCTATTCTTCAATACGCTGATGATACAATTTTATTCATGGAACATAATGTTTAGAAGGCGGTAAATATGAAACTTATATTATGCATTCTTGAGCAGTTATCTAGACTAAAAATTAATTTCCACAAAAGTGAGATTTTTTGTTTTGGAAAGGCTTCCGAAATAGAAAATGTCTATAAGGAGATCTTCGATTGTGAGTCAGGCTCCTTACCATTTAGGTACCTTGGGGTACCTATACGTTATAGGAAACTCCGTAATTCCAAATGGAATCCTGTGGAGAACCGTTTTGAGAGTAAGTTAGGGTGTTGGAAAGAGAAGTTATTGTCTTATGGGATAGACTGGTCCTTATAAATTCGGTTTTGTCAAGTATGCCGATATTTATGCTTTCTTTTCTAGAAATATCGAGGGGTGTAAGAAAAAAATTAGATTACTTTCGGTCGCGTTTTTTCTGGCAAAACGACGAACATAAGAAGAAATATAGATTATCAAAATGGAATATATTGTGTCGTCCTAAGGAACAAGGTGGGTTGGGAATTGAAGTTTTTAAACTCAAGAATAAATGTCTTCTGAGTAAATGGCTTTATAAACTTTTAACGGAAGAGGGGGTGTAGCAAGAACTGTTGCATAACAAATATTTAAAGACTAAAAAACTTTAGCACAAGTAGAAGCAAAACCACCTGATTCTCCTTTTTGGAAAGGCCTCATGTAGGTAAAAGATGAGTTCTTTGCCCGGGGTCGTTTTAAACTTGAAAATGGTAAAGATATTCGATTTTGGGAGGATGTTTGGCTTGGGGAGAGGTCGCTTGCTAAACAGTATCCATCTCTTTACAACATTGTGAATAGGAAAAATGTGACTGTTTATGAGATCTTACCACAGAATCCACTTAGAATTAGTTTCCGCAGGAATCTCAATAATGAAAAATGGGAAGCATGGTTGAGGCTAGTTCGGAGATTAATGTCTATAACTTTGTCAGAAAATAAGGACTCTTTTATATGGGAACTATCAGAAAACGGGGTTTTTCCTGTTAAGTCTATGTATGACGACCTTATGAATGGACATCCGAAATTTCCTGGTAGGTACTTATAGAAATTACAAATACCTCAAAAGATTAAAAAATTTATGTGGTTTGTTAAAAATTATGTTTTGTTAACCAAAGATAACCTTGCCAAGAGGAAGTGGGATGGATGTAAAAAATGCTATTTTTGTGACGAGGTCGAATCAATTGAGCATCGTCTATAATTTTTTGGTATTGTTGTTTTTAATTTCGTATACACATTTTCTTTGATAAGTGAGTTATGCATAATCTGAAGCAAAGACTTGGTTACAATGAACTAATGAAGTGTCTGGCGTTCACGGCCACTCGACAACCACCGCCAGCGAGCTCCAAGTGGCTTCTTAGGTTTGATGATTCTAGACCATACTATATGCTCATTGCCATGTTCCAACGAACTTGATCTTTGCTTCCATAAATAAGTAGAAATATGAAATATAAAGAGCTACTCTGATTGTTTGGACAATCTGTTAGTAGCATTTATATGAATCCCTGTATATAAAATGTAAATATTATGTCATATTGGGTTGTTTGTACGTATCATTGTACAACATCTTATTGTACTATATGGAATATTCGTGGAAAATACTTTTTTTGTAACATTTTATTGTGCTATCTGGAATATTCATCGACAACATATTTAATTTTTTATTACTGAAATTCAAACTAGTGACAGGTATGATAATGGTCTGTCACTGTAAAACCCCATGGGCTGCAGCCTTTGATGGCAACCAATGACATGCATATCTTTTGTCCATCACTAGTAAACACATATTAGTGACTGGCACACGTACTAGTGACAAACACTTTTCTGTCACTAGTAACCTCATACTAGTGACTAGTCATTAGTGACTGACACTTTGCCCGTCACTAATAGGCCTTCTGAGCCAGTCACTAATAGCATATTCTGTAGTAGTGATATTCTAAGGAGAGGAAAAATCTATGCGGATTTCCGTGGACAACTTGTCTAAGAACTCCATGAAGCTCTGGCTTAAGGACATCGTCAAGGTGAAGGACAAGAAGCATGGCTTCAAAATCACCTTTGACATGTTCAAATGCGGAAAATTCCTAGAGGTAACCATGTTTCCTTTATTGCTTTTATATATACTCTAAGGTTTCTGACTTGGGTGTATCAACCATCTGACATGCCTTTGACTCATGAGCTACCGGCCTTGGCGGAGGAAGAAATCATGTCCCAGGTCTATAATCCAAAGATGAAGGACGTACAGGTCGTGTCAGATGATGATACCTCCAAGGATTATCCAGCTCTAGCAACACGGAAGCGGAAGATCTCCACCTCTGACACTATTGTCGAGGGCAAGAAGAAGAAGAAATCGGAGAGTGGAGTCTCCAAGAAATCCACTGCCGCCTTAGAGGCGGAGAAGAAGAAGTCCACCGGCATCCCACTAACCAAGGCACCTGTTGTGGTGTAAGAACATTCATTCTCTAAGTTTACTTTGCACCTGCTCATTCTTGTACTTATACTTTGTATGATTCAGTAAGAGATCCGGTGTTAGTTTGAAACGTACATCCAAAGATGTTGGAGGTTCTAAGAGTATTCACGAGATACTGACCAAGTCCTCGCCTGCTATTGCTCCCCCGACTCCTACCGTCAAGCCTACAATAGGCTCTGCTTGAACTTCGTCCCACACCGCACTTGAGAACTTCATCCCCTAACTCCTACCGACCCAACACCAGATGTTTTAGGTTCTGTCGGTATGGACCTTGCTCCCAGCGGCCAGGCGATGCAGGATAGCACCTCTTGAAAAGTGACTAAAGCTCTAGCTAAGGATGCCACCGAAGAAGGGAAACAATTGGCGGAGAAAGCAGAAGCAGAAGCAGCAATAACCAAGTCAGGAATCTCTATGCCATCAACTGCTATGATAACACAGGAGATGGCTAGGGCTTCATCCATGCCTCTAGCTACTTCATCTTCCATGCCTCTAACTCGTCCGACACTAAGCCAGGATGATCTTATTTAGTAGGCAAATACTATTTATAACAATGCCTGGACCTTCCACAACGCATACGCCAACTTGGCAAACAATCTCAAGATTATTGCTATTGTAAGTCTTCGATCTTTACATTTCGCTTTATAATATAACCCACTGGAGCCCCCGAGCTCTTAGGCGGAAAACCATTAGTCATTGGCCTGAGTGCTCCAAAGAAGAACTAAGTGTAGAACTTGATAGTGTATCCCCCAAGTTTGTAGGTACAATGAATAATTCTAGATAGATACTCTAAGAGAAAACACACATGAGTTAAAATCTGATATTGTAGCCCCGAGCATCTAATTGAAACTGATAAGCTCTGACTAGACGCTTTCAGAGAAATATAAGCATAGGTCAAAATCTGGTTTTGTAGCTCCCGAGCTTCTAATTGAAACTGAAAAATTCTGACTAGATGCTCAAGATAAACTAAGTATTCTTCCTTTTGCAGAATGAGAATACCCGGAGGAAGGCTTCCAATGAGAAGTATGCCAAGCTGCAAAAAGAGCTAGATCTTGAAAAGGGTAAATCAGACTTTTTGAAGGAACAAATCAAAAATAGACAGCGTCTGTTTTCCTCCAAAAGTTCCCTAATCCTTCATTTGTGGCCATTTCATCCGAATTCTCACATGATGTATTTGTTTTGACTTGCAAATACCATTGCCAAGGCCAAAAGCATCATTGAGCAATCCAAGCGCATCAAAGAGCTGGATGATGAGAATAAGATCCTGAAGAAAGACCTAGATGCTGCCGTCAAGGGGCATGAAGAGTCAATGAAGGTTCTGCAAGAATCTGCTGATGCTGAGATGCAATGCCTGAAGAAGGAGATTAAACACCTCAAGGAGCAAAACCAAGACGCCACAGAGAAGAATTTTCTGGGCCTTGAGGCGTACAAAAAACATTAGAAGGAGCATGACATCTTGGCGGAAACCCGCCATCAAGCTGAAACCAGCATCTTTGGTAACTTTCCTCCTTATTTCTCAATTTTGTAAAAGTATATTACTATTGTACTCATGACCCTTGTCTCTTACGAAAACACAACTCCCATTGGTTTAACCAACATGTGCGAAGGTGCTCTGGATTCAAAGGAGTGCATGATTCTTGCAGCAACTTCATTAATACTGCCATCACTCAAGCCAAGGAGATAGTGTAACCCTTGGACATCACCATCAAACCAGCAGATTTTGTTGCCAAGTACTCAAAAATCCTCCATCGAGCCCCAGAGAAAATAAGGAGCTAGAAAGCATCTTTATCCTTGGTGAAGGCACACTATGACGAAGCCTACATGGACCTGATATCCTCTGGTATGCCGAAGTTTGACGAGGAAGGGCGTGAAATTGATAGCACACTGCTATTTGGAACTCCCTTGCCGGCTATGATACCAAGATTTCCAAGCTCATCAAGGCGTATGTCTTAGTGCCAGCCGAAGAGATGGATGATGAGCTAGCAACTTCAGAGTCTAGTCCCGGATCCTCCGAGTTTGATGATCTCTCTAGGCCAACCTCTCTTGTCGCTAATGATGCATCATCGAAGTCCCCTACAACAGAGCCTACACTTATTGTATTAAATGTGTCTCTGCGATGTTTTGTATGTATGCAGAAAAACTTGTAGATGTAAGGTGGAAAACTTGGCAGCAAGCCTCCTGCTAGTTATCTATATCTAGCATGTATATATTTTTAAGTAAGTACTGGCTTATCCATTATTATGGTTCATATGCTTGACCTTTCGTGAGACGGAAGACTCGCAGCATAGAACCATGTTCTCAGGTGATGATGCTTAATAGCATCGTTAAGAACCAAAGAACAAAATCATCGGCTTTGATCGCCAAAAAGTCACTACTCTAGAATCCACATAAAAACAATAGAAAACATGTAGACCAGAAAACTTAAGCTAACGCCCGTAGGCGGAATTTTCACAAGTACAAACGCAAACTTGCACATAAATGGTTTATATGATCCAAAAATGAACACTAAAGGAGTTAAAATACTCAACAAATATGAGTGAACCAAATGCTTTATTTCATTGATCATATAAGATACTTATTACATAATATAAAATATGCCAAGTGTAAAAAGGACGTAGCTGTGCTATGTTCCATGGCCGACCGGTCTCTAGATAATCATCATCGGGGCCATGTCGCTTGTGCTTGCGTTCTATAGGATTATCTTTCAACTCGCGAATATCGACGAGGTAATAGGAACCATTTAGCAGTGCTTTGCTTATGACGAATGGTCCTTCTCAAGGCGGGGATAGTATGTGTGACTTTTTCTGCTTGAGGCGAAGCACCAAATCCCCCCTCTTTAAATGAGCGTTGCCTAGCGCGGTGACTATGGTAGCTGCGTAGCTTCTGCTAGTAGATGGCGGATCTCTTGCATGCCAAGATGTGTTCTTCCTCGAGGAGGTCCACAGATAGGTGTCTGGATTCTTCAGCATCATCTTTGTTGTAGGCGGCAACTCTTGGTGCATCATGGAGGATGTCGGATGGTATAACATCTTCTGCTCCATAAACCATGAAGAAGGGGATCAAGCCGGTAGATCTGTTGGGTGTTGTTCGTAAACTCCACAAGACAAATGGTAATTCCTCTACCTAGGATCTAGCTTCTCTTTGTAGCGGTGCCTCTAAGCGTGGCTTGAGTCCTTGCAGAATTAGTCCATTGGCTCACTCCACTTTTCCATATGACTACGGATGTGCCACAGATGCTAGGTCAAAGCAGATACCCTTTTCATGACAATACTCCTCAACTTATCTGAGTGACAAGTTTTTGCCATTGTCGGTGATGATGCTATGCAGGAGACCTAATCTCACCACTAGATCCCAGACAAATTTCAGGGTTGTTGCCCCATCAAGCTTTCTAATTGGTTTAGCTTCAATCCATTAATCCATTTAGTGAATTTGTCAACTACAACTAACATATGTGTAAATCCACAAGGTGATGTCTGCAAAGGACCAACAATGTCAAGCCCCCAGACCGCAAACAGCCAAGTGATTGGTATTGTTCACAATTCTTCAGCTGGAACATGTGGTTGCCTTGCATAAAACTGACACCCAATACAAGTCTGCACTAGCTTGTCAGCGCCCGCCTTGGCGGTAAGCTAGTAGAATTCTTGCCGTAAGGCTTTGGAGACCAACAATCGGGGAGAAGCGTGATGCCCCCAATCCCCGAGATGTATCTCTCTAAGGATATCCATACCTTGCTGCTAGGAGATGCACCGTAGGAATACTATTGTGGTACTTCTTTTATATAGCTGGTCGTCTATTATGACATAGCCTTTTGCCCGCCCTAGCAAGAAAACTTATGAGCTAACATGCAACGGCTTTCCCTTGCTTCAAAACTACAGGTTTTAGCCCTCCGTTTGCTGGTCGCCAAAGATGCGTACTATCTGCTGGCTTTTGACTCCATTGCTGTGCAATGTTCCGTCTTTAAGGTAGTCCATGAACGGTTTTTTCCAAGCCGGAGAGGTCACTGCAACGGCATTAATATCCGGGTTGTCGAGTTCTACTCTCTTCATGGATGGAGTCCATAAATCTTCTAGGAAAATGCCAGGTGGAATTGGTCGACGGGCCGATCCATGCTTAGACAACAGATCTGCTGCTTCATTGTCCTTCCTTTTGATGTACTTGACTTCGTAGTCGTCGAAGCACTTGGCTATCTCGTCTACTTTGTCTTGATATGTCACCATCATAGGGTTCCGCGCATTCCAGGTGCCAGCCACCTACTGGGCAACCAAGTCGGAATCTCCATAGCAAACTATGCACTTGATGCTAATATACTTGGCTACAGGAAGTCCATGAATGAGAGCTTCATACTCCACATTTTGTTGGTAGCGTTGAAGTGGATCTACAGGACATACTACAACTTCTCCCATGTTGGTGATTGTAGTAATACACCATCCCCCGAGCCATTGAGTAACTTGGATCCGTCAAAGTGCCTGACCCAAAAATCTAGCTCTGGCACATGAGTCTCTTCTGGCAGTTCTATCTAATCTGTGATAAAATCAGCCAATTCCTAAGATTTGATAGCGTCGTGCCTCTTGTAGGTGATTTCGAAGGCGGCAAGATCGATGCCCCACTTCGCCACCCTTCCTGTACTGCCGCTATTGTTGATAATGTCAGACAGTGGAGCTTTGCTCACCACTATGATGGGATGCTCCTAGAAGTAATGCCTTAGCTTGCGCGAAGCAAGGAAAACTCCATAAGCTAGCTTCTGGTAGTGCGGGTAATGTTTCTTGGATTCCATCAAGACCTCGCTTACATTGTAAACTACTTGTTGAACTCCATGTTCGTGCATTGGTTCCTTGCGCTCCACCTCGGCGATGATGCTGATAACCTAGTTGGCTGCCGCCATGTATATTAACATTGGCTCCATTGACTCCGGTGCTGCAAGTATTGGTACGGAGGAGAGTATTCTCTTCAACTCCTGAAGTGTTTCATATTCCTCGTCCGTCCATATGAATTTTTCTGCCTTCTTGAGTAACTTATAGAGCGTTATTGCCTTATCTCCAAGTCAGTTGATGAATTGGCTTACTGCTTCGATGTAGCCTGTGAGCCGCTTTATGTCCTTCAAGCATTTAGGACGTTTGATGTCGAGGATGGCCTTGATCTTATTCGGGTTAACCTCAATTCTGCAATGCAAAATGATGAAGCCCAACAATTTGCTGGCTAGGAACCCAAACAAACACGTCTTGGGGTTGAGCATCATATTCTATTTCTAAAGGTTGTCAAAGGTTTCCTGTAAGTCAGCGATGCGATCATTTGATTTCTTTGATATCACCGTGATTTCATCCACATAAGCGTATACATTGTAACCTATTTGGTCATGTAGGCAATGTTGCATCGTCCTCTAGTACGTAACACCAACGTTTTTCAACCCAAAGGGCATCATGACGTAGCAGTACATGCCGTAAGGTGTGATGAATGAAGTGGCTAATTGGTCTGACTTTTGCATCTTGATCTGGTGGTATCCTGAGTATGCATCGAGAAAACACAGAATTTTCGAGCCAACCGTTGAGTCAATGACTTGGTCAATGCGAGGCAAAGCAAATGGATCTTTCAGGCACGATTTGTTCAAGATGGTGTAATCAACGCACATTCTTAATTGTATGGTTCCCTTTTTGGGGACACGTACGTGATTGGCCACCCACTGGGTGTGAATAACTTCTCAGATAAAACTATCCTTAAGTAACCTAGCTAGCTCCTTGCTGAAAGAGCATGTGCCCCCCATGTGTGGTTTTGGTAATTAATGACTATCTTTATGGACTAATGTGTGTATTAAGTTGCACTTGTAAGAATTGTCCATTGGCATCGCTTGGAGTATGTGTTGGATTCAAGGTGGAAGATATGAAGAAGAAGTTGCGTTGTGCAAGCTCAAAAGGCTTCATCCTGAGAAGATCTCATGTTTGTTGCTTGCCATCCTCGGTGTTCATGGATCGATGAAGACAAGATCAAGTATGCTCAAGGCAAAGGTATTCTTGATAGGTTTTCCCTTTTGCCGGTCTCGTGTTAGTAGTTGAGATACCGGGTTTAGGATAGATAGCCGTACTATCAAGAGGGGCTCTCGAGTGAGTATCTCGATCATATCGTTCGGAGAGAGCTCAAACCTTTGCATACTTGCATCATCGTATTTGGTTGTTTATTTATCTTATCCATGTGAGGATATAGATCTTGTGGTAATCTTCATAACAAGCTCTTGTTCATCAAAATCGGATCTCCCTTTTGTACCTTGTTGCAATTTTTATCTTGGCGGTTTTCCGGATTCTCACTGAGTGAGGTATCTCACATTATACTACTTGATGCCTTCTCAGTTGGGTAGCTCTTGTTGTCCTCTTTCCAAAGAAATTGGATTCAGGTCAATCGAAGTCTCCTAGCCCAAGTTATGTTTCTTGGGGTATTTGCCTTTTGTTTTAAAATAAAAGGAAAAAGATATTTTCTTAGCCGTCCGATACTACCGGGCCCAGTACCGAACGCATCTGAACCAGCATGTTCCCCCCTGCCATGCTCGGTGGCCGCTTCCGGTGCTACCGGCCTGGCCCGGTAGTACCTCCCGGGTGGGCCGGTAGTACCGGCCGACCTAGGTCCGTCCCCAGCTTCCCAGCCCAGCCGCCTCGCTCCGCTTGCTCGCTTCCAATCGCGCGCACTGCCTCACTTCCCCTGATCCCCTGCCACTCTGCTCGCTACCTGGCATGCTCGCTCTCGCGCGTGCGTTCCCGCCTCGCTCCGTTGCCGCTGCTCCCGCTCGCGGGCCGGCCCAGCATCGCCCCACCTGCTCCCTGCCGCCACCGCTTGCTGGGCCTCGAGTTCTGCCTGTCGCTGCTCCGCTGCTTTCGCTTTGTGCGTGCTCTCACCCTGCTGCGCTTCGCTCGCTCTCGCCAGCTGCAGCCACTGGCCCTAATCCCCTTGTCTGCCCGCTCGCTTCGTTCGCCCTGGGTGGGTTGACCTGCAGCTTGGCGGGCGGTAGTATCGGGGATCTCCGGTACTACCGGCCCTGTCCTGGAAAGAGGCCCAATGGCCAGATTTCTCGCCCCCATATATATAACCTTTTCCCCTTATTCTTTTGTGTTGCTTCTTCCTCTTTCTTTCTTCAAGCTTTACCTACTCTTTGATACATCTCTTGGCTTGATTTCTTCACACCCCTCCAATGATTCTTGCCAATATTTGAGGGGAAGAAAGAGGTGATCTATAGATCTATAATTTGACCAAGCCTTTTCATCTCTTTGTGAGTGAATCTTTGGGATCTAGATCTTTGGGGGATTTTGTGTTCCTCTTTGTGTTCTTCCTCTCTTGTTCCCCCAATTGCTTTAGTAGCCTTGTTGGAACTTGAGAGTGAAGATTTGGGGCATCTTTGTGGTGTTCTTGCCATTTGCATTAGTTGCATTGGTGTGTGTTCTCTCCAGAGGATTTGTTCGGTGATATTCATTGAAGCTTGTCCCTCTTGGGTTCTTGGAACCCTAGACGGTTGTGTGGCCTTTGTGGCGTATTCTTGGCGTCATCAATTAAGTTGTGAAGCTCCCCCAAGATTGAGCCCTTGGTGGCGATTATTGGGAGCCTCGAATTAAGTTGTGGAGATAGCCCCAATCTTGTACGGGTTCGGTGACCACCCTTAAGTGTCCCATAGTGGAACGGGTGCTTGCCCGCATGGTGGGTGCTCAGGAGAATAGGGTGAGGCCTTTGTGGCGTTGGTGGTCTTAGTACCGCCCACCCCTCCAACGAGATGTACTCCCTTGTTGGGAGGAACTCGGTAAAACATCATCGTCCCCGCGTGCCTTGGTTATCTCTATACCCGGGCTCTTTACTTATGCACTTTACATTCTGATAGCCATCGTGCTTGAAGTAATCTATATTGCTATCATATTGTTGCTTGTCTTGCTTAGCATGAGTTGTTGGTGCACATAGGTGAACCTTAGTATATCTAGGCTTTGTGCTTAACAAAAGAAAACGCTAGTTTTATTCCGCCTTTATTAAGCCCATATCGTAGAAGTTTTAATCGCCTATTCACCCCCCTCTAGGAGGTGGTATTGGAGGAATATCCTTCCACAAGTTCCACCTGCTTGGTCTTCATGGCTACCTTGAAGGCGGGTTCGGAGTCAGAAATCTGGTTCTTCGAAGCCGGCGTCTCTGAGGCATTGACCTGGTGCTGGATCTCCTTGAACTCATCACCGTAGAGGACTGCTTCAGCAAAGGCGGCTTCACTCAGCACACACTCCCTTGCTTTGTTGAAGTTTCCTGCAACGATGATGATGCCATTTGGTCCGGGCATCTTGAGCTTGTTGTAGATGAAGCCTGGCATGGCGAGGAAGTGGTGGAATATGTCGCGTCCAAATATGACGTGATACACGTTCTTGAAGGGCACCACTTCAAAGGTCATACGCTCTTGGTCGTAATGTCGACACCACCAAAGGCAACCAAAAGGTTTTTGGATTCAAGGGACTGAGCTTGGCAGCCAGGGACAACACCATGGAACATGGTGTTGCTCCCCCTTAGCTAAGTCTCCCTCTAGTTCATCTTGTGCAGTGTATCAACGTACATAATGTTGATGCTGCTTCCACTGTCCATGAGGCACCTGGTGAACCCGGTGTCGTCAATCAGGGGGTTGATGACCATGGCATATTGGTTCTCTATTGGGATGAGCTCTGGGTGATCTTCTCTTTCCCAAGTAATTGGAATTTCCGACCATCTCACATACTGGGGAACTGGGGGAGGGTGGCCATTAGTATCCTCAAATAGGTTTGCTGTCCCCGGATGGTGGGAGTGCCAAGGAAGGTATGGTAGCATGGATCCTTCTTATCGAAGGGCTTTTTGCCCTTTCCATCACCCTTGTCGGCTGGTTTGGGGTCCACGTCTTCATCGATATCATCTGAATCCTTGGACTCTTCCTCCTTCTTCTTCCCCTTGCCCTTTGCGTGAGGTCTGTTCTTTCGACTTTGCTTGTAGCCGGACTTAGGGTCTTCCTTGAGGTCGTTGACAAACTTTCACTAGCGGTTGGTATGAGTGGCTTTACCATTTGCGTCGAGATGGACGAAACATGGCATATCATGGTACTCCTCGTACGTCTGAGGAACACAGGACGCTGCAGTTATAGAGTGACTCTGCTACTGCCCACGGCCATCCCCCCGGCCACGACCATGTTGTCTGCCTTCGCCTGTCCCAACAAAATTCATGGCGACCATGTCAGCTGCTTGCTTGTCTTCGGGCGGATTCTTACGCTTGTTATTGTTCTTCTTCTTGGCCCAGGTGGGAATAGCCACTGCGAGGGACCCGTGAGCATTATTGTCGGTGGTTGCGAACTCACTAGCCTTGGCAATCATTGAGTTGAGGTTAAGTTTGCCTTTCTATTGAGTGCGCTTCAACGTATGTCGGAGCAGTGTTCCCTTTTCCAGACTGTCAATGAAGGCGGCCATAGCAGTTTGATCATGTAGTCCTGCACATGAATTTTTCATATCAAGCCAACAGGATAGGTAGGCACGAGATGATTTGTCCTTTTCCCGCAGACACCGCTGTATGTCACCGACAGTACATGGACGTTTGTACGTATCATCGAAGTTGTTGGTGAATGCTTCATGCATGTCCAACCAATTACAGATTGATTTCTCTGGCAAATCGTTGATCCATTGTTGGGCGGTGCCAAAGACCATTAGTGGGAGGTACTTGATAGTGATGTTGGGGTTTCCCCCTGCGATTTCAATAGCTTCGCGGTAGTCCTGTGACCCCATGGCTGGCCAAGCAGTGCCTTTAGAAGGCTTTATAGTCTTGTCAATCCGGAGGCCCTTAGGGTAGGTTGTGGCCCGGATAACTGGTCCAAAATAACGTGGCCCCAAGTATTGCTCTTCCCGAGATTCATGGATCTTATCAAGGTGTGATCGTGCATCATACGGCTCCAGTTGTTTCTTGTGCCCATTTCCACCATGGGGGGGAGAGTTGTGGTGCGATTTCTGAGACCTACACGATCCTCCACCATGGTGAATACTGGGTGGCAGCGGTTGCGGTGCTGGTGGTGGGTTATCCTTCTTGTTACTCCCTCCATGCGAATCTTCATGCCTGCCACGGTTGCTTGTCGGGCTCAGGGCTTCCTTGTGAGATTTTTTCCTACGTTCGTTGTTGCCACTGTGCTCTGCTTCATGCCGAGGATTCTCTCCATGGTCGCATATAACGATGCCAACCTAGGGGCGCCTAGGAGGTGTCATGCTCGTATAGTGGCGCGACTATGGGTCGTCATGATGTCAGGACTGAGGGGGAGGCGGCGAGCAACGGGGGTGAGCCTTGTCTTTGTTACCGGAGGATATTGGGATAGCATCAGCCCAGTTGCGCGTATCCCTTCGTCTTTGTTCCATGGATCTAGTGTGGGATCCTTCATTGTGAGGTGATCTTGGTCTGTGGTGATTGTTTATGCTAGACCAGTAGAGCTCCGGGTTGGACTCGAGCCTCTGTGAGGTGGCCTTCTCCTACTGCTTGCAAGCCTTGGCCACAAGGTCATAGACCCGATCCACCGCTTCAGGTGACCTATCCCATTCGAGTAAGTTCTTGGAAATAACCATATTGAGGGTGGGGGTTGTCATGACTTGCTTCCCAGCCGAATTGATGTAGGGGGTAGCTTTTGCTGGTTTGGATGGAGCCCATCCCAAGTTGCGTCGAACGCCTGGATTGCCGATGACATGAGCCGGAGCTTTCTTTGCCTTGTGCATCAGGCGAAACTTCTTGTATTCAGCCTCCATTCCTCACGCCGCCTTGATCGACTGTTGTGCCATGGCCAAATCCTTGTCCAGCTGCGTGCCCTGTTCTGCAATGCACTTGGCCTCTAAGAGGATTTCCTAGTGTTTCTAGTCAAGCTGCATAACGTTCTGGATATGGGAAACCATCAACAGTTTGACAAGGAGCTCGACGTATATCACCTTGTCCTAGGAGTGACCAAGGGGTTTCCAACTGCTGATGTGGATGGTGGAGGTGGTAGGTTTGCTCGGTATGCAGCATTGGCCTCAGTAGTGAATTCCTGCGGCTACTACGGGAGGATAGCCGGAGGGGGCATGGCTTTTACCAGAGCCAAAGGATTGGCGACTTTTTTACCATTGGACAATGTGGCTCGCATTGGCCACTGCTGGCGGATCTTTTCCGGCTCCTTGGTACTGCTGATCTTCTTCTATCATACTCCTGATGGCCACTAATACCTGGTTGGGAAGTGCCGGCTTTCTCAGCACGCTCCTCCCTCTCGAACTCCTTCTTGATTTCCCTCATGGCAACATCGTATTCCTCCGATTTGGTCTCTAAACCACCACCATCCATGTTGATGTCAGCGTAACGTGCATCGAGCACTGAGTCAGGTTAGCCTCGGTGTTTTTGATGGTGGAGTTGGAGGTAGAGCGTGTGGGGCTGGTAGTCTTGGCTTTTCTGGCTACAACGGCGATCTCGGCCTCATCTTCCTCATTGGCATCAACAAAGCTGTTAACAGTTGCGATCATCTCATTGAGGGTTGATACATCGTAAATGTATCTATAATTTTTGATGTTCCATGCTTGTTTTATATCAACTATCTTATGTTTGAGATACTTTTATGCATTTTCTAGAACTAACCTATTGACAAGATGCCGCAGTGCCAGTTGTCTATTTTCTGCTGTTTTTGGTTTCAGAAAAGCTGGAAAAGAAATATTCTCGGAATTGGACCGGACAAAAGCCAAATTCAATATTTTACAAGATGACTCACAGAGCCAGAAGCAGAGACGGAGGAGGGCCAGGGGATGGACACACCACCTAGTGGCGTGGGCCAGGCCAGGCCGCACCAGTGGGTGGTGTGGGCCCCACAGGCCTCCACCGACCTTGCCCCTTCGCCTATATATTCCTCCCGGAATGAAAACCCTAAGTACGAGATCAGATTTCCACGAAAAGTTCCACAGTGCCGCCGCCACCGAAGAAGAGATTCGAGGGACATAAGTCTCTATTTCGGCACCCTACTGGGATGGGGAAGTGCCCCGGAGCCATCTCCATCAACTCCACCACCATCTCCATCACCGTTGTTGATTCCCATGATGAGGAGGGAGTAGTTTTCTCTCGAGGCTAAGGGCTCTACCAGTAGCTATGTGTTCATCTCTCTCTCTATGCGTGATCTTATGAGATCATGAGCTTTGTAATCTATAGATCTATTTTACTACTCAAGTGCTTTAATGAATCTCTGCTTATCCCCACGTGTGTGAAGTTGACACTGTGCACACCGTGTGGCACTTTGGCTAAGGTTACATAAATACTTATCATGAGTATAATTTGAGTTGGATGTCTCTATGAGATTGTGGTGTTTGTTGGAACCATCTAGAGCTCAAGGTGACAGTGAGGGGTTATCTAGATGGGGAATGTGAACTTTAAGGTGTGCTGTTATAGCCCTACATCGTCCAACCGGAGAGTAGTTCAGGGTAGAATCCTAAAGAGAAGATATTTATATGAGAGTGTCCACTAGTGAAAGTATGATCCTTAGGCCTTGTTTCTAAGCATTGAAACACCATTTACAATAAGTTTTGTTACATGTTTACTTGCTGCCACTCTTATTTCAGATTGCAATTACCACTTATAATCATCCATATTACTTGTATTTCACTATCTCTTTGCCGAACTAGTGCACCTATACACCTGACAAGTGTATTGGGTGTGTTGGGGACACAAGAGACTTCTTGAATCTTGATTGTAGGGTTGCTTGAGAGGGATACCTTTGACCACTTCCTCCCTGAGTTTGATAAACCTTGGGTGATCCACAACACTGCACTTGGAGGCCCAACACTGTCTCCCTGAGTTTGACCACTTCCTCCCTGAGTTTGATTGTAGGGTTGCTTGAGAGGGAAACTTGTTGCTGTTCTACAAACCTCTGCACTTGGAGGCCCAACACTGTCTACAAGAATAGAAGCATGCGTAGAAATCAAGCTATTTTCTAGCTTCGTTGTCGAGGATCGAAGAAGAAGAAACTCCCACGTCAACAACTCGCCATCAAAGCTATTTTCTGGCGCAGTTGCCAGGGAGGTAAGGTAAAATGTACTCACATCCTCTGGCTACTAATCTATCTTCTAGTACTGTTGCTGGTGTGTGAGTGCTCGAAGTTATTCCCTTTAGATTCTGCAATTATATCTTTTTGTTTCTTGTTTTTATTTTCACTAGTTAGGCTTAATGGAAAACAACAACAAAATTAGAGAGCTTTTTAGTACTTTTCCTAAGGTAGAACATGAATGGTCTGAATTTTTTTTTAAAAACCCATGGAACTTTCTTTGCATGCTAATAGCAATGTTATTAGTATGAATTTTTTGAACACCTTTGTTACTAATGCTATGGAAATAAGCTTGGGGAAGTTAGTTTTTATGAAAATGATCTTTTTAGTTCCCCAGATTTAAAGAGGAAAATTTGCTCTGATAACACTTTATCTTCCATATGTGGTAATTCTAATGATACTTGTGATATTTTAAATCCACATACTGAAAGCGTCCCTTTTAAAATAACTATGGAAATTGTTGAACGTGTTATGAATAACTGCTATTTTGGAGATGGAACTGTCTATCCTGCTGATCATTTACTCTTTATACATGAATTATGCGAGTTGTTCAAGTGTGCAGGTATTTCAATGAACCAAGTTAAGAGGAAGCTATTCTCTTTATCACTTAAGGGCAAAGCAAGTGAGTGGTATAAGCTACTAGAAGATCCTCATCATTTGGAGCGGAAGGAACTTGAATCTCTCTTTTACTCTAAATTTTATCCTCCTCATGAAATTCATAAAGATAGGAATTACATTTATAATTTTCATCCTCATGATGGAGAAAGTATTGCCCAAGCATGGGGGAGATTGAAGTCACTAATGCTCAAATGTCCCATTCATGAGCTCCCCAGTAATATTATTATTAATAATATTTATGCAAGGCTTTCAGGACATTACAAGGACTATCTAGATACTTGTTTAGAGGGATCCTTCATAAGTAAGGAGGTAAAAGATAAGTGGGATCTTCTTGAAACAATTCAAAGCAATACCGAAGATTGGGATAACGACAAAGGTAAAGAACCAGGTATAAACTATGAGTATGATTGCATTAAGTCTTTCACTGAAACTGCTGATTTTCAAGAGCTTAGTGCTAAATATGGTCTTGATCCTCAAATTATTGTTGATTGTTGGAGAGCCTTTTTGATGGGTTCGTAGCATGGAAAACAAAAAATTTCTACCGCAAGAACGAACAAAACCCAGATCTAATCTAGATAAAAGCCAAGATCTAATCTATTAGACATGTGCAACAAGATAGATCTGTACTAACCCTTGTAGACCCGAAAGCGTTACGAGATCGGATCTCGTGGTTGATGTAGTCGATCACTTGCCGATCTCAAGATCGTGTGGAAGATCCTTCAGCGCCGTTCGGCAGCACTTCATGATCGGTCCTGCGTCTTGAGTCGAAGCAGACCTTCCTCTCCCCATTCCAGCAATCAGCGGAGGTAGTAGATCTCTCCACGGAATCCCAGCAGCACGACGGTGTGGTGGTGGTGGAGTAGAGAATTCTAGAGGGCTTCCCCTAAGCCAGAGCAGAGGGAAGGAGGAGGAGAGAGGCGGCTAGGGTTTGCGGATTGTGAGGGGGCTAGGGGGTGGCGCCCCCACCCCTCTATTTAAAGGAGGGAGGCGCCATAGGAGGGGGAGTCCTAGTAGGACTCCCCTCCCTCCTTGGCCGGCGGATTGGGAAGGGGGGAGGAGTCCTCCTCCCCCACTACTCCTTGTCTTGCCCTACAAGGATTCCTTGATCCTTTCTTGGTTTTCAAGCAAACTCCAAGAAATCTTCTAGAACCTTCTGGAACATTCTTAAACCTTCTAGAATCCCCATACAAATACTCCGGAACATTTCCTAACTTAGAAAATGATCCCCAATATATGAATCTTATTCTCCGGACAATTCCGGATCTCCTCGTGATGTCCTGAATCCAATCCGAGACTCCGAACAACATTTGGTCTCCAACGCACATTCCATATCTACTTAAAACAACTTCGAACCTTAAGTGTGTCACCCTACGGTTCGTGAATATGCAGACATGATGGAGACACCTCTCCGATCAATAACAATCAGCGGGATCTGGAGATCCATAATGGCTCCCACATACTCAACGATGACTTCGTGATTGATAGAACCATTAACATACGAAACCAATTCCCTTTGCCACGCGATATTCTACTTATCCGAGGTTTGATCGTCGGTATCTCCATAGCTAGTTTTACCTCGTTACTGATAAGTACTCTTTACTCGTTCCATGTTATGTCATCCCTTGTGACCCAGTCACATGCTTGCAAGCTAACTAGATGACATTCCACCTAAAGGGCCCAGAGCATATCTATCCGTCATATGGATGGACAAATCCCAATCTTGGTCCATGTGCTTCAACACATACTTTCAGAATACCCAATGGCACCTTTATAACCACCCAGTTACGAAGTGGTGTTTGATGTCATCAAAGTACCCATCCGGTGATGGTGATTAACATAACCTCATGGTCGAAGGATTAGGTTACTATGCATTTGAAAGCTTATAGCAATACGAACTTAATGACTTGATCTTATGCTACGCTTACTATGGGTGTGTGTCCATCACATCATTCTCCTAATGATCTAACCTTGTTATTAATGACATCCAATGTCCATGATCAGGAAACCATGATCATCAATTAATCAACAAGCTAGTTCCATAAGAGGCTTACTAGGGACTCTTTTATGTTTACAAAACACACATGTATTAGTGTTTCCTTGTAATACAATTATAGCATGGGATGTAAACATTCATCATAAACACAAAGATATATTAATAACCACTTTTATTATTGCATCTTGGGCATATCTCCAACTGACGAGGGTTTAACTCGTCAATGCCCATTGTTATGGACTTGGGTTTTGGAGAAGGAGGGAGCGCTGGAGACATCTATCGGCTAGCAAACAAGCACACAGGGGACAAAGGATTTACCCAGGTTCAGGCCTCGTAGAGGTCCCTACTCCTGCTTGTCTGCTCGTGGAATTATCGAGGGAGTCGAAAGTTACAATGACGCGCAGATGAAATCTGGCGAGGGTTGTGAAAACTAGGGTTGCGTGTGTCTTCCTCGCCGCCCCCTCCTAGCCTTTATATAGATAGGCTCGGTCTCGGGTAGCAGGTCGAGTCGGTTACAAGTTAGGGTTTTCCCCTTCAAACTTTCTATCTTTAGCTTCTTCTTGTCCTTCAAGCAATTGAGAGTTCATAGGTTACTCGAGTCCCTCCATCCGGGCCTTGGCGACACCGTGGGCCTGTCCGTATTTGGGCCGTATATACCAAGCTCGAGTACCTATAGGGTATACCCATGTCAAGAGGCCCCAGTGTCGGTGGAATCAGATTCATTGAGGACTTTAAACCTTGAGTGCCGGAATGAGTATATTCGATTGCTTTTATCTGTGTCATAGGGATTTTCGATATACGTGCCTGATATAACCGAAGTATCGGTATCAGTTAACCACCTTAGGGTGAAACAACGCAATCTACTCGAATTCGAGTCCCCGGACTCGAATCCGGAAAAGTGCTGGTGTAATTCGACTCAGGCCGCGGAGGTCTTACAGAAGTCAAATTGCAGTTATATGGGTGTGATCACTTGACGCGTCCGTCAAGGCATGTTCATCGTGCCTGTGGGCACGGATATATTTCTGGTAGTGCACAGTTAAATGCGTTGCCAAGCCTTATTCAGGTCTTACCTTCATGTCGTAGGCGCGGCATCCGAATTTTGTCATCGCGGAGACGATTCGGTTAACCCAGGAGACGCAGTCTCTTTGTAGGGGAGAAATTATGAGGTGGTGTCGCCATGATTTTCGAGTGCGGATGTTATCAACACACAGCTTTTTATTCAAATAATCATCTAGTGTGCGGCCAGCGCTCCCTATGGGAGTAGCCCCCGAGTGCCTGGTTGAGTCGAAGACTCAGCGGGACTAAAACTTTCTCATTGTGTCTTTTTGCTTGCTTGTTCAGTTGATGACCCAGGCATGGACTAAAAACTTTTGCGACTGCTCTCGTCTTTTGCCTGATTGTTTGTTTAGTCGATGACTCAGGCAGTTAAAATATTTTCGTGACTACTGTCGTCTTTTGCCTGCTTGTTTCCGGCGCTCCCTATGGGAGTAACCCATGTTCATAATCGAACTGTGTTTCGAGTGGTTGGGTTTGATCTTTGTGATTGTCCATGTTCCTGCAACAAGAAAAAGAAAAGTCGTAGGGTGCGCGGCTAGCGCTCCCTATGGGAGTAGCCCCCAAGTGCTTGGTGGAGTCGAAGACTCCAGCAAGAACTAAAATAGTCGAAGTTCTCCACTGCATAGCCTTGGTGACGTCAGTGCTGACGTTTGTATGACCTTAGTTGCCCACGTGAGCGGTTTTGATGGGACGTGACGAGCTGTGGGTCCTACTTCCTGACTTTGATTTGATTGGGCGTGCGTAATCTTATTTTTAACTGTGCCTCCTCGATTTCCGCGCTTAATGGTAGAAGTGGGGGGACGGTTCGCGCTTCCTCTTCTCCACGTGTCCTACGCGATGCGTGCCACGTGTCCAATAGGGTTTTTGTCAGCCGTTGGATTGCATCTTCTAAGGGTTAAGTAAAGATGCCGCGGTGGTAATTTTCCCATCTGTGTTCTATCTTCCTTGCTGCCATCGCCATTGCCCTTTGCTTTCCTGTTTTTCTCTGCGCCCATCTTATCCACGACGCTGGACCAGCTCCGTTCGTTCCCCAGCTATTTTCTTCGCTCTCATCACCGCCGCGCAATGGGGAAGAAGGGATCTGCTGTCACTGATTCCGTGGCCACCCTTGCTGCAGTAAAGAAGAGGGGTGGCTCCGCTGCTGCGGCCACCAGTGCCGCCGCCGCCGGGAAGAAGAAGGTCGCGGGTACTCGCGTGACGAATGGCGCATGGCGCCCCTCTATCATCAAGGTGTTGGATCTCCGTCTTCTTCGCTAATACGGAGTGATTTCTGCATCAGTCGCCGATTCGCGCGTCCCCAGCAGTGAGACTGTTCCTGTGCCTCTTGCTGGTTATCGAGTGATGTTTCTTGCATTCATCATTCGCGGTCTTTCCTTGCCTCTTCACCCCTTTCTTCGGGGTCTTCTGTGTTTCTATGGGCTCCAGCTCCATCAGCTGTCCCCAAATTCTCTCCTCCACATCACTTGTTTCATCACTCTCTGCATGTGCTGGCTCGGAATTGAGCCGCACTTTGGTCTTTTCAAACGCATTTTTAAATTGAAGCGTCAGTCCGCATCTGGCTCTTTAGTTTATGACGTAGGTGGTTGCGGAATCCATGTTGATCCATCCGCCTCCTACTTTGATATCAAACTCGCCATGTCCATCCAGGGATGGAGGGACAGATGGTTCTATGTGCGCGATCAGAAGGCCACGGACGAGCACTTTGGACTCACTCCCTTCGATCCCGCGACTCCCTGCAAGAAGATGCGTTCTTGGAAGAACGTGATCATGCCTTCCGAACTCACGGAGACGGACGTGCTATATCAGCGCGTCTGCGACCTCGAGAGTCGCATAGGCGCAGAAGAGGGAGGCTGCGCCCTTGTCAGGACCTCGCTGCATCGTCGCGTCCAGCCTCTCCAGGCCAAGGTCCATCCCATGTTCCAATGGGGTGGCTCTGATGATCCCACTCGCGTGTCTGCCGATGGCATGTCCGCGAGTGAGGTAGATAAGAGGGTGCGACTGGTCATGAATTATACCCTCAAGGATGTGCTTCGAGCAGGCGATCGTTCCTCCTTTCGATGCTTCGAATCCTCCTCCTGAGGTATGGTTGTGCTACGTAGTAGCGTATTTTCTCGATTGCGTCTTCTGGTACTTATCTGTTTTATTTTTTGTATGCAGGAGTGGGCAGTATCGCCTTGCATGCCTCCCCTTCCTGAGGGGATTATTCCTCGTGAGGCTGTGGAAGAGGACCAGTCTGAGTCGACTGTCCCTTCCGATGTTGAAGAGGAAGCCCCCGAGTCCGAGAGTCTGGATACTATAGCGTTAGCGGTGAGGATTCGGCCTCGACTCCTTCCAATCTAGGAGGCGCAGTTGTTGGCGCGGAGTCGCCAATTCCCGCCATTCAATGAGGGCTGTGGCACCGTCTTCTCGCAAGAAGATGCGATTGCCCAAGCAGTCTTCGTCGGAATCGACGGAGGCCACATTTTATCTTGATAGATTTGACTGGTAAGTTTTGCTAGTGCATTCGTTCTTTGCTTGTTTTCTTCGTGTTGACTTTGCCCTGGAGTTTGCCCTTTCTGAGTGGATGCTTTATCTTGCAGCCAAGAGGCGTCGTCATCGTCTGGCAACGTCGAATTTTTGAAGGAATCAGGAGTCGCGACCTCAAAGGCCAAGATGGAGGTCGAGCGTGCTCCTTCTCCTCCTCCGGCGGCCCACTCCGGGCACAATTCTTCGAGCTCTCCTCACGTAGGGGAGCATCGAGTAGTAGCTCGGATGATGGTTCAGCAATCTTCTTCGGAGTCGCTGGAGGACCATGTAAGTATATCTCCCTTTTTTTATAATTTGGCAGTCAACGCCCTTTGTTGCCCTCTGCTGACTCCTTGTTTTGTGCGACAGATCCTTGTAAAGGAAGCCGCGCAGGTAGCGGAGCAAGTGATGGCGATAGGTCGCCAGCATGCGATGCTGGAGAAGCGCCACCGCGTGGTTGAGAGTGAGTATTCTATACCTGTTTTTTTTGTTTTCTCTGTATTTTGGCATTATCGACTGATAGCCAGATTTTTGACTATCCTGTAGCTGAGCATAATGCTTTACTACGTGATGTCGCCACGTTGGAGAACACGCTGGCCGCAGCAGTGAAGGGGCGCGACGAGGCACTCGCGGCTCGTGATGAGGCCCAGAAGCGCGAAGAGGATCTGCGTGCCTCCTTTGCGGCTAGGGAGAAGTTGTTTGAAGAGCAACTTTTTTCAGTCGCCAAGGCCCTCTTAGGTACCTCTACTTGGTAGATATTTATCGATGTTCTTCTTTTCCTCTGTAGTGCCGGTGGCCTTAGGACTTTGATCCGTGTACGTATTTTGTTGTAGATGCTGGTGGCTTGAGCTTTGATCTGCAAGCCCTTGGTCGCGATGACGTTTTGGCGGGCGCGGTATCTGCAGTCGAAGACCGTAGCGCCGTTGTCCAAAACACGTTGTCCAAAGCCAAGGCCACCCTGAGTCGCCTCCGGGAGGAGCTGATGCCGAAGGCGGAGCTGGTAGACAATGTGGAGGAGCTGGTGGAGTCACTCGCTAGGGGTGTACCTGCCACGTACAAGAACTCCCTCCGCGCAGCTGGTGCGACCATGTCGCTTGCCATGGTGCAAGCCCACGGAGTCGAAGTGGATCCCTCTGCGGATGGTCAGCAGGTAGTGTTCGCTCCTTTTGCGACTGCTTGTGCCAAATATGGCCATTCCTTGATAAACACCATTGCCAAGTATTTGGAGGAGTTGAATCGCGCAAAGAAGGCGGCGAAAACTTGACCTCAGGGCGGCGGAAAGTCGATGGCATCACATCGCCACGGACTTGATGAAGCCCCCAAGGTCCTCGAAGTCGAAGAAGCCAGCTGCTCCGTAGTTAGTTACTTGTAATAGCTGACGAACTCGCTCTTTTGATTAGAGATCATGCCTGTTGGCGAATGTGTTTGTACATACTTTTTATTGATCCTGAATGCACCTGTTTACTTTTGACTTTTGAGTTGGTCGCCTTATATTGCTTTTGCCTTGATTTTTTGATAGGGTACGTCAAGTGGCCCTGTGGGGGGAACCCCATTCTCGCCATCTCTTGAGGATACAATGGCACCACCTCACTCTAGTGTAGAGGAGCTTTCCTTGCTTTCGCGACTTCGTGATCGCGTTAAGCAGCTGGAGCGTGAGTTGCCTGTGATCCGTGGTAGCGCGGACGTGTGGAAGTCGAAGGCTGAAAAAGCCACCGCCCGTGAGCAATATTTGCTTGGCGAGGTGACGCAGCTGGATGACCAGTTTAAGTATTAGTTTGCTCATCCTCGTCTTCTCCTTTGTAGATGATCGCAATGGTACGTTGTACTCATGCTGTTGATGCTGCTTCGTGTAGTTGTTAGCGCGCATCGTCCACAGGACGAGAGGGATAGGATTGCCATCCGCCTTCATGATCTCACCCAAGAGCAACTTCAGGAGAGTGGATACTTCTGGGTAGATCATGATCGTGCGACTGCGTTAGCGACCCTGCAGGATCGCGCCTCGCGAGTGCTGCTTTTTCTGAAGAAGTCGCAGTCGTGCTTGAAGAACATCTACCGGGCGATGTTCCCGCTGGATGATACTCCGTCAAGCCTGCTGGCCCTTCTGACAAAATTTTAAGATATGTCCGCGGTTCGCGAGTGCGTGAGGCAGCAGCTGGTGGCTGGTGCCAAGGCTGCGCTCTCCGTGGTGCGTTTGCACAGGCCTGACGTGGATGTCGCCGCCATTGCATCTGGGCCACCGGCGCCACCAGCAGGATCTTCCTGGAACATGGTGCCGCACTATCAAGCGGTG
This sequence comes from Avena insularis, assembly GCA_023614405.1. Classification (NCBI taxonomy): domain Eukaryota; kingdom Viridiplantae; phylum Streptophyta; class Magnoliopsida; order Poales; family Poaceae; genus Avena; species Avena insularis. The sequence continues at coordinate 73,996,162 of CM042692.1, read as the reverse complement.
GATCGTCCAGCTGAGGAAATCGTCGACTTCTTCGAGGAACAGACTAATGTTCTTCTGTTGCAAGGGTAGCCAAATATGTATCCTGCATACAAGTGTACTGGTGTTGTAAAGCTCATATATAGTTTTGTAGATAATTTACAAATAGCTTTATAAGCGTGGGGTGCATTGCACTTATGCGAGTCCTTTTCGTTAGCCTGGCCATCTTTGTATCTTTCCCCTATCAACCTGTCAGCTGCGTGGCAGCTGGGTTGTGTTTATGTTTAGGGGTTCGATTGATGTGCCAGCTACTCAGGATGTCACGTTATTGTTCGAAGAACATATGTATATAGGGTGGCGCAGCCCCCGAGAATGAAAGTTGACAAAAGAAAAGAGAGCACGGAGTTTTGGGGCACTTAGCTTTCATTTATTCGGAGAATAGTACGTAGTACAATGTGCGGCTAAGTAGCCTTGGCTGAATAGCCTTATTTGCGATGCAAAAGTAAAGAAGAAACGACTAAGGGTAGAAGCATCGTAGTTGTGCGACGTTCCAAGGGTTGGAGTATGCGACTCCTGTCTCTAAATCTTGAAGGCGATAGGCTCCTCCTGGGATTACTTCTGTAATCACGTACGGTCCTTCCTAGGGGGACTCGAGCTTGAGATGCCCCTGCTACTTCAGTCGCAGGACCAGGTCACCTTCGACGAAGGATCTTGGGCGAAGCCTTCTGCTATGGTAGTTCTTGCGCGAGTTACGCTAGTAGATCGTAGATCTTTCTGCGGCGATTTCTCTTGCTTCATCAAGGAGGTCGACGGAGTCTTCGAGTGCGAGGGATGACTCCTTCTCGCTGTAGGCGACTACGCGTGGCGCTCTGTACCGTACCTCGGCGGGTAATACTGCCTCTGCCCCATGTACCATAAGGAATGGTGTGTAGCCGGTGGTGCTGTTTGGAGTTGTACGCAGGCTCCAGAGTACGGATTGCAGTTTGTTTGGCCAGCAGCCCGCGGCTTGTTCGAGTGGCCGGAGGAGTTGCTTCTTGATGCCGCTATGAGCGAGCCGTTTGCCTTTTCCACCTGACCGTTGGTCTGTGGGTGTGCGACTGAGGCATAGCTGATGTTGATCCCCAGGTTCTCGCAGAAATCTTGGAACTCCTTGGATGTAAAGTTCATTCCATTGTCGGTGATGATGCTGTGTGGAACGCCGAAGCGGTAGCCGATGGACTCGAAGAACTTGACTGCGCTGTGTCCTGATTGCTTGGTCACTGGCATGGCCTCGATCCACTTGGTGAACTTGTCATTGCGACCAAGAGGTGACGTAGCCTCCTTGCGAGGACCTTGGAAGTTTGCCGACCATGTCGAGTCCCCACTGGGCGAAGGGCCAGGCCAATGGAATAGGCCGTAGCTCTGCGCCTGGTGCGTGTGGCTTGTCCGCGAATTGCTGACAGGCGTTGCACTTTTGGACTATATCCTTGGCGTCGCGCATGGCCGTGGGCCAGTAAAATCCAGCTCGTAGAGCTTTGGCGGCAATGGCTGCGGCGTGGTGCTCGTGGGTCCCTTCATGGATGTCGAGGAGGACCGCTCTTCCATCGGCTGGGGAGACGATCGCTGTAACACACAGTGATGCTGCGTTTATACGATTCGTCGTTGATAACGGCGAATGCCTTGGAAGCATCGCGCGATGTGTCGTGAATCTGCCGGGTCGTCCGGTGGCGCTTACGAGGAGGTACGTAATGTACGGCTGCGTCCAGGATTGTTCGATCATCATGATGCTCATTGGTCCCTCGAGTCCTGTGTCGAGCTCCAAGTCATCGATTGTCGTTGGCTCATTGGGTGGCGTAGCCCCCAAGTCCGTTGCTGTGCTTGTTTTCTTCTCTGTGGCCTTTGGCTTGATGGACCGCTCGCATATGCGCTCGAGAAATACCCTAGGTGGTATGGGTGCGCAGGTGGAACCTATGCTGGCGAGTGCGTCCGCCTCCTCATTGCCTTCGCGACCTATGTGTCGTAACTTCAAGCCATCAAGTCTCCTTCAAGTGTGTCGTAGAGGTCGCGGTATGCGATCATGTTGTCATTTAGTCGTCGCTTTTCGTGCATTGTTTGGTTTACGACCAGCTTGGAGTCGCCATATATGATTAGCCTCTTTGCGCCTTGTTTGCCATCCTCATCCCGTGTAACAGGGCCTCGTATTCAGCCTCGTTGTTTGAAGCTGTGAACTGCATTCGCAGGACGTACTTCAGCTTGTCCCCTTGAGGCGATGTCAGTATGACACCTGCTCCTGCTCCATCTTTTCTCTTGGACCCATCGAAGTGCATTGTCTAGAGGGAGGACATGTCTGGCTTGTCCGGGAGTTGGTTTTCCATCCAATGTACGAGGAAGTCCGGGAGAACTTGCGACAATTGCGCGCTTTTTAGATGTGATGTCTCATGGAGACAGTTCGATTCCCCAAAGCGCGACTCGCCCTGTGGCGTCAGGGTTACAGAGGATATGTCCCAATGGGGCGTTGTTGACTACCGCGATTGGGTGTTCCTGGAAGTAGTGGCGCAGTCGCCAGGCGGTCATAAAGACGTCGTACACCAGCTTCTGATAGTGCGGGTACCGCTGTTTTGTTGGCGTGAGGACCTCGCTGAGGTAGTATACGGGGCGTTGTACGTCGTGGACCTTTTTTTCCTCGGCCCGTTCGACGACAAGCACTGTGCTAACCACTTGGTTGGTGGCGGAGATGTACAGCAGTAGTGGTTCCCTTTCTCGTGAGTTACCAATACTGGCGAGGTGGATAGCAGGCGCTTGAGGTCTTCGAATGCTTCTTGCGCGTCGTTGGTCCACTCGAATTTGTCGGTTTTGCGGAGGAGCTGATAGAAGGGCATCGCCTTTTCTCCCATTCGACTGATAAATCGACTGAGGGCCGCGATTCGCCCAGCTAGTTGCTGAACGCCTCTTATGTTTTTTGGATTCTCCATGGCCAGTATGGCCTTTATCTTTTTCGGGTTTGCCTCAATCCCTCTCGCGGAGATGAGATACCCGAGCAGTTGTCCGGAGGGTACACCGAAGGCGCATTTGTCCGGATTGAGCTTTATCTGGTAGCGATTGAGATTGGCGAAGGTTTCACGCAAGTCGTCGATTAGAGAGGCTTCTTCCTTGGTTTTGATTACTATGTCGTCGACATAGACTTGGATGTTGTGACCAAGTTGCTCCTTGAGGCAGGCCTGCATGCACCGCTGGTACGTGGCTCCTGCGTTTTTTAGCCCGAAGGGCATTGTGTTGTAACAGAACACGCTGAAGGGTGTTGTAAACGCAGTCTTCTCCTGGTCTTCCTCCTTCATTCGAATTTGGTTATAGCCTGAGTAGGCGTCGAGGAAGCAGAGGCGCTCGCATCCAGCAGTGGTGTCGATGATTTGATCGATCTGTGGTAGCAGGAAGTGATCTTTTGGGCAGTGCTTGTTAAGAGAAGTGAAGTCGACGCACATCCGCAGGATATCCATGTCCTTTTTTGGCACTAGTACTGTATTGGCGAGCCAAGTGCTTTCCTTGATCTCGCGTATGAATTTGGCCTCGAGGAGTCTGTTGATCTCCATTCCGACTGCCTGTGCCCGTGGCTCAGACAGTCGCCTGATTGTTTGCTTGACTGGCCTTGCGTCGGGGTTGACGTTGAGTGCGTGCTCGGCGAATTCCCTAGGAACTCCTGGCATGTCCGCAGGACACCAGGCAAAAATTTCACAGTGCTCACGGAGGAATTGACGGCCGAGTTCCTATGCGGGACTCAAGTTGTTGGCGATGAGGGCCGTTTTAGCGGGATCCGATGGATGGACCTGCACCTTCTTTGTGTGCATAGATGAGTCGAAGGAGAGATCAGGTGAGCTTGACCTACTCAGAGGGGGAGACTGTTGTCTGTCGTTTCCTTCAATCGCGCGAGTTCCTCCTGCATGCCGAAGGACTGGGAGATTCTGTTGAATTCCCTGTCGCAACTGTCAGATCGCTCGAAACTCCCGTTGATCGTGATGACGCCGTTGGGACCTGGCATTTTCATCTGTAGATAGGCGTAGTGAGGTACTGCCATGAACCTAGCGAACGCGACGCGCCCGAGGATGCAGTGGTATTGTGAGGGCCAGTCGACAACTTCAAAGTCGATGCGCTCGCGCCGGAAGTTCTTCGGCGTGCCGAATATGACGTCGAGGTTGATTTTGCCCAAGGCGAATACGCGTTTTCCTGGGACGATGCCGTGGAACGTTGTGTCCGATGCCTCCAAGCAGGTTAGAGGGATCCTCATTACTCGCAAGGTACTCGCGAATATGAGGTTGATACTGCTTCCGCCGTCCATGAAGACGCGACTCATGTCGAAGCCTCCAATTTGCGCCTCGAGTACGAGGGGGCAATGACCTGGGCGAGGTACTTGAGGCGGGTGGTCGCGTTTGTCGAAGGTAATGCACGACTCACTGCCACTGAGGTACTCAGTGGTGGATGGTGGCGAGTGCGTGGCCAGATTGACTTGGCGAGTGATGGCCTTCTGCACCCTGTTCGAGGGGCGTCCCTTTTGGATCATCATGGTGCCCATGGCCCATGGGTATGGTTCGCCTCCGTGACGCTGGTCCGGTGCAGCTCCGTTCGGGGGTGGCCCAGGTGGTGGTGGTGGTGGTGCGCCATGTGCCACTGCGCTTGGAGCGGTCCCATAGCCTCTTTCAACTGCATTACGGTTCATTCGAACCAAACCCTCATGTAGCTTGAGGAACTCGCGGCAGTCCTTGAGGAGGTGACTGGACTTTTTCTTGCCGTCATGCTTGTCGATGTAGAAGTGTACCGTGCATGGTCCGGACAGTTTATCCTCGATGGTTGTCGCGGGTGCTTCATCGCGAGTGCGGCGTTGCCATACTTGCGTGGTTTTCCCGGAATCGCGATATTCGCCGCTGCGGTATCCGCTGTTGCGGTTATCGCCGCGTCTATCGGCGTAGACGGCTGCGACCATGTTGACGTCATCGCGATCGTCATAAACACGCATACGACGTTTACTCCGGCGGTCGCGTCTCCGCTCGAGTTTGGACGCGATTCTTCAACGAATCTTCTCCATCAGCCCACCGATTCGCGATCTCCATCAGGTGGTTGATGGTCTTGGGCTTTGATCGTCCTAGCTCCTCCCTGAGTTCTATGCGACGGACATCGTCACTGAATGCATCAATCGCGCGGTCTTCCGAGATGTTCTCCGCGGAGTTCTTGATGATGGACCATCTTTGGATGTAAGAGCACAGCGATTCGCCAGATTTTTGCTGGCAGCATCTCAGTACTTTGATTGAAGCGGGGCGTTTGTATGTGCCCTTGAAGTTGCGTACGAAGCTGTAGACCAGCTCATCCCAGCTGTGAATGGATCCGCACGGGAGGTTATTGAGCCACGCCCGGGCGGCGCCTTGCAGCTGTAGCTGCAAGCATTGCATGGCGGTACTTCGGCTGCCTCCGTGTAGCCTGACTGAGGAGATGTGATCCTCCAGCCAGATCTTGGGGTCCTGTAGACCGTCAAATTTCGGGTTCTCTGATGGGAGTTTGAACCCTTTAGGCATTCGCTTTTGCCTGATGGATCTACTGAAGCATCTGGCGCCGCAGAGCTCTCCATCTTCTTCTTCCGAATCAGTCGACCGAGCATGTCGTGCCCTTGACTTGTCGATCTTGTGTTGCGTGAGCTCGACGCGTGCATCGTAGTCGTGATCGTGCCGTCGTGAACGGCGGCGTCGAGACAGGTCGTGACTGTCGTCGCTTGACAAGGACGAGGAGTAGCGTTTTGCTAACGCCTTACCCTTTTTTGGGTCGGGTACTGGTTCTTTGTCGAGGGCGGCATCGATTAGTCCAAGGCCCGCGATCGTAGATCGGTGCATGGCCGTCCGGGGATCTCCAGCCGGTGGCTAGTTATTGAGAAGGTACATGGTGGCCGCCGTCACCGCGGCCTGCGGCGTCCTGGGAACCACGTTGCCTCTCGTGTCGACTGTCATGGAGCCGAAGTCAAGGATTTTCACGGCGTCTATGCGTTCTTGCTCGGTGAGGTGAGCCATCCGCGATTGCCTCTTCTTGGCGAGGTGTTCGTTGCCTCTTGAGGAGGATCCCCCGTAGGAAGAGAGCCCAGCACGACGAAGGCTTGTCTCGTCTGCCACCTTTTTACGCGCCTCAAGTTCCACGATTGCTTGTTTCTGGCACTTGAATTCATCCTTTAGGAGCTAGTGGTAGCCCATCAGTAGTTCTTGCGGGGACCCGGAGGGTAGAGGTGTACCTCGTAGGGCTTCACGGCAGCGTTCCCACTCTTGCTCGTTGAGCCTGATCATGACGCGTTCGTCGGTTTTCTCGTTGATTATGGTAGGGGGTTCGACTGCTCCTCCATTGCCACCGTTGCCGCCGTTGGCGGTGTTGGGCGGGTCGGTGTCGTTGCCATGGTTGGCGGAGGTGTCGCCCGCGTTGATGACGGTGCACATGAAGTGATTTGGGAAGTTGTTGCTTCCACAACTTTCATATCTGGAACCGTAGGTTCCCTCTTCAGTGGCCAGATCGCTTAGATCGGAGTTGCGACTGCTGTCGCTTACCATGTTCCCGATCGCCGCTGGAGCATTGAGCTCGCTGAGGGTATCGATTGATGGAGGGAACCATGAGGCCGGGGCAATCACCGGTGTTGTTGGCTGATCAGGCATGCGAAGTGTGCCCATCTGACCAACTTGGAAGCGGAAACTCCCAATCGCCAAGTTGATTCCATCGCCCACAGACCCGAAGGCCGGGCGAGTAGCCGGCGTGTGGACGGTGAAGTCGAAGGCACCGAAGAGCTAGCGAATCTCCGCTGTTGCAGAGTTGTAGATCGCGTTTGATGGGGCCGAAGAAGCCGCAACATTAACACTCCCACTTCCCACAGACGGCGCTAATTGACGAGGGTTTAACTCGTCAATGCCCATTGTTATGGACTTGGGTTTTGGAGAAGGAGGGAGCGCTGGAGACATCTATCGGCTAGCAAACAAGCACACAGGGGACAAAGGATTTACCCAGGTTCAGGCCTCGTAGAGGTCCCTACTCCTGCTTGTCTGCTCGTGGAATTATCGAGGGAGTCGAAAGTTACAATGACGCGCAGATGAAATCTGGCGAGGGTTGTGAAAACTAGGGTTGCGTGTGTCTTCCTCGCTGCCCCCTCCTAGCCTTTATATAGATAGGCTAGGTCTTGGGTAGCAGGTCGAGTCGGTTACAAGTTAGGGTTTTCCCCTTCAAACTTTCTATCTTTAGCTTCTTCTTGTCCTTCAAGCAATTGAGAGTTCATAGGGTACTCGAGTCCCTCCATCCGGGCCTTGGCGACACCGTGGGCCTGTACGTATTTGGGCCGTATATACCAAGCTCGAGTACCTGTAGGGTATACCCATGTCACCAACAGTCTCCCACTTGCACTAGAGTCAATAATCTAGATTACATGGTAATATACCTAACACCCATAGCGTTCTGGTGTTGGTCATGCTTTGCTCTAGGGAGAGGTTTAGTCAACGGATCTGCCACATTCAGATCAGTGTGTACTTTGCAAATCTTTATGTCACCATCTCGGACATACTCGCGAATAGCATGGAAACGTAGCTTGATGTGCTTCAGCTTGCTATGTGACCTTGGCTTTTGTGCATTAGCTATGGCACCTGTGTTGTCACAGTAGATGGCCATCGGGTCCAACGCACTGGGAACCATGCCAAGTTCAGTAATGAACTCCTTCATCCATATGGCTTCTTGTGCAGCCTCCGAAGCAGCTATGTATTCCGATTCAGTTGAAGATTTCACCACAACGCTTTGCTTGGCACTCCTCCAGCTCACTGCGGCACCATTCAAAATAAATACGTATCCAGACTGTGAATTCGAGTCATCTGGATCGGTGTTCCAACTAGCATCAGTGTAACCGTTTACAACAAGCTGTTCATCACCTCCATAAGAAAGAACCATATCCTTAGTCCTATTCAGGTACTTTAGGATATTCTTGACCGCTGTCCAGTGCTCCATTCCAGGATCACTTTGATATCTGCTAGTCAAACTAACAGCATGTGCTATATCCGGTCTTGTACACCGCATGGCATACATGATAGAAACTATGGCCGAGGCATAGGGAATATTATTCATCTTTTCTCTATCTTCTGCCGTAGCCGGACTTTGAGTCTTACTCAAGGTCTTACCTGACAACATGGGCATGAACCCCTTCTTGCTCTCTTCCATTCTAAACTTCTTTAGAACTTTGTCTAAGTATGTACTTTGTGAAAGCGCTATTAGGCGTCTTGATCTATCTCTATAAATCTTGATGCCTAGAATATATGCCGCTTCGCCAAGATCCTTCATTGAAAAACTATTATTCAAATAAATTTTGACGCTATTAAGAAGTTCTATATCATTCCCAATCAACAATATGTCATCTACATATAGTACTAGGAATGCTACAGAGCTCCCACTCACTTTCTTGTAAATACAAGCTTCTCCATAAGTTTGTATAAATCCAAAGTTTTTGATTACTTTATCAAAACGTTGATTCCAACTCCGGGATGCTTGCTTTAGTCCATAAATGGAGCGCTGAAGTTTGCATACCTTGTCAGCATCTTCAGGATCGACAAAACCTTTGGGTTGTACCATATACAACTCTTCCTCAATGTCTCCATTAAGGAACGCAGTTTTGACATCCATCTGCCAAATCTCATAATCGAAATATGCAGCGATTGCTAACAAAATCCTCACAGACTTTAGCTTCGCTACTGGTGAGAAAGTCTCATCGTAGTTAACTCTTTGAATTTGTCGGAACCCTTTTGCGACAAGTCGAGCTTTATAGACGGTAACATTACCATCAACATCTGTTTTTCTTTTGAAAATCCATTTGTTCTCGACAGCCTTACGACCATCCGGTAAGTCCACCAAAGTCCACACTTGGTTTTCGTACATGGATCCCATTTCGGATTTCATGGCTTCTAGCCATTTGTCGGAATCTGGGCTCACCATAGCTTCTTCGTACGTCGCAGGGTCATCAGTGTTGTCCATCAACATGACGTTCAAAGAAGAGTCATACCAATCAGGAGTGGTACGAACTCTCATTGACCTGCGAGGTTCAGCAGCAACTTTGTTCGAAGTTTCATGATCGCCATTATGAGCTTCCTCTCCAATTGGTGCAGGCGGCACAAAAACATCTTCCGGTGTTGCGCTACTCTCAACTCTGAGAGAAGGTTCAATAACCTCGTCGACTTCTACTTTCCTTCCAGTCACTTCCTTCGAGAGAAACTCCTTCTCAAGAAAGGATCCATTCTTGGCAACGAAAACTTTGCCTTCGGATCTATGATAGAAGGTATACCCAATTGTTTATTTAGGGTATCCTATGAAGACGCATTTCTCCGCTTTGAGTTCAAGCTTATCAGGTTGTAACTTCTTTACATACGCTTCACAACCCCAAACTTTAAGGAACGACAACTTAGGTTTCTTACCAAACCACAATTTGTACGGTGTCGTTTCAACGGATTTAGATGGTGCCCTATTTAAAGTGAATGCGGTTGTCTCTAATGCATAGCCCCAAATCGATAGCGGTAAATCTCTAAGAGACATCATAGACCGAACCATATCTAAGAGAGTTCGATTACGATGTTCGGACACACCATTACGCTGTGGTGTTCCCGACGGTGTCAACTGCGAAAGTATTCCACATTTCTTTAAATGCATGCCAAACTCATAACTTAGATATTCACCTCCGTCGAGCAGAAACTTAATCTTCTTGTTACGATGATTTTCCACTTCACTTTGAAATTCCTTAAACTTCTCGAAAGTTTCGGACTTATGTTTCATAAAGTTGATATACCCATATCTACTTAAGTCATCCATGAAAGTGAGAACATAATGATATCCACCACGCGATGCTACACTCATTGGACCGCACACATCGGTATGTATTATTTCCAATAAGTCTGTAGCTCGCTCCATTATTCCAGAGAATGGAGTCTTAGTCATTTTTCCCATTAGACATGCTTCGCATCTTTCAAGTGACTCAAAATCAAGTGATTCAAGAAGTCCATCAGAATGGAGTTTCTTCATACGCTTCACTCCAATGTGACCAAGGCAGCGATTGCCACATGTATGTAGAATTATCATTCAATTTTATTCGTTTAGCATCTATGTTGTGAACATGTGTATCACTACTATCGAGATTCAATAAGAATAAACCATTCATCTCAGGTGCATTACCATAAAATATATTACTCATATAAATCGAACAACCTTTATTCTCAGACTTAAAAGAGTAACCGTCTCGCAATAAACAAGATCCAGATATAATGTTCATGCTTAACGCAGGCACCAAATAACAATTATTTAAATTTAAAACTAATCCCAAAGGTAGATGTAGAGGGAGCGTGCCGATGGCGATCACATCAACCTTGGAGCCATTTCCAACGCGCATCGTCACCTCGTCTCTCGCCAGTCTTCGTTTATTACGCAGCTCCTGTTTCGAGTTACAAATATGAGCAACCGAACCAGTATCAAATACCCAAGCACTACTATGATTACTAGTAAGATACACATCAATAACATGTATATCGAATATACCTTTCTTCTTGATGTTGCCGTTCTTCAGATCCACCAGGTACTTGGGGCAGTTACACTTCCAGTGACCAGCACCCTTGCAGTAGAAGCATTCAGTTTCAGGCTTGGGACCAGCCTTGGGCTTCTTAGCAGGTGCGACATCTTTCTTGCCGTCCTTCTTGAAGTTGCCCTTTTCTTAGGCTTGCCCTGTTTCTTGAAATTGGTGGTCTTATTGACCATCAACACTTGGTGCTCCTTCTTGATCTCCACTTCAGCAGTTTTTAGCATGGACGATAGTTCAGGCAACGTCTTGTTCATGCAGTGCATATTGTAGTTCATCACAAAGTTCTTATAACTCGGTGGCAGTGATTGGAGGACACGGTGAATCCCTAACTCATTAGGAATCGTTATCCCCAACTCTTGGAGCTTGTTTGCGTGCCCAGACATGGTGAGCACGTGCTCGCTAACGGAGCTTCCCTCTTCCATCTTACAGGTAAAGAATTTTTCGGAGGCCTCATAGCTCTCCACGGCCGCATGAGTCTCAAAAATGAGCTTGAGCTCCTTAATGATCTCGAACGGGTCGTGGTGCTCAAAATTCTTCTGGAGCTTCGTTTCTAAACCGTACAGGATGGCACACTGAACTGTGGAGTAATGATTTTTCCGAGTGGCGTAAACATTCTTTACGTCATCAGTGGCATCTTCTGCAGGTGGGTCACCTAGCGGTGCTTCGAGCACATAGGTCATCTGACCATCCCTGAGGACAATTTTCATACCACGGAGCCAGTCCGTGAAGTTGCTTCCATTGTTCTTAAGCTTTTCTTTCTCTAGGAACGCATTGAAATTGATGGAGAGATTCGCCATAATCTACAACAAATTTGCAAGTAGTTTAGACTAAGTTTATGATAAATTGAGTTCAATTTTAATTCTTAAATTAACTAGGTGAACTCCCACTCAAAACAACATCCCTCACATTGTCTTAGTGAGTACACGAACCAAGTCCACTACACCAAGTCCGATCTTCACGAGAGAGGATGTAGTTTCATCGGCGAACAATCTTCATGTTCATCATATCACTTATATGACTCGTGCTCTACCTTTCGGTATTCCGTGTTCCGAGACCATGTCTGTACATGCTAGGCTCGTCAAGATTAACCTTAGTTTCCACATGTGCAAATCTGGCTTGCACCCGTTGTATGCACACGTAGAATCTATCACATCCGATCATCACGAGATGCTTCGAGACGACGAGTCTTAGCAACAGTTCCAACTAAGGACGAACACTTTATTACTTGAAATTTAGTGAGAGGGATCATCTTATAATTCTACCGTCGCGATCTAAGCAATACAAGATGCATAAAGGATTAACATCACAGGCAATTCATAATTAGTGTGATATGATATGGCCCTTTCTTCTTATGCCTTTGATCTCCATCTCCAAAGCACGGACATGATCTCCATCATCACCAGCATTGCGTCAAGGTCAGTGGCGCCGCTTCATGGTTGTCCATCATCACTAGCAACTATTACAACTACTTGGAATAAAGCTATTACAAGATGAATAGACACGCAGGTCTTAACAGAATTAAAGACAACCATTAGGCTCCTGCCGGTTGCCATATTACAACAAGGATCATTGCATACATCAAATATAATCACAATCACATGATGACGATATCACATCACAAAACCCCTGCAAAAACAAGTTAGACGCCTCTAATTTTCTTTGCATGTTTTACGTGGTTAGGGGCTTTCGAATAAGAACGGATCTTACCTATGAAACTAAACCACAACGTTGATACAAGTGCTATCAAGTGCAAAGTGTAGATTGGATCTATACTATGGTGGGAGAGACAGACACCCGCAAAGCCACTTGTGCAAAGCAAGTTACACGTCAAGCGTGGAGCAAGTCTCATGTGCGATGGCATGTAAGGTTAGCCCGAGCCGCTTCATCCCACCATACCGCAAGATGCAAAGTACACAAAGCAAAAGATGGCACGAGCACCAACACCCACAAAACCATTGTGTTCTACTCGTGCAACAGATCTACGCAAAGATACGGCTCTGATACCACTGATGGGTTCGTAGCATGGTAAACAAAAAAATTCTACCGCAAGAACAAACAAAACCTAGATCTAATCTAGATAAAAGTCAAGATCTAATCTATTAGACATGTGCAACGAGATAGATCTGTACTAACCCTTGTAGACCCGAAAGCGTTACGAGATCGGATCTCGTGGTTGATGTAGTCGATCACTTGCCGATCTCAAGATCGTGTGGACGATCCTTCCGCGCGTGTTCCTGGCGCTTCCAGATCGATCCACACGCGGAGTCGGCAGACCTTCCTCTCCTGTTCCAATGAAAGCGGAGGTAGTAGATCTCTCCACGGAATCCCAGCAGCACGACGGTGTGGTGGTGGTGGTGGAGTAGAGAATTCTGCAGGGCTTCGCCTAAGCCAGAGCAGAGGGAAGGAGGAGGAGAGAGGCGGATAGGGTTTGCGGATTGTGAGGGGGCTAGGGGGTGGCGCCCCCACCCCTCTATTTAAAGGAGGGAGGCGCCATGGGAGGGGGAGTCCTAGTAGGACTCCCCTCCCTCCTGGCAAGGATTGGGAAGGGAGAGTCCTCCTCCCTACTCCTTGTCTTGCCCTACAAGGATTCCTTGATCCTTTCTTGGTTTTCATGCAAACTCCAAGAAATCTTCTAGAACCTTCCGGAACATTCCGAAACCTTCTAGAATCCCCATACAAATACTCCAGAACATTTCCTAACTTAGAAAATGATCCCCAATATATGAATCTTATTCTCCGGACAATTCCGGATCTCCTCGTGATGTCCCGAATCCAATCCGAGACTCCGAACAACATTCGGTCTCCAACGCACATTCCATATCTACTGAAAACAACTTCGAACCTTAAGTGTGTCACCCTACGGTTCGTGAATATGCAGACATGATGGAGACACCTCTCTGATCAATAACCATCAGCGGATCTGAGATCCATAATGGCTCCACATACTCAACGATGACTTCGTGATCGATAGAACCATTAACATACGAAACCAATTCCCTTTGTCACGCGATATTCTACTTATCCGAGGTTTGATCGTCGGTATCTCCATACCTAGTTCTACCTCGTTACTGATAAGTACTCTTTACTCGTTCCATGTTATGTCATCCCTTGTGACCCAGTCACATGCTTGCAAGATAACTAGATGACATTCCAGCGAGAGGGCCCAGAGCATATCTATCCGTCATATGGATGGAAAAATCCCAATCTTGGTCCATGCGCTTCAACACATACTTTTAGAATACCCAATGACACCTTTATAACCACCCAGTTACGAAGTGGTGTTTGATGTCATCAAAGTACCCATCAGGTGATGGTGATTAACATAACCTCATGGTCGAAGGATTAGGTTACTATGCATTTGAAAGCTTATAGCAATACGAACTTAATGACTTGATCTTATGCTACGCTTACTATGGGTGTGTGTCCATCACATCATTCTCCTAATGATATAACCTTGTTATTAATGACATCCAATGTCCATGATCAGGAAACCATGATCATCAATTAATCAACAAGCTAGTTCCACAAGAGGCTTACTAGGGACTCTTTTATGTTTACGAAACACACATGTATTAGTGTTTCCTTGTAATACAATTATAGCATGGGATGTAAACATTCATCATAAACACAAAGATATAATAATAACCACTTTTATTATTGCCTCTTGGGCATATCTCAAACACTTTTCTTCTCATATTAATGCTCCTAAAGAAAAATGGGACATGTATCATGAGCCTTTTAAAGACACTTTCATGAAAAATGAAATTGTTACTAATGATAGCAATAAACATGCTCAAACCTCTAAAAGTACTATTTCTGATAAGCATGTTAATTTTTGTGGAATACATAGATCTTGTGAGAATAATCAAATTGAATAAGAATATTGTATCACCCACAGGAATGAAAAAACTAGAACGTGGTATAGGGCTCTAAATGATCTTGGTAAAACAGTTTGTGCCCTCTATCCTTTTATTTGTGAACTTTGCTTTGAAGTGGGTCATTTCAATTTTCAATGCTCATGCCATAATAATATCCCTTCTAATCCAATGAGTACTGCAAGTTTGTATGGTGATGACATGATCACTCCTAATCAGCATGATGAACTTACATTATTTTTGGGGTGTGAAGAGTTATCAAGAAAAACCTCTTTGGTAGATATGGGTGCTTTTTATATGAATAGCGTCCTGCATGGTTGTCATCTTTATTGTGTTGACGATTGCTACAAAAATACTTACATACAAAATATTATAAAAGATGAGGTTTTACCAAAATGTGATAGGACTAATATGTGTTTTGTTCTTATTAATGAAAAGGAGGAATCCTCCAAAGTTTCTTATATTGTCTCAAACAATAAACCAGAGTATATGGAGAAGCTTCCTTTCAAGCCTCTCCCTCCTAAAGAGAAGAAGAAAAAGAAGAAAAGGAGGAGTAAAAGGAGAGAGGAAACGGTATTTCCCCCTAAGCACGTTGCTCCTATTGTAGTTTTTAATGAGTCTGAACTCGATGATGTTCTTATGCCTGTTACCTATAGTAGTGATCATGATTGGGAAAAGCACACTTCTTTTGATATTGAAAATCTCTTTGGTACCAATTCTGAAAATGATGATATTAATAATTGTTGTACTATTAGTGCTATCCATGTTCCTTCCAATGATGATATGTTTACAAACGAACACACTTTGGAAGATAGTTATTCTATTGCTTATGATGGTTACAATAATGAATATGATATTTTCAGTCCACCTACTATTGAGGAGAAAATAAATTATGATAACAATATGCCTCCTATATTTGATGATTAATGATAGCTATTTTGTTGAATTTGCTCCCACTACAATTATTAAGAATGACTATGTTTATGTGGGCAGTATTAATTCTTTTATGCATGTGGCTCATGATAAGAATGTTTTCTATGATAGTTATATTGTTAATTCTATTCATGATGCTACTAAAAGTTATTAAGAGAGAGGGAAACATGGTTTTATGTATCTCAACAATATTAAGTTTCCCCTCTTTATGTTGAAATTTTTGAAGTTGCACTTGTTTTGCTTTCGTATGCTTGTTGCTTTGTGCTTTCATGACTTGTTTCTTTGCAAGATTATTTTTCATAGGAAGTGGGTTAGCCTTAAATGTTTTATATTTTCTTCTTGATGCTCTCTTTTACTCTAAATTCATATTTCTTATGTGAGCATCATCAAAATTATCATGCCTATCTTAATGGCTAGCAAGAAAGAGCTTTTGGGAGACAACCCATTATATTTTTACTTTCAGTTTATTTTTGTTGTTTTGTTGAGTCTTTGAAGTTATCACCTCTGTAATAACCTCTTCTTATCCTTTTTGTTTGGTTTTTGTGCCAAGAATAACATCTAATGAGAGAGAAGTAAGACTTGGGAAAGTTGCCGTCTCGAAACAGATTTTTATGCTTCACTGTAAAAAATCGTCAAAAATCACTGTATGTAGGATTGAGCTATAAATTTCTGTGCTTATGCCCCATATTTTTATCTAACTTTCGTTAGTTTAGCACTTTTCGATTTGAGTAACAGAAGGTCTTCGAAAAAATAGGTTTTTACCTGCTGGTCTGTTTTGATAGATTTCTGCCATTATTTGCATTTGCCTCTTAATCTCTTTCTCTTTGAGTTATCTTTGATCACTTGAGCTTTTAGAAGGAATTACTACAGTAGATCGTGTTTATAGAAGTTTTACTTGTGTTGAAACTAAACCCAAAAACTTATTATCTTGAATACACTAATGGTGCTAATGAAGATTGTGTGAAGTTTTGTATGAAGGAAATTTTCAAGTGTAGGGAAGAATAATGTGATGATATGAAGTAAGGACAAAATCTCAAGGTTGGGGATGCCACCCGTTTCACCCAAAGAAATATTCAAGAAGTACAAGCGTCAAAGCTTGGGGATGCCCAAGGTATCTCCTTCATCAATAAAAATCTCAGGTCTTCTTTCAAGACACTTTATTTTTATTACCTTATACATTGTGTTGTTCTTGGAGCGTCTTTGTTTTTGTTTTTAGTTTTCTTTTGTTTGGTTTTCTTAAATAAGTTGGTTGGATCCCAACACACTTCTTTTGGAGATAGACACATCCCGTTATTCATTGCCTAGAACACTCTAGTTTTCGCTCTTATTGTTTTGCGAGTGTTCTCCTTTGCTAGCATTGCGTTTAGATTTAGTTTTTGATTGGTGTTGGAAAAGAGTAGGAAGTTTCATGCTTATAGTGGTACAAAAGGAAGCTTGTTTTAACTGTGACTTAGACTTTATCATGTCATGTTTGATATTGCTTTGACTTTATGCTTAGTGATTATTGTTGTAGCATGACTTGTTCCAAACAATTGAGATTGCTTAATGTGCCTTAAAAGAATCATGCGTTGTTTTAGCATATAAAAGCATAATATTGTGGTATTCTCCTTTGATGCTTTATTTTGGTTGACTTGGCGCATGCTCACACCATGTTAAGACTATACCAAGTCACCATAGCCTCTATGATCATTTAGTTTTCGACTTATAATATCACTTTATGCTTTAATTGATAATGTTTTGTCGCTTTGCATGATTATGGCCATTATTGCTCTCTTAGTTGGTCGCTCCTAGTCTTTTGCTAGCCTCCACATGTACCAAGTTTAAGTTCCACTCATGCATCCAACTCCAAATAAAACCAAGTTATTCCAAAAGAGTCCACCATACCTACCTATTAGCATTATTGCTATTCCAAGTATATTCATGTTTTTATCTACCTTCTGAATTAAACTTGTTATGTGAAAATTAGTGATTAAAGCTCTCACGAACTTGATGGCACACTTTAATTTCTTGCACTTAATAAACTTGAACCATTGTGCCCATCTATGTTGCGTATATGCTTGCGTTTTGTAAGTTGTGAATTATCAGAACCATGTTACCATGGGGAACACTTTCAACATTGCACTTTATTTAGTTGATATCATGTTCTTTTGCTTATGGATCCCGGCGGTGTGAAATGAAAGGGGAGCTTGTAAGGCTCATGGAGTTCGTATATGTGTTAGAGAAACGCCTGGGAGGCTAGTCTAAGCCATGCCTAATCATGGTGGAAACGTGTAGCATAACCATAGTGAGCAATCTGTGAAGCATCCCCAATAAAAAAACCCTATGCAAATAGGAAAAAAACTATGCAAATAGGAAAGAAAAAAACCTATGCAAATAGGAAATAAAAGGATCGTTGAGATGCTCATTGTCTACTTGCATTGTCATTTGGATGTGGGAAAGCTTCTGTATCATCGGGCAAGGGGTACCCTGTTGGCGGTTCTCTATGATACACATGTACTTACGATAACAAGAACTTACCTGTGACTAAAGTTTAGTAGCATGAGGTTCGGTACTCGTAAGTAAGGGGCATGAGATTTTCAGCTTATAACTTGTCAGGCATATCCTCATATTTTTTACTTTAACCTTAATCACCTAAAGATGCTTATGATAGGGGTAATGAGAGCTGTGAGCTAATAAGTACCATAATTTTTGGAAGCTCTTTATGAAACTTGAATCCCTGCTTCCTTCTATGAAGGGCCTTTCTTTTACTTTTATGTTGAGTCTCCATCTTCTATCTTTATGCACCTATTGAGAGAGCATAGCTGACATGGGTATACCCTACAGGTACTCAAGCTTGGTATATGCGGCCCAAATACGTACAGGCCCACGGTGTCGCCAAGGCCCGGATGGAGGGACTCGAGTAACCTATGAACTCTCAATTGCTTGAAGGACAAGAAGAAGCTAAAGATAGAAAGTTTGAAGGGAAAAACCCTAACTTGTAACCGAATCGACCTGTTACCCGAGACCTAGCCTATCTATATAAAGGCTAGGAGGGGGCGGCGAGGAGGACACACGCAATCCTAGTTTCCACAACCCTCGCCAGATTTCATCTGCGCATCATTGTAACTTTCGACTCCCTCGATAATTCCACAAGCAGACAAGCAGGAGTAGGGACCTCTACGAGGCCTGAACCTGGGTAAATCCTTTGTCCCCTGTGTGCTTGTTTGCTAGACGATAGATGTCTCCAGCGCTCCCTCCTTCTCCAAAACCCAAGTCCATAACAATGGGCATTGACGAGTTAAACCCTCGTCAATTGGCGTCGTCTGTGGGAATTAGGAGTGCTGATGTCGCGGCTTCTTTGGCCCCATCAACAGCGATCTACAACTTCGCAATAGTGGAGATTCGCCAGCTCTTCGGCGCCTTCGACTTCACCGTCCACACGCCGGCTACTCGCCCGGCCTTAGAGTCCGTGGGCGACGGAATCAGCCTGGCGATTGGGAGCTTCCGCTTCCAAGTTGGTCAGATGGGCACGCTTCGCATGCCTGATCAGCCGACAACACCAGCGATTGCCCCGGCATCATGGTTCCCTCCATCGATCGGTACCCTCAGCGAGCTCAATGCTCCAGCAGCGACCTGGAACAAGGTCAGCGACAGCAGTCGCGACTCTGATCTAAGCAATCTGGCCACTGAAGATGGAACCTACGGTTCCGGATCTGAAAGTTGTGGAAGCAACAGCTTCCCAAATCACTTCATGTGCACCGTCATCAATGCGGGCGACACCTCCACCAACCGCGGTAACAATGGTAACACCGACAACGGCACCGACCCGCCCAACGGCGCCAACAGCGGCAACGGTGGCAATGGAGGAGCAGTCGAACCCCCCACCATAATCAACGAGCAAACCGGCGAACGTGTCGTGATCAGGCTCAACGAGCAATAATGGGAACGCTGCCGCGAAGCCCTACGAGGTACGCCTCTACCCTTCGGGTCCCCGCAAGAACTGCTGATGGGCTACCACTGGCTCCTAAAGGAGGAATTCAAGCGCTAGAAACAAGCAATCGCGGAACTTGAGGCGTGTAAAAAGGCGGCAGACGAGTCAAGCCTTTGTCGTGCTGGGCTCTCCTCCTATGGAGGATCCTCCTCAAGAGGCAACGAACATCTTGCCAAGAAGAGGCAATCGCGGATGGCTCACCTCACCGAACAAGAACGCATAGACGCCAAGAAAATCCTCGATTTCGACTCTATGACAGTCGACACGAGAGGCAACGTGGTTCCTAGGACGCCGCAGGCCGCAGTGACGGCGGCCACCATGTACCTTCTCAATAACCAGCCACCGGCTAGAGATCCCCGGACGGCCATGCACCGATCTACGATCGCGGGCCTTGGACTAATCGAGGCCGCCCTCGAGAAAGAACCAGTACTAGACCCAAAAAAGGGCAAGGCGTTAGCAAAACGCTACTCCTTGTCCTCGTCAAGCGATGGCAGTCACGACCTGTCTCGACGCCGCCGTTCACGACGGCATGAACGCGACTACGATGCACGCGACGAGCTCACGCAGCGTAAGATCGACAAGTCAAGGGAACGACGTGCTCGGTCGACTGATTCGGAAGAAGAAGATGGAGAGCTCTGCAGCGCCAGATGCTTCAGCAGATCCATCAGGCAAAAGCGAATGCCTAAAGGGTTCAAACTCCCATTGGAGAACCCGAAATTTGACGGTCTACAGGACCCCAATATCTGGCTAGAGGATCACATCTCCTCAGTCAGGCTACACGGAGGCAGTCGAAGTACCGCCATGCAATGCATGCAGCTACAGCTGCAAGGCGCCGCCCGGGCGTGGCTCAATAACCTCCCGCGCGGATCCATTCGTAGCTGGGATGAGCTGGTCTACAGCTTCGTACGCAACTTCAAGGGCACATACAAACGCCTCGCTTCAATCGAAGTACTGAGATGCTGCCAGCAAAAATCTGGCGAATTTCTGCGCTCTTACATCCAAAGATGGTCCATCATCAAGAACTCCACGGAGAACATCTCGGAATCCCAAGACCATCGACAACCTGATGGAGATCACGAATCGGTGGGCTGACGGAGAAGATTCGTTGAAGAATCGCGTTCACTACGACGAGGAGGCGGAACTCGAGCGGAGACGCGACCGCCGGAGTAAACATCATATGCGCGTCTACGACGATCGCGATGACGTCAACATGGTCGCAGCCGGCTACGCTGATAGACGTGATGATAACCGCAACAGTGGATACCGCAGCGGTGGATATCGCGACTCTAGGAAAACCACGCAAGTATGGCAACGCCGCACTCGCGATGAAGCACCCGCGACCACCATCGAGGATAAACTGTCCGGACCATGCACGGTACACTTCTACATCGACAAGCATGACGGAAAGAGAAAGTCCAGTTACCTCCTCAAGGACTGCCGCGAGTTCCTCAAGCTACATGAGGGTTTGGTTCGAATGAACCGTAATGCAGTCGAAAGAGGCTACGGGACCGCTCCAAGCGCAGTGGCACATGGCGCACCACGACCACCACCTGGGCCACCCCTGAACGGAGCTGCATCGGACCAACACCACGGAGGCGAACCATACCCACGGGCCATGGGTACCATGATGATCCAAAAGGGACGCCCTTCCAATAGGGTGCAGAAGGCCATCACTCGCCAAGTCAATTTGGCCATGCACTCGCCACCATCCACCACTGAGTACCTCAGTGGTAGCAAATCGTGCATTACCTTCGACAAGCGCGACCACCCGCCTCAAGTACCTCGACCAGGTCATTGCCCCCTCGTACTCGAGGCGCAAATTGGAGGCTTCGACATGAGTCGTGTCTTCATGGATGGCGGAAGCGGTATCAACCTCATATTCGTGAGTACCTTGCGAGCAATGAGGATCCCTCTAACCTGCTTGGAGGCATCGGACACAACGTTCCATGGCATTGTCCCAGGAAAAGGCGTGTACCCCTGGGCAAAATCAACCTCGACGTCATATTCGGCACGCCAAAGAACTTCCGGCGCGAGCATATCGACTTTGAAGTTGTCGACTGGCCCTCACAATACCACTGCATCCTCGGGCGCGTCGCGTTTGCTAGGTTCATGGAAGTACCCCACTACGCCTATCTGCAGATGAAAATGCCAGGTCCCAACGGCATCATCACGATCAACGGGAGTTTCGAGCGTCGGCGATTCGCGACGAATTCAACAGAATCTCCCAGTCCTTCGGCATGCAGGAGGAACTCGCGCGATTGAAGAAAACGACAGACAACAGTTTGCCCCCTCTGAGTAGGCCAAGCTCACCTGATCTCTCCTTCAACTCATCCGTGCACACAAAGAAGGTGCAGGTCCATCCATCGGATCCCGCTAAAACGGCCCTCATCGCCAACAACTTGAGTCCCGCATAGGAACTCGCGCTCGTCGAATTCCTCCGTGAGCACCTTTGAAATTTTACTGGTGTCCTGCGGACATGCCAGGAGTTCCTGAAATTCACCGAGCACGCACTCAACGTCAACCCCGACGCAAGGCCGATCAAGCAAACAATCGGTATGCGAGCCACGGCACGCAGCGGTCGGAATGGAGTTCAACAGACTCCTCGAGGCCAAATTCATACGAGATCAAGGAAAGCACTTGGCTGCATGTCACGGTCTTGGTGCCAAAAAAGGACACGGATATCCTGCGGATGTGCGTAGACTTCACTTCTCTTAACAAGAACTACCCAAAAGATCACTTCCCGCTACCATGGATCGATCAAATCATCGACTCCACTGCTGGATGCGAGCGCCTCTGCTTCCTTGACGCCTACTCTGGCTATAACCAAATTCGAATGAAGGAGGAAGACCAGGAGAAGACCGCGTTTACATAACGCCTTTGTTTGTGTTCTCACATAACACAATGCCCTTCGGGCTAAAAAACGCAGGAGCCACGTACCAGCGGTGCATGTAGGCCTGCCTCAAGGAGCAACTTGGTCGCAACATCCAAGTCTATGTCGACGACATAGTAATCAAGACAAAGGAAGAAGCCTCTCTAATCGACGACTTGCGCGAAACCTTCGCCAATCTTGATCGCTACCGGATAAAGCTCAATCTGGACAAATGCGCCTTCGGCGTACCCTCTGGGCAACTGCTCGGGTATCTCATCTCCGCGAGAGGGATTGAGGCAAACCCGAAAAAGATAAAGGCCATACTGGCCATGGAGAAGCCAAAGAACATAAGAGGCGTTCAGCAACTAGCCGGGCGAATCGTGGCCCTCAGTCGATTTATCAGTCGAATGGGAGAAAAGGCGCTGCCCTTCTATCAGCTCCTCTGCAAAACCGACAAATTCGAGTGGACCAATGACGCGCAAGAAGCATTCGAAGACCTCAAGCGCCTGCTATCCACCTCGCCAGTATTGGTAACTCCACGAGAAAGGGAACCACTGCTGCTGTACATCTCCGCCACCAACCAAGTGGTTAGCACAGTGCTCGTCGTCGAACGGGCCGAGGAAAACAAGGTCCACGGCGTACAATGCCCCGTATACTACCTCAGCGAGGTCCTCACGCCAACAAAACAGCGGTACCCGCACTATCAGAAGCTGGCGTACGGCGTCTTTATGACCGCCCGGCGACTGCTCCACTACTTCCAGGAACACCCAATCGTGGTAGTCAACGACGCCCGATTGGGACATATCCTCAATAACCCTGACGCCACAGGGCGAGTCGCGCTTTGGGGAATCAAGTCGCAGGTTCTCCCGGACTTCCTCATACATTGGATGGAAAACCAACTCCCGGACAAGCCAGACATGTCCTACCTCTGGACAATGGACTTCGATGGGTCGAAGAGAAAAGATGGAAGCGAGCGGTGTCATCGACATCGCCTCAAGGGGACAAGCTGAAGTATGTCCTGCGAATGCGTTCACAACCTCAAACAACGAGGCTGAATCTGAGGCCACATTACGGGATGAGGATGGCAAAAGCCTGCGGCGCAAAGAGGCTAATCATATTTGGCGACCCCAAGCTGGTCGTAAACCAAACAATGCACGAGTGCGACGCACTAAACGACAACATGATCGCATACCGCAACCTCTACGACACACTTGAAGGAGACTTCGACGGCTGCGAATTGCGATACATAGGTCGCGAAAGCAATGAGGAGGCGGACGCACTCGCCAACATAGGCTCCACCTGCGCACCCATACCACCTGGGGTTTTGTCGAGCGCATATGCGAACGCTCCATCAAGCCGAAGGCCGCAGAGAAGAAAACAAGCGCAGCAGTGGACTCGGGGGCTACGCCACCCAATGAGCCAACAACAATTGATGATCTGGAGCTCGACACAGGGCTCGAGGGACCAATGAGCGTCATGCTGATCGAACAATCCTGGACGCAGCCGTACATTACGTACCTCCTCAGCAAGCGCCTACCGGATGACCCGACAGATGCGCGGCACATCGCGCGACGCTCCAAAGAATTCGCCGTTATCAACGACGAACTGTATAAACGCAGCATCACAGGCGTGTTACAGCGATGCATCTCCCTCGCCGATGGAAAAGCAGTCCTCCTCGACATCCATGAAGGGACCTGCGGGCACCACACCGGCAGCCGCGCCCTCGTCGCCAAAGCTCTACGAGCTGGATTTTACTAGCCCACGGCCATGCGCGACGCCAAGGATATAGTCCAAAAGTGCAACGCCTACCAGCGATTCACGGACAAGCCACACACACCAGGCGTAGAGCTACGACCTATTCCATTGGCCTCGCCCTTCGCCTAGTGGGGACTCGACATGGTCGGCAAACTTCCAAGGTCCTCGCAAGGAGGCTATGTCTACCTCTTGGTCGCAGTCGACAAGTTCACCAAGTGGATCAAGGCCATGCCAGTGACCAAGCAATCAGGGAACAGCGCAGTCAAGTTCTTCGAGTCCATCGTCTACCGCTTCGGCGTGCCACACAGCATCATCACCGACAATGGAACGAACTTTACATCCAAGGAGTTCCAAGATTTCTGCGAGAACCTGGGGATCAACATCAGCTATGCCTCAGTCGCACACCCACAGACCAACGGTCAGGTGGAAAAGGCAAACGGGCTCGTCTGCAGCGGCATCAAGAAGCAACTCCTCCGGCCACTCAAACAAGCCACGGGCTGCTGGCCAAACGAACTGCAATCCGTACTCTGGAGCCTACGTACAACTCCAAACACGCCACCGGCTACACACCATTCTTTATGGTACATGGAGCAGAGGCAGTATTACCCACCGAGTGCAGTGCAGATCGCCCGCAGCGTGGTCGCCTCTGGCGAGAAGGAGTCATCCCTGGCACTCGAAGACTCCGTCGACCTCCTTGACGAAGCAAGAGAAATCGCCACGGAAAGATCTACGATCTACCAGCAGAACATGCGCAACTACCATAGTAGAAGGCTTCGCCCAAGGTCCTTCGTCGAAGGTGACCTGGTCCTGCGACTAAAGCAGCAGGGGCATCTCAAGCTCGAGTCTCCCTAGGAAGGACCATACGTGATTACAGAAGTAATCCCAGGTGGCGCCTATCGCCTTCAAGATCTGGAGACAGGAGTCGCATACTCCAACCCTTGGAACGTCGCACAACTGCAACGCTTCTACCCTTAGTCGTTTCTTCTTTACTTTTGCATCGCAAATAAGGCTATTCAGCCAAGGCTACTCAGCCGCACATTGTACTACGTACTGTTCTCCGAATAAATAAAAGCTAAGTGCCCCAAAACTCCGTGCTCTATTTTCTTTTGTCAAACTTTCATACTCGGGGCTTGCGCCGCCCTATCTATATATGTTCTTCGAACAATAACGCGACATCCTGAGTAGCTGGCACATTAATCAAACCCCTTAATACAAACTCAACCCAGCTGCAACGCACCTGACAGGTTGACAAGGGAACGATACAAAGATGGGCAGGCTAACGAAAAGGACTCGCATAAGTGCAACGCACCCCACGCTTATAAAGCTATCTGTATACACTCAACAATAAGTTATCTACAAATATATATGAGCTATACAACACCAGTACACTTATATGTAGGATACATAGCTGGCTACCCTTGCAATAGAAGAACATTAGTCTGTTCCTCGAATAAGTCGACGATTTCCTCGGCTGGACGATCCACCGCTTGATAGTGCGGCACCATGTTCCAGGAAGATCCTGCTGGTGGCCCAGATGCAATTGCGGCGACATCCACGTCAGGCCTGTGCAAACGCACCACGGAGAGCGCAGCCTTGGCACCAGCCACCAGCTGCTGCCTCACGCACTCGCGAACCGCGGATATATCTTGAAATTTCGTCAGCAAGGCCAGCAGGCTTGATGGAGCATCATCCAGCGGGAACATCGCCCGGTAGATGTTCTTCAAACACGACTGCGACTTCTTCAGAAAGAGCAGCCTTTGGCGAGCGATCCGAGCAGGATCGCTAACGCATATCGATCATGATCTACCCAGAAGTATCCACTCTCCTGAAGTTGTTCTTGGGTGAGATCATGAAGGCGGATGCCAATCCTATCCCTCTCGTCCTGCGGACGGCGTGCGCTAACAACTACACAAAGCAGCATCAACAGCATGAGTACAACGTACCATTGCGATTATCTACAAAGGAAAAGACGAAGATGAGCAAACTAACACTTAAACTGGTCGCCCAGCTACGCCACCTCGCCAAGCAGATATTGCTCGCGGGCGGCGGCTTTTTCAGCCTTTGACTTCCACATGTCTGCGCTACCACGGATCACAGGAAACTCACGCTCCAGTTGTTTAACGCGATCATGGAGTCGCGAAAGCAAGGAAAGCTCCTCTACTCTAGAGCGAGGTGGTGCCATTGTATCCTCAAGAGATGGCGAGTCCGGGGTTCCCCCCACAGGGCCACTTGACGTACCCTATCAAAAATCAAGCCAGAAGCAAAATAAGGCGACCAACTCAAAAGTCAAAAGTAACAAGTGCATTCAGGATCAATAAAAGTATGTACAAACACATTCGCCAACAGGCATGATCCCCAATCAAAAGAGCGAGTTCATCAGCTATTACAAGAAACTAACTACGGAACAGCTGGCTTCTTCGACTTCGAGGACCTCATATCACTCCTCGCTTCAGCCAAGCAAACCCTGTAGAAGCATCTCATATCGATTTTCAGGCATGGAGCATGCGATAGATTGTACACAAGAGGCGGGTAAAGGCCGTTCTTTGTTACTCGAAAGCCTTTGTTTGGATCCCCTACAGGACTGTCGAGCCCAAGTCCGTGGCAGTATCAGATGCCACTGACTTTCCGCCGGCCCCTGAGGCCGAAGTTTTCGCCGCCTTCTTTGCGCGATTGAGCTCCTCCGAATACTTGGCAACAGTGTTTATCAAGGAATGGCCATATTTGGCACAGCGATCGCAAAGGAGCAAACACTACCTGCTGACCATCCGCGCCAACAGGCATTGTCTTCGACACCGCCGAGGGATCCACTTCGACTCCGTGGGCTTGCACCATGGCTAGCGACATGATCGCGCCAGCTGCGCGGAGGGAGTTCTTATACGAGGCAGGCACACCCCCAGCGAGCGACTCCACCAGCTCCTCCACATTGCCAATTAGCTCCGCCTTCGGCATCAGCTCCTCCCGGAGGCGACTCAGGGTGGACTTGGCTTTGGACAACGTGATTTGGACAACGGCGCTACGGTCTTCGACCGTAGATACCGCGCCTGCCAAAACGTCATCACGACCAAGGGCTTGCGGATCAAAGCTCAAGCCACCAGCATCTATAACAAAAAACATACACGGATCAAACTCCTAACGCCACCGGCACTACAGAGGAAGAGAAGAACATCAATAAAATATCTACCAAGTAGAGGTACGTGAGAGGGCCTTGGCGACTGAGAAAAGTTGCTCTTCAAACAATTTCTCCCTAGCCGCAAAGGAGGCACGCAGATCCTCTTTGCACTTCTGGGCCTCATCACGAGCCGCGATTGCCTCGTCGCGCCCCTTCACTGCTGCGGCCAGCGTCTTCTCCAGCATGGCGACATCACGCAGTAAAGCATTATGCTCAGCTACAGGACAGTCAAAAATCTGGCTGTCAGTCGATTATACCAAAATACAGAGAAAACGAAAAGAACAGGTATAGAATACTCACTCTCAACCACGCGGTGGCGCTTCTCTAGCATCGCATGCTGGCGACCTATCGCCATCACCTGCTCCGCTACCTGCGCAGCTTCCTTTACAAGGATCTGTCGCACAAAACAAGGAGTCAGCAGAGAGCAACAAAGGGCGTTGACTGCCAAATTATAAAAAAAAGGGAGATATACTTACATGGTCCTCCAGCGACTCCGAAGAAGATTTCTGAACCATCATCCGAGCTACTACTCGATGCTCCCCTACGTGAGGAGAGCTTGAAGAATTGTGCCCAGAGTGGGCCACCGCCGAAGGAGAAGGAGCACGTTCGACCTCCATCTTGGCCTTTGAGGTCGCGACTCCTGATTCCTTCAAAAAATCAACATCGCCAGACGATGATGACGCCTCTTGGCTGCAAGATAAAGCACCCACTCAGAAAGGGCAAACTCCAGGGCAAAGTCAACAAGAAGAAAACAAGCGAAGAACGAATGCACTAGCAAACTTACCAGTCAAATCTGTCAAGATCAAACGTGGCCTCTGTCGACTCCGACGAAGACTCCTTGGGCAATCGCATCTTCTTGCGAGAAGACGGTGCCACAGCCCTCACCAGAACGGTGGGAATTGGCGACTCCGCGCCAACAGTCGCGCCAACTAGATTGGAAGGAGTCGACGCGTTGGAATCCTTGCTGCGCGAACGCTTGCGAGTATCCGGACTCTGGGACTTGGGGGCTTCCTCTTCCACATCGGAAGGGACAGTCGACTCAGACTGGTCCTCTTCCACAGCCTCACGAGGGATAATCCCCTCAGGGAGGGGAGGCATGCAAGGTAACACCGCCCACTCCTGCATACAAAAGGAAAAACAGATAAGTAACAGAAGACGCAATCGAAAAAATACGCTACTACATAGCACAACCATACCTCAGGAGGAGGATTCGAAGCATCGAAAGGAGGAATGACTGGCTCGTTCGGAAGCACATCCTTGAGGGTATACTTCGTGACCAGTCGCACCCTCTTATCTACCTCACTCACGGACATGCCATCGGCAGACACGCGAGTGGGATCATCAGAGCCACCCCATTGGAACATGGGATGGATCCTTGCCTGGAGAGGCTGGACGCGACGACGCAGCCAAGTCCTGACAAGGGCGCAGCCTCCCTCTTCTGCGCCTATGCGACTCTCGAGGTCGTAGACCCGCTGATATAGCACGTCCGTCTCCGCGAGTTCGGAAGGCATGATCACGTTCTTCCAAGAACGCATCTTCTTGCAGGGAGTCGCGGGATCGAAGGGAGCGAGTCCAAAGTGCTCGTCTGTGGCCTTATGATCGCGCACATAGAACCATCTGTCCCTCCATCCCTGGACGGACTTGGCGAGCTTGATATCAAAGTAGGTGGCAGATGGATCAACATGGATTCCGCAACCACCTACGTCATAAACTAAAGAGCCAGATGCGGACTGACGCTTCAATTTAAAAATGCGTTTGAAAAGACCAAAGTGCGGCTCGATTCCGAGCCAGCACTTTCATGATGATGAAACAAGTGATGTGGAGGAGAGAATTTGGGGACAGCTGATGGAGCTGGAGCCCATAGAAACACAGAAGACCCCGAAGAAAGGGGTGAAGAGGCAAGGAAAGACCGTGAATGATGAATGCAAGAAACATCACTCGATAACCAACGGGAGGCACAGGAACGGTCTCACCGCTAGGGACGCGCGAATCGGCGACTGATGCAGAAATCACTCCGTCTTGGCGAAGAAGACGGAGATCCGACGCCTTGATGATAGAGGGGCACCATGCGCCATTCGTCACGCGAGTACCCGCGACCTTCTTCTTCCCGGTGGCGGCAGCACTGGTGGCCGCAGCAGTGGAGCCACCCCTCTTCTTTACTGCAGCAAGGGTGGCCGCGGAATCAGCGGCAGCAGATCCCTTCTTCTTTCCCATTGCGCGGCGGCGATGAGAGCGAAGAAAATATCTAGGGAACGAACGGAGCTGGTCCAGCGTCGTGGAGAAGATGGGCGCAGAGAAAAGCAGGAAAGCAAAGGGCAATCGCGATGGCAGCAAGGAAGATAGAACACAGATGGGAAAATTACCACCGCGGCAGCGCTACTTAACCCCTGGAAGATGCAATTCAACGGCTGACAAAAACCCTATTGGACACGTGGCACGCATCGCGTAGGACACGTGGAGAAGAGGAATCGCGAACCGTCCCCCCACTTCTACCATTAAGCGTGGAAATCGAGGAGGCACAGTTAAAAATAAGATTACACACGCCTAGTCAAATCAAAGTCAGAAAGTAGGACCCACAGCTCGTCACGTCCCGTCAAAACCGCTCACGCGGGCAACTAAGGTCATACAAACGTTAGCACTGACGTCACCAAGGCTATGCAGTGGAGAACTTCGACTATTTTAGTCCTTGCTGGAGTCTTCACCTCCACCAAACACTCGGGGGCTACTCCCATAGGGAGCGCTGGCCGTGCACCCTACGACTTTTCTTTTTGTTGTTGCAGGAACATGGACAATCACAAAGAGCAAACCCAACCACTCGAAACACAGTTCGATTATGAACATGGGTTACTCCCATAGGGAGCGCCGGAAACAAACAGGCAAAAGACGATAGTAGTCGCGAAATTTAACTGCCTAAGTCATCGACTGAACAAACAAGCAGGCAAAAGACGACAGTAGTCACGAAAGTTTAATACCTGCCTGGGTCATCAACTGAACAAGCAAGCAAAAGACGACAGCAGTCGTAAAAGTTTTTAGTCCCTGCCTGAGTCTTCGACTCAACCAGGCACTCGGGGGCTACTCCCATAGGGAGCGCTGGCCGCGCACCCTATGATTATTTGAATAAAAAGCTATGTGTTGATAACATCCGCACTCGAAACTCATGGCGACACCGCCTCATAATTTCTCCCCTACAAAGAGACTACGTCTCCTGGGTTACCCGAATCGTCTCCGCGATGATAAAATTCGGATGCCGCGCCTACAGCGTGAAGGTAAGACCTGAATAAGGCCTGGCAACACATTTAACTGTGCACTACCAGAAATATATCCGTGCCCATAGGCACGATGAACATGCCTTGACGGACGCGTCAAGTGCTCACACCCATATAACTGGAATTTGACTCCTGTAAGACCTCCGCGGCCTAAGTCGAATTACACCAGCACTTTTCCGGATTCGAGTCCGGGGACTCGAATTCGAGTAGATTGCGTTGTTTCATCCTAAGGTGGTTAACTGATACCGATACTTCGGTTATATCAGGCACGTATATCGATAATCCCTATGACTCAAATAAAAGCAATCGAAATATACTCATTCAGGCACTCGAAGGCTTCAAAAAGTCCCCAGTCGAATCTGCGATTCCACTGGACACTCGGGGGCTACTGACATGGGTATACCCTACAGGTACTCGAGCTTGGTATATGTGGCCCAAATACGTACAGGCCCACGGTGTCGCCATGGCCCGGATGGAGGGACTCGAGTAACCTATGAACTCTCAGTTGCTTGAAGGACAAGAAGAAGCTAAAGATAGAAAGTTTGAAGTGGAAAACCCTAACTTGTAACCGACTCGACCTGTTACCCGAGACCTAGCCTATCTATATAAAGGCTAGGAGGGGGCGGCGAGGAGGACACACGCAATCCTAGTTTCCACAACCGTCGCCAGATTTCATCTGCGCATCATTGTAACTTTCGACTCCCTCGATAATTCCACGAGCAGACAAGCAGGAGTAGGGACCTCTATAAGGCCTGAACCTGCATAAATCCTTTGTCCCCTGTGTGCTTGTTTGCTAGCCGATAGATGTCTCCAGCGCTCCCTCCTTCTCCAAAACCCAAGTCCATAACAATGGGCATTGACGAGTTAAGCCCTCGTCAATAGCAGTCATTCTTAGTTTAATGTGGATTGTCCCAAAACTTGTTGATTGATTCATAACTTTGATATTGCTTGTTCTTAAACTATTTGTACCTAGTCACCCTTATGAACTTTGAAGGTGTCCTATGCATTTATGTTTTGCTACACCATGAGGGACAAGCCGAATACCATTCTCATTATGTTTTCTATATGTGAAACAAACAAACGTCTTTCAAAGCATTGTTATTCATGAATCTTTTGTTTGTACCTTTTCATGTTACAACATAGTTGCTATCTATTATTGTTAGAACTATATCTTTCATGCTATGTTAAAGTACTATGATCCCATTTATCAATGTTTTCTAAATACCTTGATCAAGATTGTGATGGTGCATGTCACCTCAAAAATTATTCTTTTTTATTACTTACCTACTCGAGAACGAGCAGGAGTTAAGCTTGGGGATGTTGATACGTCGTAAACGTATCTATAATTTTTGATGTGCCATGCTTGTTTTATATCAACTATCTTACGTTTTGTCTATATTTTGAGATACTTTTATGCATTTTCTGGAACTAACCTATTGACAAGATGTCGCAGTGCCAGTTGCTTGTTTTCTGCTATTTTTGGTTTCAGAAAAGCTGGAAAATAAATATTCTCGGAATTGGACCGGACAAAAGCCAAATTCAATATTTTACAAGAAGACTCACGGGCAGCGAGAGACAAGAGGGATGGGATGGCCACACCACACAGTGGCGTGCCAGCCAGGCCAGCCTCGAGGGGTGTGTGGGCCCCTCAGGCCTCCACTGACCTTGCCCTTTCGCCTATATATTCCTCCCAGAACGAAAACCCTAAGTACGAGATCAGATTTCCATGAAAAGTTTCATAGCGCCGCCACCACCGAAGAGGAGATTCGGGGGACAGAAGTCTCTGTTCCGGCACCCTGCCGGGATGGGGAAGTGCCCCCGGAGCCATCTCCATCGACCCCACCACCATCTCCATCGCCGTTGCTGATTCCCATGATGAGGAGGGAGTAGTTTTCTCTCGAGGCTAAGGGCTATACCAGTAGCTATGTGTTCATCTCTCTCTCTATGCGTGATCTTATGAGATCATGAGCTTTGTAATCTATAGATATATCCTGCTACTCAAGTGCTTTAATGAATCTCTGCTTATCCCCACGTGTGTGAAGTTGACAGTGTGCACACCGTGTGGCACTTTGGCTAAGGTTACATAAATACTTATCATGAGTATAATTTGAGTTGGATGTATCTGAGATTGTGGTGTTTGTTGGAACCATCTAGCGCTCAAGGTGACAGTGAGGGGTTATCTAGATGGTGATTGTGAACTTTAAGGTGTGCTGTTATAGGCCTACATCGTCCAACCGGAGAGTAGTTCAGAGTAGCATCATAAATAGAAGATATTTATATGAGAGTGTCCTCTAGTGAAAGTATGATCACTAGGCCTTGTTTCTATGCATTGAAACATCGTTTACAATTAGTTATGTTACATGTTTACTTGCTGCCACTCTTATTTCAGATTGCAATTACCACTTATAATCATCCATATTACTTGTATTTCACTATCTTTTCGCCGAACTAGTGCACCTATACACCTGATAAGTGTATTGGGTGTGTTGGGGACACAAGAGACTTCTTGTATCTTGATTGCAAGGTTGCTTGAGAGGGACACCTTTGACCACTTCATCCCTGAGTTCGATAAACCTTGGGTGATCCACTTAAGGGAAACTTGCTGCTGTTTTACAAACCTCTACACTTGGAGGCCCAACACTATCTACAAGAATAGAAGCGTGCGTAGACATCAAGGGTAAGTAAGCTGGCAGCCTATCGCCTCCTAGGAGTATGCCGGAGAAGTGTTCCAGGCGTAATCCCCTCCACGAAGTTGTACACTAGCTCATTAGTGCAGTCTCCTTCCAGGGTTTCCCTCACCCTCGTCCATCTCACGAGGTACTCACATGGGGATTCCCCCGTCATTTGGACACATCAAGCCAGATTGAAGATAGTGACAACGCTGACAAAGTGCGACCTCCGCTTCTCAAACACTTGGGGAAGCCAAGCGGATTTGTGGGGTCCTTCCACCATTATATCATGCACAGGGACAGTTTGGGTGGGCCTTGATTTTTCCTGATCTGAGATGGCAAACTGCAGAGAGAGAGATCCGAGCTCGATCCTTCCGCGAATGTGTCCTGCCCGGAGGCGGTCCAGGTGGGCCTTGGCATGTTTCTGACTTCTTGGGAGCTTGGTCCCGAGCCGGTTTTGCTGATGAAGAGATGGATGTGCCCGATTGGAACAATGGAGCAGTGGGTGGGGTTCGACTTTGCCTAGATCCAGAACTCATCCGGCAGGACGATCGGTACGTTGCCGGAGAAGAGAACACGTCCAATGGCCATAGTATCGTTGATTCCCGTGAAGAGATTGGACCTCGCCCGGTGTAGAGCTCGAAGCGCCTCTTGCCCCACGGTGGATGCCAACTGTCGTGGTATTGCCGACGAGTACGCCATGGAGGGGTCCTCACAGAGCGTGTTTAGAGAGGTGGGGGAAGGAGGTGAGTTGATGAGTACGAGGTAACACAGCTTACCCAGGTTCAAGTCCCACAACGGTGGTAGAACTCTACTCCTGCTATAAATCACTATAATAACAATACGCGGAGTTACAGGGATCAGTTCACTGTGCGAGGTGTTGGGCTAAGCACTATGATTGTTGCCCTAAAGGCTCCCACAAGTCCGGCTTATAAAGGTGTCAGAACCTAGGGTTTCAGGGAAAGACCTTACCGGAAAGGTTATAGAGTCCTACACTAATACTAACTAGTCTTCGTGTCTTGTACTCCAAGACTCTATGTTGGTCAGTAACTACAGCATAGACTTCCTTCTCCCAGCATGGGCCTCCCATCTGGATCCGTCTAACTGGGCCGCCCAACAGGCCATGGGCCGTGCTACCAACTGTGCGCTTCAGCAACGCTGAGCTCCAAGTGTTTGCCACTTTCACAACGATGGAACTTGGGGATGGGAGAACAACCTTGTTCTGGCTAGACAGATGGATGGATGGAAAGTCCCTAGGGGAAATGGCGCCATAGCTCTTTTCTCTAATCCCGAAGCGCGCTCGCAAGCACCGCTTGGTCCGGGAGGCGCTAGTGGAGCGCCGCTGGATTGGCGATATTCATGGCGCGCTTAGTGTGCTGGTCCTCTCGTAGTACGTCCAACTTTGGGTACGACTGCAAGATGTGGTGATGTCGGATATACCTGACAAACTCATCAGGAGGTGGACGACTAACGGACAGTACTCAGCCAACTCTTGCTACGAGTTCCTTTTCTAGGGCTCGCTTGCTTCGAGGTCTTGGAGGCTAAACTGGAAGGTCTGGGCACCCCCGCGAGTCAAGTTTTTCATCTGGCTTGCTTGTCAGGACCGGTGCTGGACGACTGAGCGGCTTGCACAATGGGGTCTACCCCCCCCCCCCCCGCCCCCCGATGTCCCCTTTGTGACCGGGCGGATGAAACCATGACACATCTACTAGTTGGTTGTACGTTCTCCAGGACGATCTGGCATAAGGTGCTCTCTTGGATTCGATCGACGTCCACCCCACCGGATGGAGAGGACGACTTCATGGATTGGTGGTTGCAGACGTCTCGACTCCCCCCCCCCTCCCGAGCGCTTCGCAAAGGAACTTCCTCCCTTGTCATGCTCATGACATGGTGGATATGGAAGGAGCGCAACTCGGTGGTCTTCGACAATGCGTCGCCGAACTGTAGTAGTCTTCTCGTTACGATTTGATCTAAAGCTCGGTCATGTGCTGTCGCTGGCGCGCTAGGCCTCCGGGCGCCTCTTTGTAAAGGTGGTGCGCCTCTTTGGACCTTTTTTCTATAGTTATACAGAACTCTATTTTTCTATCCATGAATCGAAATGCAAAGTTTTGCGTTTTCGCGAAAAAAACCGAAGCGTTACGTGGTGCTGAACAGTGGCACAAAGCTGCAGGCAGTAGCTATACTTGGTATTCAGACGACGTTGCAGAAGAACATGATTCCATGACGTGCGAGCTGAGAAGATAGAGAGCATTTGGGCTCGCACATTATTTTCCTATTTCTAATGTTATTTTAAGTATTTCCTTCCCTCCATCCGAAAATAAGCGACTTGGCTTTGCTTACATCCGAATGTATCTATACTCTAAAATAATTCTAGATATTTCTAGATAGTATGAATTCCCTAGCTATTCAAGAACATGGCTGAAGATTATGTGCATGCGTTTTGTGTCTCCAGTTCTAAATCGTTAACTATAATGTATGTTCGGTACTGTAGTATGGTTTGATGTGCTGCGGCCAAAAATGTTATCTTTTCGTTGCAACGTGTATCACAACAATAATGTTCAGCACAGTGACAAAATAATATTCCTTCCGATTCTGTATTATATACATCGAATCGAATCTAGATAAATCTAAAACTATTAATTAGAATCGAAGAGAAGGGAGTACATGCATCACTATTCTATTCCTAGCCCCATTTTCCGTCGGTAGCCAGCTATCCTAGTCATGCCCATGTCTTTAGCTGGCAGCTCTCCCGGACGTGTTCATATAAATAAGGTGTTAAGTGGAATCCTATCTAGATCCCACCTAGATGTACTACAAAATTTTACACTAGAAATCTTAAAATAAAGTAGAGGAGAAACTTAGATCCCACCGACACCCCTACGTATGAAGATGCGCACGTAGTGATTCCCAGATGCCTGCTCATGATCAGGTCACGTACGACAAAGACCAGGAGAGCGGATAGATTGTGTCATCAACGAACTGTCTAACCTATCACGCTATCTACGTGTCATTCAAGTCAAATCGTGTATAATTGTACTTTAGACGATTTGTGCATCAAACGTCCTGCTTAACAACCGTGTCCCAGAAAAAAAAGTCTAGTTTTATAGAAGTTTTGCAGATTTTATTGGGTTTAGGGTTAGTGTAGAGTCAACTAATTTAAAAAAAATCAAAAACTAGTAGCACCTTGACATGGAGTTGTTATGGGACCTACCACCTAGGAAAAATAACAAACAAAGAGTAATGAAGTTTTTTCCAAAACCACTTATCAAAATGAGCTACTACCTATAAAGATGCATGGCTTTCGAGTCAACTCCTTCCTAAAACCTTCTTCCCAAAACATAGTTTATCTGAATGAGGCTATATTTGGCACACTAGTGTATCTTTGTATTGAAAATAATTTCATGTAGATCAAGATAAATTTCTTTGTACAAAAAACACATTTTCCATTTTCTAGGTGGCAAAACTTAAATTCCATTTGTCTGTTTCTATTTTCGTGCGCTTGGTTTCTGAAGTGTACTCAGTTTTCCCCTTGATGTATACTTATGCTCAGTTTTGCCTATCTCTTCTCTGAAACTTTCACAAAAACTCACACTGATGTTCACTTTGGCTGTTACACCCTGATTGGTCGAGACCATTGACACGCGGACCGTGGCCGCCAACCATTGATCCTTTATGATCTAATGGATAGGATAACCCCTCGCCCACTCCCACTCCATCCCTTGTCTATCTCTCTATCGGCGGATCGTGGCCAGTGGCCCACTCATGTCTCGTTCGTCCGACCGTGGCCACCTCTACGGCACGAAATAATGAGTTTGCCACCGAGACACTAACAAATGCCCAATTGAATTTGAATGTACAATCACTAAACAAAAATATAAGAACAAAATGTCAAGTCATGTACCACCCTGTAAATAATTTGAGATTGAATGTACAATTATTCAACAAAAATTTAAGCCGTGTACCACCCTCGCTCACTCTTGCGACAAAAACATAGGAAAAAAACAATCCCAAAGGGTGGTGCAAAAATAAGCCCATTTGTATTTCGCATAATATAAAAAGGATAAAAACTTGTTGCTAATGTGTTGTCTAATAAAATAGAGGTTTTCACTTAACTATTGGATGGAGTTGAGTGTGGAATGTATAAGATACGATTTTGATATATGCATGAGACATAAAGATTTGTATTGCCTCAACTTATACCTTGTGGTTTCAGTGAAAGACTTGAGTCATATGCACGGTTTCAGTAAACTTAGGCCAGAAACCAAACGACCCCTAAACCTCTACATTCTCTACTGATCACAGTCATGTGCTTGACATGATAAACTCACTTCTTACTCACGCATTACTAGTCATCTTGTTATATTTCCATCTATAAATCTTAAAGTTTGAAACGTGTTTGAGTAAAATCAGAAGTAAATAATAGCGCTAAATTGTTTCGACTCAAACCATTATCCACGTCGTCCCGATTATTTTCAACCGTGGGATGAACGCTGAAAAGGACACGCGGCGACATCGCAATGGAGTCATGCTATCCCAAGGCAGGACCCGCTGTGGGCCAGGGCGAAAGATTCCATCTCGCGGATGCCTCGCGCGCGGGATGTCCTACCTTGCGTCGCCAAATGGTGGACCACGTCTGTGCCATTGGGCCACCGTCAGCGTCTGTGGGCTGTATCGCGAGGCATGAGTGGCGTTCCGGTCGTGACATGGCTCCGCACCCGCCAGGCTGGCGGGTCCTGCCCACCGTAGACATGGCATCACAAACTCTATCCGAATACGGGCTATCACGACAGATAGCCAAGATGGCGGCACAGGTGGTATTAGGAGGTATGGGAAGACGTGGTTCCTCACGGCGGGTAAGCGACGTGGCACCGTAGGCTCTAGGCGTCCATGAGTTATCGTGCCAAAGAGCCAACCTAGCAGCGTAAGCTATAGACGGTTGCGAGTTCTATCCTAAGAGAGACGAACTGGCAGCGTAGACTCTAGACGGCTGGCAGGGCCGCCAACCGCAGACGTGACATCACAAACCCTATGCAGACGTGGGTTATCACAGTGGACAACCGAGCTTGCGGCGCATGTGGCATCATGAGGTATGGGCGGACGCGGTTCCTCGCGGCAGGGTGGTGAGATGGCACCGTAGGGTTGTGCGAGTTATCATGCCAGAGAGCTGACCATGTTGGGGATATACTTTTTGGGTATAGCCACTGTGAATTGTTGACTAGGGTGACCCACTTTAGGTTAGAGCTATACTTCACGGGCAGCCCAGTCAGAGATGTAAGATGGAAGCCCATCTAGCTACGGGAAGGCCTAGATGATTTACCGACTTAGGACCGCAGGAATACTTGCAGTCCAAGATGTACTTTGTACCGACTCTGTATCGTAGACGGATAGGACTCTCCTATAACCATGGAACGAATGACTATCCTAGGGACAAGCCTTTAGGGAATGCGCTACAACCACAACTCCCACAAGTGAAACCTCTCTTGTAATTTGTTTTACTTCTGGCTCTGTCGATATACCGGATTGCTAGCAGGAGTACGATCTGTCCAACGCAGTCGGATCTGAACCTGGGTAAGCTTGTGAGATCACTATCCCGGAGAACCATATTTCTCACACCCCACCTTTTCCCACGCCTCGAGGACCCGCTCATGGCGTCTTGTCTTCAATTCGACGACAGTTGGCACCCACCATGGGGCAAGTGACCATCAGATCTGCATTCCGGGCAGAATCTGCGTGTATCAAAATTGACAAAACAATCACCGTCGGTCGCGTCCTCTATGTCAGCGATGTTCCCCTCGTCCTTCTCGACGAGACCTGGATTCCAGCTAGGTAGGCCATGGTGAGCTACACCATCCTGTCAATCGGCGAGATCGACATCTACCTCGGTTTCATTGAACCTGCCAAACCAACCCCTGCGGTGATGATAGAGGCAGAAGAAATACCTAGATCTACTTTGTCTGCGGAGGTGGCAGAGTTCCGGATCTTAGAAAACCCAAATCCCACCCAATACGCCCTAGAGGCGGAGATCGTGGACAAAGATAAGGTCGGATCTAAAGAAGATGTCCCCTAGGAGATCAAATCTCAGGAGGACCAAATCTACAACAACTCCAGATCCGGCTCTACCAATGCTAGAGGAGGAAAATCACTTGTGAGTCACACTGTGAAGCAGATGCTGCTGAGAGGTGTTAGCATAAACGTTGTTCTCGAGAACATCAAAAGTTTCGAGGAGGCCAACACAGAAAGCCTCACCCACCTCAGAGCACATGGTTCTCACTTTGTTGGCTACGTTGGATCTAGATCCGACTCTGCCAATGCTGGAGATAACAACAACTCGAATTTGGATGCAATCGTAACAAACACCGACACATTAGTTTCCCCAGGGACGACGGTGGTTCAGAGGCCAACACGGAGGAATACGATGCTGCCATGGGGGAGATCGGGAAGGAGTTCGAGAAGGAGGAGCTCACCGAGAAAGCCGTCACTTCCCGCCAGGTACTGGTGACCATCGAGACCGTGATGGAAGAAGATCAGCAGAACTAGGGATCCAGAAAAGCTTCGCTAGCAGTAGTTGATGCCAGAGCTACGGTAACCAATGGTAAAAACGTCATTGATCCTTCGGGTCTAGAAAAAGCCATTCCCCCTCCGGCTATTCCCCCGTAGCAGCCATAGGAAGTCCCTTCCCGTGGTGACGTTCCCGGCGGTCTCCTCTGGATCATCTCCGGGGGCGACGGGGGTGAGGAGCCTATCGATGGCGAGCTCCACCGGTCCTTCTCCCACGGAGGGGTGGAAATTCCACCTCCCTCCCCAGTGCGCTGCAGCGTAGGATGACGTTGGTGCGTGCTGGAGCCAACCATCATGACCTCCATGCCACGTGGAGCGATGGGCCCACTGCCGAAGGAGGGCAGCGATTCCGTGATGGAAACGATCTCCTGAGGGAAACGCTCCGGCATAGTGGTGATGTAGATCGACAGGTTGCCGAACAGCAGGACGATGCCGTTTTCTGAGAAGGTAGAGCCAGTGAAGCACATGGAATTGTCGATAATGCATTCGAACTTGCCCAAAGTAAGCACCAGACCGAAGGCCATGCGTTTACTGGCAAAAGTGCGGGGTCCCGTACGGAACGTGACTCCGACCGAAGCCATCTTCCCAACGGTGGGCGCCAACTATCATCGTATATGGAACAACACTGTCTAAGCAGTCTAGATAGAGGTGTGGGAGATGGCATGAATGCTACG
Organism: Avena insularis; assembly: GCA_023614405.1. NCBI lineage: Eukaryota > Viridiplantae > Streptophyta > Magnoliopsida > Poales > Poaceae > Avena > Avena insularis. Next base: position 73,955,866 of record CM042692.1, on the reverse strand, counting down.
ACGACATCCGTAGGCAGGATTGGATACAAGAAAGCGTAGCTAGATGCAGGAAGTACCCAGGTTCGGGGCCCTCGTGAGGAGATAACACCCTACTCCTGCCAATCTGACTATGAGATGATCAATACAGGGACTACAAGCTTCTCCTCGAGCTATATGTGAGCTAACTAACTAACATATTCCAACCTTTGCTATGGATGCCCCGCTGCCCCTTATATAGGGCTAAGGCAGCAGTGGCAACTGTATGGCCAGCTGGCGGGTCCCACATGCGGGCCTAGCCGACTATTCCTCTACAGAATCTCGCCTCCCCGACGTCGCTATAGTGCCCCGCCCCTGTCTGGCATGGGTACAATGGAGGCCACCCCAGCCGACATGGGCGACGACTACTGCTCCTGCCCGACACCGGTATGGTCTGTGGTTCCCAGTGTCTGTGCCGTCGGCTTCTCCTTTATATCTTATCACTGTCTGACTAGGGTGCGACATATACTGTGGGACGCTGCCCTAGTACCTTCATCTTCTTGTAATACTTCGTTTGGCTAGGATGATTCAGCCGAACCGGTATCGTGGTGGTGCCTACTCACTGTAGGTCATCTTGAGTTTTTACATTCGGCTGCTGTCAGCCGTCCGGTAGTTACATTGCCCATATTCTTATCCAGCTACCCTTCCTGGGGGTGATCCCCCAACACTAGCCCCCGAGCACGTGTAGATTTCACCCTTGGGGAAATGTGTGTGCGATCCTCTCTCACTTATGAATTTTAGTCCGGCTAGGTTCTGGCGGTTGAGATATTCAGCAACATTAATGCTGATGCAAGCCATGCCCGCGCATGCTCATCATTACTTCTCTGCAGTGTGTAGGGACACGTTCCATCGCACGTCGCCTTGGGAACCATTGCCCAACGCTTCAAGGGCCGTTCCCGGATCTTCTGTGCGCGTGGCACTTGCACACGGGATCTTGAGAAAAGGGTGGGGGTGGGACACGACCCGGGGGACGCCATGTGGCGTGTTGTGCGGTTGCCCTCCTCCGGCATTAAATAGCTGCCCCCGCACGTGCTCACTTCTCCCCATCCTTGCTCCCTTGTCCTCCTCGCGCCCTTGCTCTCTACCAGTAGTACTTGCTGCTCCGCCCGTTCTCGGTTGCCGATGACGACGCCCCCTCCCCCGCTTCTCGACATTTGCAATGATGGAGGAGGAGGTGATGGTCGTGACTCAAGGCGCTTGGTGCGGCTCGTCTGTGACAGACGAGCAGATTGCAAAGTACCGCGCATCGTGGGTTCTTCCTCTGGCGATGGAGGTGGAGGTTCGCCTAGCACCGGTGGAGGAGGAGTCGCCGCACCCGCATGAAGGCGAGCACGTCATCTTCCTCTCCCACCTTGCGCGTGGCCTCGCCCTTCCGGCCAATCCCTTCCTCCTTACCTTACTCGCCTTCTACAACCTCCGGCTGCACCACCTTGGTGCAAACTCCATCAGCATCCTCGCGCACTTCGTAGCATTCTGTGAGTGCTACCTCGGGATCCAGCCAGATCTCGGGCTCTTCTGTCGCCTCTTCCTCATCCGGGCACAGGTCCAGTTCATCAAGGGCCCGCTAGTTGCTTGCGGTGGCGCCTCCATCTACTCTCGCCCATAGACCGGCTGCCCAAATTTTTGGCTGCAGGACACGGTTAAGCTCTGACATCAATCGTACTTCTATATATGCAATCTGACGGTCGAGGATCGGATCAACCTCCCGGAATTCCAAGATGTGGAATCCAGCCAGGAGAACTAGGACCTGAAGTTCCATGGCTCCAAGACGGAGTCGGATGCGATGCTGAAGCGGATGAGGGATCTTGTCATGGACGGTTTGACCAGTTTGGACATCACCCTCAGCTAGATGTCTCGGTTTATGATGCCGCGTCAACAGCGCACACACAAGGTGTGGTACTACTCGGGCCGGCTCGACATGACTTGGCTCTCCTGTCGCAATCCCCTCTTCACCAATCTCCGGGAGTGGGTGTGGATGATCACAAAGGAGAAGCTCGAGGAGGGCTAGACCTTCGGGTTGGCCCCGTATACGTGCGACAACCATGCCCCTTGAGTAAGCACTTGATCCATCTCATCCACCTTTCATTTTGTATAGCATTATTGTTATCTGGCTGACTCTTTCCTTCCTTGAAGCAACTCTTTTCCTGCATCATCTAGGAGGAGGGCAACTCCCCCTCTAGGAATTCACCCCCGACTTGCCTGAACCGCGCGTGCGGCGAGTCGACGAGGAATCTGGCGGCGAGGGTGATGCCCTCCCTAGCCGGAATGACAAGCCAGCGAACGACCCTCATGGGCCTGTCGTCGAGGAGGGTGAGGCCGCCCCAGCCCCCGAAATGAGCCGGCGCTGGGCCGCGGACGGTGAGTCCAGCTGTTCCACTACGGTGGAGGAACCGGCTCCCAAGAGGAGCCGCACCGACGCTCCGAGGCTGGGTCGAGGCGGTGGTCCAGGGGTAAGTTCTTCCTCAATCATTCGGCTTTCTTGCCATTCTTCTTGTCCTTTACCCTTTTTCTCTTTGTTTCTAACCGTCTATACTTTCCTCTTTTAGCGCCGCTATCTCCTTTAGAACGGGGAGCCCAACGCGTGCGTCCACCGCCTCGCCGCCTCATGCCCTGCCTCCCCAGCCGGACATGGCCTCCACCGCTGCCCCCTCTTCCCCGCGGGAGGATTGGCTATTGCCGCATGAGGGTCGGACTGACGCAACCGGACCCGACGCCGATGCCCCATGGGGCTCTAGTACCTTCAATCCGGATTACAGATGTAGTATAGCTCTTTTTCCCTAGTAGACCTAGGTTTATCGAATCCTCGGGAAGTAGAAAGCATCGTGAATTTACTTTAACGGACTTTCGGTAGTTTTAGAATTCCTTTTTTCTTTTTACCGGACCAAGAGTTTGTTGTCTTTTGTTGCTGTCGATGATGAAGAGAGAGGGCCTAGGGCTTTCGGTTTCACCTGTAGCTGTGCAAAACATCTGATGGGAATAAAAGATAGTAATAAAGTATGCATGTAATTGTTAGACCAAGATAAATTATATGTGGGCAGTGCATCCATAATTGCTATTGCCTCCGCAATAGCTTATAGCAATAACCTAATAGTCTCATCCATAGAAGAAAGAGAACTAATGATATGCATAGTGACGTCACCGTTAATCCCAAGTAAATCCCTCACATACAGCCGTACTACCCCTTCTGTCACTAGGGTTCCCAACCTGCAAAAGCTACATGGCTAGGACGAAGCCCTTAGCCCAAGGAGGATTACTCACACATAGAGATGAAATCAAAGATCATAAACATTGCAATGGGAATCATGAGATTGATAGCCAATATTCTTACAATGTTGCCAATCAAAGATGAAATCTACTATTACAAGTGGTGGAATATGGGTATGATGGTGGAGAATGGTTTGGAGATTAGATCTAAGTCTATTCCTCCGGCGGCTCTTTGGTGTTGTGGATGCAGGGTTCTAGTGGCGAGGGGGCGAGGGAGCGCTCTTTTCTCGTTGCCAGAGGCCTCTTTATATAGGTGTCCCTTCATGAAAGTTGTTCTGTCTGACCTAGCGGTGGTGGTGGCAACTATACCACCGCAACTATACGACCAAAATTTTATTCCCACCGTATAGTTGGCTGTTAAAGCGTCTATTTCCACTTCATGACTCTTGGTTTCTTTGGGTGGTTAAAAATCTCGTATCTTTGACTTTAATGTAGTGATTTCCATCATCAAAGTCATTATCTGCGTAGGGAAAAATAGCAAGAAAGGATTGCATACCCATTTGATCATTAGGCATTAGTGGCAGGGTTTAGAGAGATATTTCATAAAAAATATGAATAATATCCAGTTTAAATGTGGACGTAGATGGCTATATTTCAGAGCCATCAACCTCCCCAAGCTTAAACTTGATCATCCTCGAGAAAGAAAACAAAAATCAAAAAGGAACTCGGCATTTAAACTGAAATAACGAGATGATGATCTTACTCATGATTGGTAGTCTCATGTTTCCTCCACTTCATTAATCTGAAAAACTTCAGCATAGATAGAGTAACGACAAGCATATCATACGTGTTTTTATGCATCCTTGTAGCGCAACAAAATTATTGTTAACATGGATGATTCAAATGAGTAAACTTTATTCCATGTCATGTAATCAACTCATAGGCTTGCCTTTGAACAATAAAGTATAATCATGTAAAATTGAGAGTGTGAGAGTTGTCATGAAAAGCATATACACTAGAGTATCTCAATTCTCCCACATCAATAAATCAAGACTTTTTAAGTACTACTTTGCCATTCATTGTCCTTCAAAAATTTCAGTTCTTAAGTAATTGAGAGCATGCTAAAAAAATATTAGTTTATCGGGCTATGTTGGACACTCGTGGCATTACTAAGGATTTTGTTCCTTTTGCACAATGATTACTCATATCAGCTAGAGGAGTGATTCCATCATGAACACAGCTACCCGGGAGTGCCAAGAATCTTACCCATTATAGCATTGCTGCTACGTATGTTTAATCAACTCATAGCCGAAATCTAGGAGTTTCATCCATGAAGATCGTTCGTAGGCTAGCAGAGTTGTTGGCATCCCATGAAGTTTGACACGCATAAAGCTATATCATTCTTATGATTAACAAGTCAAACTTTGGCATGCTCACAAAAACCGCTAAACATTAATTCAATCGAACAAATCCTTTTAAAGAGAGCTATCAAGTCAATCATTATATTCCATGGTGTTGAGTGTCTCTAGAAATAAGCCTTCAAGACTAAACGCTACAACACCCAAGCCTTCAATTGTGAGTCTTTTTATTATTACAATTGTTTAGCAAATTTTTAGGCAAGACTTGGTTAACTACAAGAGGTGGAACAAAACGTACCCAACTAAATACCCATGCAAACAAAACTTTACTACAATATAAAGACTCACTCCACCAATATAATATCTCAACATTTACTACTAACTAGTATTGGTTTCTCAAACTTCAAAAGTGGGGAGTCATAAGGCATACATCTCATGTTTGGTTCCACTTCTCTCTTCGCTTTTGATTCGTTTCTTGGAAACTCGAAGTCAATCATTCTTCCTGCAAATACATGAGAACCTCGAGGCGAAAAGAAAAGAAAGAGGGAAAATAAAGATAAATGGAAAAAAATATTTTTGTTGTTTTTGAGAGGGGGAATTAAAGAATAGAAAATTGGCGGCAAAGTTTGGCCAGAAAATCTCGAAAACAAATAGAAATAACTAAAGTTAATGTGTTGGGGAAACCAACATGAGTGCTTATAAGCTCGAATTAAAAACACAACCTCCAAATAAATAAAAGCAAATGAACGCCAAATGAAGATAAATGAGGAAACTTCCCCAAGCTTAGGCTTTTGCAAGCCCTTCAAATCATTGTGGTGGTGGGAAAAAGTCGTTACTTCAGTTTGCAAATTGAGTTGATAAATTACTAGTTGTTCCTCGGAGGTTCAAGGAGGGGCTATGCATCCTCTCCACAGTCCCTCCAAGTTCTTGGAAGTCTTGGTATGTAGCGAACCGGGTTGGTGGCTGCTCCTCTTGATAAGGAACTTCTTGCTATTCTTATTGGTCCTCATCCTCATCCGGAATCTCCTCCTCGGGTTGGTGTTGCTCAACCTGCAAGTCATATAGCAAACATCCTTCCTCGATAGAGAAAAGACCATTAGGCATAGGAGCCCCAGCTCCAGCAATATGCAAGTAATAAACACCACCTCTCCTAGTGAGCATTCCACATGCCTTTAAAGTAGAGAAACCAACGCGTCCCTCACCTAGCACAGGTTGCAACTCATCTAGGTCGATGCCTAGGGCAATGGCAAGCACGGTGATGACGCCTCCACCTGTGATTGGCCTTGGCTTTGGGAGGATTTGTGCTCCAGGTAGCGCATAAGGATTGTGCCCAAGTTGAGTGACAAGCCACAGTTGTTGTAAGAAGCTTTTGCGAGGACTAAGATGTCCTCTTCATTGAGTCTCGTGAACTCATTTCGTGCCTGCAAGGTGTTAGCAATAACATAGAACAAATTGCGAATTGCAGGATGTTGAATATTGTTCTCCTTGCTCACTCTAGAAGTGAAGCTCATTCCATTATAATATTGCTCTGGGGAAGGGTCTAAGCCAGTAAAGGATGCGCGCAACTCATTATCATTATTGTTTGGAAAATTAAAGCATGCGCACCATTCATCTAGTGCTAAAGCATAATTGTTGTTCATAAGTCGGAAAAAAATCATGTCCTCTCCATGCCATAGTTTAACGGTGCTTTGCAACGAACTTAGAAATTCAAGAGTTAACCAGCGATAAGTAGGCACATCATTGAATACAAAGTTTTGCAGGCAAACCCTATTGCAAAGTAAATTGAAGTCATTAGAAATACCTAGTTGGTTTAATATAGTGGGGCAAGCCCACTTGGTGGCCTTCACTTCTCGGTTCTTGATCTTGTTGAAGCGATCACGTTGGAGCTCATTCCTGAATGGTATCCCCATGCGTTCTTAAGACAAAGCCCGAGAATCACTAGTGGCGGCACGAGCACAAGTTTGGCTCCTTGTGTTCATCATCTAAAATAATAAAGAAAGACGAAAATAAAACTTTTTGATCCAACAGTAATAAGCATAACATATTCCTCATCATAGAACATCAAAGAATCCCCTCAAAATAATAATCTACTCAAGAGAATCATGGCAATTAGTTCATAGTAGGTCTCACCCTAGATTGATAATGATGATAGATCGAAGATGAATTTGCAAAAAGTAATTGGAGGATTGGAGGAGAAACATAATGTAGATCACTTGTGTACGAGGAAATCAAACGAAATTGAGTAGAGATGAAGATCTCTTGAGGTTTTCAGAGAGTTTGGAGGTAGAAGAGAGAAAAGGATTGAAGTTTTGGGGTTGGAGGTACCTCCCATGGTGCTTTTGTGGTCGGACGCAACTATACAGGCAAACTATATGACCGGAACAATGCATTCCCGCCATATAGTTGGCCTGCTATCAAAATTTTAGGGTTTCCACCTAGCGGTGCAGCTTACGGCCAGAACTATACGGCTGGAATAATTTGTTCCTGATGTATAGTTGGTCGTCAAACCCTCTATACCTAGAAAATAAATTGTACGAAAGCATTGATATCTATACAACCGGAACTATATGGCCGGAATTTTTATTCCTGCTGTATAGTTGGTCGTTAAACCTTTAGTACTTATGAAAGAAAATTTGTCGATGGCAAAAATATCTCTACGGCCAGAATTTTTATTACCACCATATAGTTGGTCGTTAAACCTTCTGTATTCATCAAAAAAATTCTATTTCTTCGAGAATTCTTTCTTATCCTGAAACTTAGCGAAACACCTTCTTTTTGAAAATAATGACAGTAAATATTGTCGACCAACATAAGCATGTATTAAGCAGGATTTTTAGTACCACCGAACTTCTTCTCTTGAATTGGAGCTTTCTAGCACTCTTTATTAAACATAAACTTAAACTAAAACTTAAAAACTTAACTCAAACCTTTATTTCACATGGCTTGCCTCCCATGAAGCGTTCTTTTATGGTTAGTAGCTTGACCTCAATGTTGCTCACTTAGGCCAGATGAGTGGAACACCCACTCCAAAATAGTTGGCCTTCAAAGTGATGGCCTCCTTTTCATCATGCTTGGCTTTCTTCTTCTTGGGAAAATGAATAACAAAAGGATCCCGTGAAGGCAATTGAAGCTTCACGTTCCCTTCATGTAGATTAATCAAAGCCTTAATAGTTCTTAAGAAAGGACAGCCTAATATAATAGGAGCAGTAGCATCTTCAGGCATGTCAATAAAAAAATCAATAAGAGTAGGACAACCTTTAATGTATACTAAAGTATTCTCCTTAATTCCTACAGCTTGTTTGTAGGTAGAATCTGCTACATGCAATTTTAACTCGGTGATTTCAAAAGAGCCAAGATATAACTTATTAAAAATACTTTTTGGAATTGATGAGACGCTTGCACCTAGATCACAAAGTGCAGCTATCTCATTGGTCCCAATTTTAATCTTAATAGTAGGCTCAAATATATCATCAAGCTTCACAGGTAATTTTTCAGCAATTTTCTTATATTCTTCCTGAAGCTCGTGTACCTTTATTGCCACATGATTAACGAAGTGTTGGTACATAGCTTCCTAATTTCCTTCACTTACCTAAATCTTGATATTGATCCTTTTTACAAGATCTTCAACGGTGTAATTTGGTGAAGGAGCATTACTATAATCAAGTTCTTCAGGCTCCTCCCTTTGGATTCTTATCATCTTGAGGTCTTCAACAGGATTGGGCTCAGCGTTACTTGCAAATTTAGCTAGAATGAGAGTTTGACTCTCGATTATCTTACCTAGTTGTGCCTCAACAATCCTTGTTCTTTCTTGGAGGGCCTGCAAATCATTCCTCAAACTTACAGCTTGCTTAGATAATTTACCAAGCATAGCATCATGGTTCTCTGTTATTTTAACAAGAATATTGTTTTGCTCATTTTGTGTGTCTATAAAAGACTTAAGTGTTTCTTGGAGACTACCATTACTAGTTCCCATATTATTATTAGAGTTACCTTCATGACTAGAATAATGTTTCTGCAAATTAGGATTATAATTCTTCTTCCAAGCAGGGTTATAATCATTACGAGCTATGAAGTCTATTTCTTGAATGTTTGATTCTGGGATAGCACTTACCTGGCTTTCCTTACCTTTTACGGCTAATATTAGCTCATCCAACTTAGCATTGAGTTCTTCATTTTCTTGTGGTGAGACGGAGTTCACCTTCTTCTCGTTTGATCTATCCACATGCCATTGGGCATGGTTGTGTCTTGCATATTGTATAGCAGCTGCTTTGCTTTGGTAATATGTTTACCCGTAAATGTTCCTCCAGCTGCAGTATCAAGCATAGACTTAGACACAGGGTTAAGGGCATTATAAAGTAAATGGAGAATTAACCGGTCTTCCATCCCATGACTGGGATAGTTTCTCATGCATTCTTTCATCCTCTCCCATACAAGCGCTAGTGGCTCACGCTCTTCCTGTCTAAAACCAGTAATATTAGATCTTAGTTGCATAGTCTTTGCAGGTGGGAAAAATTTAGTCCTAAATAAAGAAGTACATTCCACCCATGATGTAATAGTATTTCTAGGCAAAGATAGCAACCATTATTTTGCTCTTCCACTAAGTGAGAAAGGAAATAAGCGCAATTTGACCGCATCAGGGTCAACATATTTTATGCGCATCATATCACATATTTTAGTGAAAATTTTCAAGTGCATACCTGCGTCCTCAATAATAGAGCCTCTAAATTGATTCTGTTGAACCAAACTTAAATAGTGGGGCTTATTTGATAATCATCAGCAGCAATTGCTGGTTGGGTAATAGGAGTACACAAATAGTTATTGTTGGGAGTTTCAAACTCCCCAAGCTTCTTTTCAGTCATATTTCCTATGTTTTTGGGTTTTCTTAAACAAATACGTATGATAGTAAAAACAAGAATTTAAAGACTAACTATTTTTTTTAGTTTTTCAAATAAAGACTGAAAGCAAATTAAAAATTAAAAACAAGAATTATAACTAGCAAGGTTCCTACTAACCTCACCAGGGTGCTATTGCTTCCCCGACAACGGCGCTAGAAAAAGGGTTGATAGTATAGCCCTTTTTCCCTAGTAGACCTAGGTTTATTGAATCCTCAGGAAGTAGAAATCATAGTGAAGTTACTTTAACAGACCTTTAGGAGTTTTAGAATCCCTTTTGTGTTTTTACCAGACCAAGAGTTTGTTGTCTTTTGTTGTTGATGATATGGAGAGAGAGGGCCTAGGGCTTTCGGTTTCACCTGTAGCTGTGCAAAACATCCAATGGAAATAAAAGATAATAATAAAGTATGCATGTAATTGTTAGAGCAAGATAAATTATATGTGGGCAGTGCATCAATAATTGCTATTGCCTCCGCAACCGCTTATAGCAATAACCTACTAGTCTTACCCATAAAAGAAAGAGAAAAAATGATATGCATAGTGACGTCACCGTTAATCCCAAGTAAATCCCTCACATATAGCCATACTACCCCTTCTGTCACTGGGGATCCCAACCTGCAGATTAGTCATTACTCATACTCCCTATACCTGGCTCAATCCTCGAGGTATTGGGTACCTGACAAGTCCTTGGACTGAGGTAAGCGAGTATACAATAATCATCATGTCATACAAACTAATACATGATCCCATCTATGATAAATAACATGCACAAAAGCTACATGGCTAGGTCGAAGCCCTTATCCCAAGGAGGATTACTCACACATAGAGATGAAATCAAAGATCATAAACATTGCAATGGGAATCATGATATTGATAGCAAATAGTCTTACAATGTCGCTAATCGAAGATTAAATCTACTATTACAAGTGGTGGAATATGGATATGGTGGTGGAGAATGGTTTGGAGATTAGATCTAAGTCTATTCCTCCGGTGGCTCTTCGGTGTTGTGGATGCAGGATTCTTGTGGCAAGGGGGCGAGGGAGCGCTCTTTTCTCGTCGCCCGAGGCCTCTTTATATAGGGATCCCTTCACGAAAGTTGTTCTGTTTGACCTAGCGGTGGCGGCGGAAACTATACGACCAGAATTTTATTCCCGCCATATAGTTGGTCGTTAAAGCGTCGGTTTCCACTTCACGACTCCTAGTTTCTTTGGGTTGTTGGAAATCTCATATCTTTGACTTTAATATAGTGATTCCCATCATCAAACATCATTATCTGTGCAGGGAAAAATACCAAGAAAGGATTGCATACCCCTTTGATCATTAGGCATTAGTGGCAGGGTTTAGGGAGATATTTCATAAAAAATATGATTAATATCCAGTTTAAATGTGGATGTAGATGGATATATTTTAGAGCCATCAGGCTCTACCTCGGATCAACCGAACACCATCGCGCCAAGCCCGGGTAGCAGCGGGGGTTCCTCCGCAGGGACGAGGGTGGGCGCCATTGGCAAGCAGGTGATGGAGGTGGCGGACGATGGCTCGGATGGGGAGCTGGGCAAGGAGTGGTGCACGGTGCTCTGGGACGCTGAAGAGTCCCTGACTGCCAATGCGTCCAGCTAGCCTTCTCCCTCCTCCGCATCCTTCGTGGATTTGGTGGTCAGCCTCGAGGTGGGGATGAAGGAGGTCCAGCTCCTTTAGGCCTTTCTTGGATCCAGTCAGACGCTGGAGGAGAAGCTTGCTATGGTGAACGGCACCTCCCAGAGTGAGTGTCTGGCGTCCAACTCCTTCCTTCCTCTTCACCTCTCTATTTTTTACTTACATCCGGCTGTATTTGTAGCCATCATGGTCTACGCGCAGCGGGAAATTAACTGGCTGACCAAGGCCAACGATCGCCTTAGCCAGAGCAATACCCTCTTCCGCCAGCAGAACAAGGAGTTCCACTCCAATGTGAACCAGCTAGAGGCTGCTGCCAAAGAGCACGCGGAGGTCCTCGCTAGCCGGGCTTCCACCTTTGACCTCCTTGAAACCCAGTGCAAAGATCAGGAGAAGGAGGTCAACCGGCTGAAGGAGCGGGAGCAGGTTCTCCTGAATGAGCTACTGGAGGTTGGCAAAACTGCCAAAGGTACGTGTTCCTCATTCCTTGCTATTTTGACCAGATCCAGTAGTTGAATTTGACTTTCCATTTTTTGATAGCCTATTATCCGGGAGTAGATGTCCTAGCGTTCAACCGGCTCTAAGAGGACTAGTTAGGTTATCAGCCTTGCACCCAGGAGCTTGTCGCCCAGCTAGGCGAGGAGGCCTCCGAGCTCCATAAGGCTACCATCTCGCTCTTCGACTTCCTATGGTCGGATGATGCTGCCCTGGCTACCGTGGTCCTACTGGCAAAGAACATCACAGAGGCGCGTGCTGCCATCGACCAGCTGAGGGACTTGGAGGCGCGTAGCACACGGCGGAGACGAAATGGTCCCAGCGCTGATCCTCTCGTGGTACAAGCATGTGTGCCCGGAGAAGATCGACGGGGGCTTTCGAGATGGCGTTGACCTTGCCGCCATACGCCAAGCTCTCCAGGTCTCCACGCCTCTGCCATCAAGATCGCCAATGATGCTGATGTCGACGAGGTGCTCACCGAGTCGGAATCGGTGGTGACACCGGAGCCAGGTGTGGAGTCGACCTCGCAGTCAGACGTCGGAGCCGGGACATCCAGCACGCCTCCTAAAGCAGTGGCAGGCTAGGACCAGCCTCACGGCAAGGGCCCAGCAGCCTAGACTTATCCCTGAATGCTGGGTGGAATTGTATAAAACTTCATTTTATGGAATTGTTCCTATGAACCAGTGACCTTGTGGGATCTTCGACTCCCCCTTTTATCATGAACCAGTGACCTCTTGCTCTTGTTTTCTTCCTTGTTTGTATTTTTCTCTTTCGCTCGTTGGATGCTTCTGGCTTTGTCGACTTCGTTCGCCCGACTATCCACGCTCCGTCGGGTGGGGACTTCTCGTGTCCTAGCACTTGCGTAGATATCCTATATTGCCATTTTATCGGGCTGAACACCTTTAACCGGGGGAAACTACCATTTCTAGTGGGGGCGCGTCAGTGCACCCACTATGTGTAGCCTCCGAGATTTGGAGTAGTTGATGAAGACAAGTGCTTCTTAGCCGGTGGGGCCTCTGTCTTTCTTTCCTTCAAATCCTTTCTTAATTTACGGCTAAGACTCCTTAGCCGGTGGAAACATCCTGGCCCACAACCTTGTCCGACCCTCCTTGACCGACTGGGAAAACTACAAGCTCTAGTGGGGGCTCGTCAGCGCACCCACTAGGTGTAGCCCCGAAATTCGGAGTAGCTGGCAGAGACAAGTGCTTCAAATCTTTCTCTTCTTGTCCTTGTCGACGCCTTGTCCCGAATATCCAGCTGAACTCCTTCAGTCAGACGGCAGCCACATGATTCCACTGGGGGCACGCAAGCGCACCTAGTGGGTGTAACCCCCGAGATTTGGAGTAGCTGACGAAGACAGGTGCTTCAAGTCATACGCCTACCTTGCAACTGGCTCGATGTATCCGGGTGAAATAAACATATGACAAAAAATGGAATGATCATTAGCGCAGAAACATACATAATATACATGATAGACGTTGCTAACCGGATAATTGTTTTACTTGCTGAAAAAAGACTAGCGCGTGCTTTTCCGAGCACATGGCTACTTTCTCGTGCATTGTGTTGTTTACGCTATGTCCTTGCTGGGCAACCGGGTTGCTTTCTGTAGCCGGATATGAAGGGGGAGCTGACAATACACAACACATGGTACTAGAGGCTTAGTAGCCGGGAAAATATGAACTAGGCATTGGATCAGGATGTCCAAACCATCGCGTCTCTCGCCAGTTTTTGTGTAGGGTGCCTCAAGCTTTTGCTCTTGCTAGCCGGACAACCGGGTTGCGGTCTGTAGCTGAGACGAAGAGTGGGCCTTTGACACCATCACACATTACTAAGCTGGTTTACAGAATCAACAGGTCGGAGCCGGAAAAACTGAAGGGTTCCACATGCAAATTTCTGGCATGGAGCCCCCGAGGATCTCTCAGGGTTCCACATATTTCATTCATTCATAGGATTCGCAGGGTACATACAATGTCATACGACTAGGTGTAAAATGGATGGAGCAGGGCTGCGTTCTAGGGACGCTCGGTCTCTTCGTCTGATTTGTCCATCTTGTTCTTGTGCGGCTGTTGCACGTCGATGAGGTAGTAGGAATTATTGTGCAAAGCCTTGTTGATGATGAAGGGGTCTTCCCAAGCGACAACCTGTGCATGCCCTTTGTGTCTTGCACCAGCTAGAGAACTAGATCTCCCTCATGGAATGCGACAGGCCGGATCCGGCTCGAGTGGTAACGGCGCAGATTTTGTTGGTACATTGCCGACCTTGATAGAGCTAGCTCGCGGGCCTCTTCGAGGAGGTCCATGTTGTTTTCTCGTGCCTCTTGGTTTTATTTTCCGTGTAGAGGAGCTTGCGAGGTGAGTCGAACTCGATATCCGTCGAGAGGATGGCTTCCGAGCCGTAGACGAGGAAGAACGGCGTGAAACCGGTTGAGCAATTTGGCGTGGTGCGTAGGCTCCACAGGATGACCAGAAGTTCTTCGATCCAGTAGCTGGGTGACCGCTCCAATGGCTCGATGAGTCATGGCTTGATGCCCACTAGCACTAGGTCATTCAACCTCTCGACCTGTCCGTTGGATTGTGGGTGCATGATGGATGCGAGGTCCAGCCGGATCCCCTTGTTGCTGCAGAATCGGGTGAAGGACCCCTTGGCAAAGTTCGTGTTGTTGTCCGTGATGATTCTGTGGGGGTACCCGAACTGGTTGATGATGTCCATGAAGAAGGTGACGACGGTGGCCCCATACAACTTCTGGATAGGCTTCGTCTCTATCCACTTGGTGAATTTGTCCACCACCACCAGCAGATGGGTCATGCCCACACGAGCCCTCTTGAAGGGGCCAACCATGTCCAGCCCCTAGACAGCAAAGGGCCACGTGATCGGGATGGTCTTGAGCATCGTGACCGGCATGTGCCTTGGCTGGGTGAATCGCTAGCATCCGTTGCACACGCGGACCAGCTGTTTTGCATCGTCGAGTGCAGTATGCTAGTAGAAGCTTTGTGGCAGAACTCCTTGGCGACTATTGCTCGGGATGAGGCATGGTGCCCACACTCACCTTGGTGGATGTCCTTCAGCATCCGATAGACTGTGTCCATGTCGACGCACCGCTGTAATATGCTGGAGACGCTACACTTGGATAGCTCCTTGTTGATGATGGTGTATGAGTGCGCCCGACGCTGGATCTGCCTAGCCTCCACCTCTTCATTTGGAAGCTCTCTGTTGGCGATGAAGTTTGTGAAGGGCTGTGCCCATGATGGCTCCTCCCAGATGTTGAAGACACTATCATACAGCGGTTGGAGGATGTCCGATGGCCGGCCGGGTGGGATGCCCGAATCGGCAGCCCCTGAGCCACTTGAATCTTTTGGTGATGCTGCACCTGACGAGCCGGTAGCCCCCGGGTCTTTCTAACGGGGCGGCGCTGGCGCCCTGGAGTCGGTACGGGCCTTCTTGCTCGCGGGTTCGGGAGGGTCCGGTTTCTTAGAGCCGGCAGCCCCGGGTTCCCTGCCCAGATGATGGAGTCAAACTCTGGAGATGGGGTGATGGAGGGCTTGTGCAGGTGCTCTAAGGATAATCCCGATGGAATTGCCTGCCTGGTGGATCCGATTTGCGCGAGAGAGTCGGTTGCCTCGTTGTTGGTGCGAGGGACATGCTGGAACTCACATCCGTCTAACCACACGCAGAGCTTCTGAATGTAGAACCAGTACAGGGCCATGTTTGCGTCTCGGGCGTCCCATTCCCCGGATACCTGCTGCACCACCAGATCTGAATCCCCGAAGCAGAGGATCTGGCAGATGCCAATTTCCTTGGCAAGCCAGAGGCCATGCGCCAATGCCTCGTACTCGGCCAGGCCTTGAAGTGGATCTGGAGGATGTAGTCTAACCAGTCTCTCTTGGGTGAGGTGAGGATGATACCGGCTCCCAAGCCCCCGAGCATCTTCGAGCCGTCGCAGTGCATCTTCGAGTGTTCCGAGTCGGGAACCAATGGCAGGTACTAAGTATTGTCCCAGTCGACCAAGAAATCCACCAGGGCTTGCGACTTTATCGTCAATCTTGGCTTGTACTGGATGGAGTAGGCGATGAGCTCAATCACCCATTTTGCGACCCGGCCGGTGGCATCCTTGTTGTTGATGATGTCCGAAAGGGGGGCGATGCACAACACCTTAATCGGATGCTCCTGGAAGTAGTGCTTGCGATTCTTGCATGCCAGGTAGTGGGGGTAGTTCTACTTGGAGAGGGAAAGAACTTCGCTCAGGTAGTAGACGGGTCTCTGAACTAGCTAAGGCTTACCTTCCTTGGGACGCTCCACCACCAGGACAACGCTGATGACCCGGTTGATGGTGGCTATATAGAGTAACATTGGATCCTTCTTAGCCGGCGTGGCCAGCACCGGTGCTATGGATATCATGCGCTTGAGGTCATGAAACTTGGCATCCGCTTGCGAGGTCCAGGAGAACTTGTTTGTCTTCTTCGTCAACTGGTAGAGAAGAAGCACTTTTTGGCCCAGCCAGCTGACGAAGCGACTGAGGGAGGCCAAGCATCCGGTGAACTTATGGACTCCAAGCAAGCTCATGGGTGGCTGCATCCTCTCGATGGCCGTGATCTTCTCCTGGTTCACTTTGATCCCTAGTTGTGAAACAAGGAAACCAAGGAGTTAGCCGGATGGGACGCTGAAGACACACTTCTCCGGGTTTAGCTTCATCTGGTACCGGTGGAGGTTTGTGAACATCTCGCTCAGGTCATCGAGGAGGGTGTGGTTCTCCTTCTTCTTGATCACAATTTCATCCATGTAGGCATGCACATTTCGGCCAATTTGGGAGTGCAAGCACTTCTGCATGTAGCGCTGATAGGTGCTGCATGCATTTTTCTGGTTGAAAGGCATGGTCACATAGCAGTAAGCCCCATACAGGGTAATGAACAATGTTTGCAATTGATCAGCTAGATTTAACCGGATCTGAATGTAACTGAGTAATAGTGCAGGAACGACAACAGGTCGCAGCCGGCCATGGAATCGATAACTTGATCGATACGGGGCAAGGCGAATGGGTCTTTCGGGCACTCCTTGTTCAAGCTGGTGTAGTCGATACACATGCGCTAGGTCTTGTTCTGCTTCAACACCAGGACTGGGTTAGCCAACCAGTCCAGGTGGTAAACCTCCATAATGAACCCAACTGCAAGGAGCGAGGTGATCTCATCACTTATGACTTTTCTCTTGTCCTCCACGAAGCGGCGGAGATGTTGCTTGACCGGCTTGGCATCTGGCCGCACATGAAGTGATTTCTTGATGAACTCTCTCGGAACACCCGGTGTGTCCTTTGGAGACCATGCAGAGATGTCCCGATTCTTATGGAGGAAGTCGACGAGCGCGCTTTCCTATTTGCTATGCAAGCTGGCACCGACAATGACGAACATGGTCGGGTCGGATGGGTCAAGCAAGATATTCTTTGTATCCTTGCCCAGTTGGAAGGCCATGTCCCCTGTCGGCTTCATGCTAGCCAGCACATCATACTGAGCCAACGCAACATTATGCATGATCTCACGCTTCTCTTCAGCAATGATGAGGGCTTCATCTATCTTCGAGCCTTATGATGCGCATTCCATCGACCGTCTTTAGCAGCCGGACAGAGTGATCACGGCGTTCAGCCCCGGCATGCTCATCTTGAGGTATGCATAGTGGGGGACGGGCATGAACTTGGCGAGGGCGGTATGCCTGAGGAGAGCATGGTAGGTACTGGTTAGGTTCACCACCTCGAACTAGACCGGCTCGCGGCAGAATTCTCCTCAGATCTGAATATGACATCCAGCCAGATTTTCCCAAGCGGGGAGCATGGGGTCCCGGTACCACGCCGTTGAACACCATGGATGTCGGCTACATGTCAGACTCCCGGATGCCTAGCTTCTCCAGGGAGGCTTGGTAGAGTAGGTTGAGATTACTGCCACTGTCAATGGGGACGCGTGAGAAGCGACATGTGAACTCATTGGAGATGAGCAGAGGGTCAAGTACCATCGCGTAGCCCCTGGGATTCAGCAAGAGGTCCGACTCATCCTCTCGGCTCCAGGTGATCGAGGTCTCGAACCAGTTCAGGTATTGGGGAACCGGAGGAACGACGGCGTTCAACTCTATGGTGCACTGTCTGCAGCTATGCTTGTCGTCCGCCTCAGAGACGAAAATGTGGTAGTTGGCATGCTGCCACGGATACCCATTGTTGTCGTTCCGGCTGCCCTAGCCGGTGGTGGGGGTCCACCGGGGCAGGGGTGGAGGAGGCAAACCGCCTTGCTCCTTGATCTGGCGGGTCCAGCTGCAATTCCGGGTGGTGTGCATAGCCGGCCTGAAAGGTCCACTGTGGTATTTGCACGGGCCTCAAAGGTGAACCGTGGCTTCTGCCTTCTTCCATTGCCATCTGACACATCTTGCACTCCCTCCACAACGTTGACCTGCCTCACGTGGTAGCGAGGTTCTTGCTGTCTGCTTGGGCACTTGCCCTAGAATCGGTTGTAATTTCTTGGCCACCTAGACGACCCAGCGTCCCCGCCCAGGTTACTCGGCCTGGATCCTCTAGAACAGGTCGACCCTCGGCGTTCACCTGGAGGGGCTTCTTCATTGCCGCGTCGACAGTGGCATACTAACCCGCAACCGTCATGAGTTCTGCCATGGTCTTCGGCTCATCACACAATATCCGGTGGCGAAGCATGGTGCCCTCTCGGCACCCTTCGATGAAGAAACCGATTGCCTGGGTCTCCACCACACCTTCGCAAGAATTGCGCAGCTCTGTCCACCAGGCGAGGTACTCATGGTCCAACTCCCGGTCCCCCTAGATACATAGGGCTAGATCGCGAGGGCAACCCAAACACTTGTATGTGCTGTTGAAGTTGCAGACGAAGACCTTCTCGAAGTCGGGCCACGCATTGATGCTGCTAGGCACAAGGCTGTTGAGGCACGTCCTCGCTGACCTGGTCAGCATGAGGGGTACGTAGCGCACTGCCACGTGCATCTTCCCATGGGTGATTCCGACTACCATGGCATAGCCGATCAGCAAATCCTCCGTCTTCATGTTGTTGTCGTACTTGAGGTTGTCCCGGCGGTAACATGAACTTGTCCGAGAACGGCTCGTTCCGGATATGCGGTCTGAAGCACACTGGCCCCGTAGAATCTTCCTCCTCTGTGACGCGAGCCTGCGCTAGGAGTTCGATGCGACCCCGCGCATCTGGCATGTCTAGATTGGGATTTCCTACTCGTCTCGTGAAGCGGGAACCAGCTGGTCACGCCGCTCTGCCTGGCGAAGGGACGGTTGATGGCTCGTTGTTCACTGCGCCCTGCTCATTCCGCGGCTGGATATTCCGGCCCAACTTGCATCGCTTGCTGCGAGGCTTCCCCTGGAGGAGAAGATGCTTGCTTTCCCTGGTGCCACTAGCGTGATGACATGAGCACGCAGTCATGATGATGCTCAAATGCAATATAACATGCAATTTTCTAGTAGTGGCTTTACCGGGGTGCTACACCTGGCTCTCCCCCACCCCCACCCCCCGTGCGCCCGTTGGGCCAGGGCCGAGTAGGCTTGCAGCGATGGCCGCATCTCCCTGATGACCCACAAGTATAGGGGTGTATCGCAGTATTTTTGATAAGTAAGAGTGTCGAACCCAACGAGGAGCAGAAGGTGCTGGCGAGTGGCTAGGAGCAGGAATTCTCTGTAAATACTTAGCAAACGGATTTTTAGGAGTTTTTGATAATGCAAGTAAATAACGTACGAGTAAATAAAAGACAATAAAAATAAATGCAGGAAGTGGCCCAATCCTTTCTTTAGCAAAGGACAACCCGGTTGTATTACTTAAGATGACCAAATGTTCTCGAGGACACATGGGAATATCGTCAAGTGCTTTCGCTTCATATAGTTGATTAATCTTCTTTAGTTTGCTAATTGTTGTGTGGGTGAACCTGTGCTAATGTACCGACCTTCCTAGGACTAATACATACTTGTGATTATACCCCTTGCAAGCATCCGCAAGTACAAGAAAGTAATTAAGGTAGAAACCTAACCATAGCTTTAAACTCTAAGACCCTGACGTCCCTTGTGTAATGGTTTCCTAACGGGGTTCAGTTTACATCACTCCGCAACCCTATGATTAGTAGCCAAATACACAATGCATTCCCCTAGGCCCATATAGGTGAAGTGTCATGTAGTCGACGTTCACATGACACCACTAGAAGAAATACACCACAACTTAAATATCAAACTATTGAATCTTTCTCAACACAATTCCACTACTAACAACAACATGACTTCCCCCATGTACTCAAGAACAAAACGAACTACTCACAAGACATCATATGGATCATGATCAGAGATGATATAATGATGTGTAACAATCTGAACATAAACAATAATTCAATGGTTCACTCAATATCATCAACTACAAGGAGTAATCAACACCGGGAAAGTTTCCCCTAAGAACTATGCAAGATTCAACCCAATTGTTACATCGGTATGAAGTGGTGATGATGGTGCTGGTGGAGATGATGGTGGTGATGATGATGATGATCCCGATGAAGTCCAACTTGATGGTGGTGTTGATGGTGACGATCTCTCCTCTCTGGGAAGGAATTCCCCCAGTAGAATTATGTCTGCCGGAGAGATCTTTCTCTCTCGGTGTTTTCCACCCCGCAGAGGCGGCAGAATCTTTCTGTGGTCGCTCCCCGAGTCTTTGGGTTTCAGGAGGATAATATACGCCAGAGGGGAGAGGCTGGAGTGGACTAGGGCGGCCACACCACCTGGTGGCGCGGCCTGGGGTGGCCCGCGCCAGGGATGGTGTGGCCCCCTTGTGGCCCATCTCCACTTCCCCTTCTAGCTTTCTTCGTCTTCTGGAAAAATAGGATTTTCCATGTATTTTCCCGGATTTTCTGATCTTCGCGAATTTTGCCTCCAAACAGCACCTTTTCCATCAGAATCCTGACTGCAGCGGTCCATGCTCCAAAAGTCATCAACCATGCAAAAACAGATGAAATAACATAAGTATCATATCTTAATATGAAATATACCAATGAATAACATTAAATTATGATATAGAATAGTGATGCAAAATTGACGTATCAACTCCCCCCAAGCTTAGACTTCGCTTGTCCCCAAGCGAAACTGAACTCAATAAACGTGACCTCAGGTTTATGGAGTGAAGAGTCTATAAAAGAATATAGACAAGTAGCATCACATTCATCAATACATAAGTCATAATAGAAGACAACTCACTATTACATAACTTAACTTGCAATAAGTAAAGGAAACACAATAAAGATACATAAAGTAAATCACAATTGGTAAAGGAAAACTTAGCTCTTAGTCGAAGAATAGGTGACAATTTGCTGGAGTTCACAAATAACTGATTTTCAATGATAGCTTTCAAAGAAGTAGACATTAAGATAAGAGCAAAGTGCAAAACAAGGAACATAAGAAACATGATTGGATAAATCATCATATGAATGAATGAAACACAACAACTCAAAATACTTGCTGAGGTAGAGGGGAATAGGTTTACTGACTCGACTAAAAAGTAAAACAAAGGCCCTTCGCAGAGGGAAGAAGGGATTTCAAGTTTCATAAAGATCTTCCAAAAATGATGGTACTTATTAGCTTTCATCTCTCATTGCCCCTATCATAGGCATCTTTAGGTGGTTAAGGTTAAAGTGATCAAATATGAGGATATGCTTGACACATTGCAAGTTGAAAATCTCATGTCCCTTGAATACGAGGGCCCCTCCTGATGCTACTCAAGTTTAGTCACTGGTAAGTTCTTGTCATAGTAAATACATGTGTATCATAGTGAACCGCCAACGGGGTACCCCTTCTCCGATGATACAGAAGAATCCCCATATCAAAATGACAAGGCAAGCAGACAACAAGCATCTCAGCAATCTTCTTATTTACCATGGGAATATGGTGCTTTTTTCTCTTTTTTCTCATATACTTTTTTCTTTTTCTCTTTTTCTCAATCTCTATCTCTTTTTTTTATAAGAAGAATGCTTCATAGATGCTCATTATGGTTACGCTGCAGGTTTCCACCATGACAGCATGGATTAGACCGGCGGCCCAGACGTTTCTCTAACACACATACATAACTCCATGGACTTACAAGCTTCCCTTTCATTTCACACCGACGACATCCATCGACAAAAGAACGTGATATCAACTAGGTACAAAGTATCGGTGCAGTGTTAAAAGCATTCCCCATGACAGCATGGTTCTGGTAATCCATAACTTACAAAGAGCAAGCATATTCACAACATAGATGGGCACAATGGTTCAAGTTTATTAAGTGCAAGAAGGTAAAGTGTGTCATCAAGTTTGTGAGAGCTTTAATCACTAATCTTCACATAACAAGTTTAATTTTGAAGGTAGATAAAAACATGAATTTACTTGGAATAGCAATAGTGCTAATGGGTAGGTATGGTGGACAAAAATGGCATAGGTTTTGGTTTAAGGATTGGATGCACGAGAAGCATTCCCTCTCAGTACAGGTTTTTGGCTAGCAAGGCTGCGTAGCAAGCATAAGAGTTGAAGGAAACAAACAAACATACAAGTGATAAAAACAAACATGCAATCTTCCTTGGAAGCACAAAAGATCTTAACTAGAGAATACTAAACTTATGAGCAAATTAAGAAAGAAAATGATGAAATTATATTTCTTTAAGAGTACTTTTATCTTTTTCAATCAATTCTCAAAATAGTGTTGCTATTGACCGAGCCAGGTTTGCCAAAACCAACTAAATTAACTCAATGATCCTAGAGTGATACCAATACTAATGACAAGATCAATCATATAACCATGAATTGAAAACTAATAAAAGATATGCAAAAGAGTAATTGATAGAACTTCTCATTTATATTCCATAACGGCAACTCACACCAAGGGATATAGATATCTAATGAGAGGGGGACACTTTCATAATGCAAACCATCCTACATGATAACTTCTCTATTCATGATATGACTCTACTAAAAACGTAAAAAGATAGAAGATAGTGATGTGATACCGCGGCACTCCCCCAAGCTTGGAACAAACCAAGGGGATGCCAAAACCTGATGACGAAGTACTCCTTCGGTGGCGGTGGTATTATCTTGATGAGCTCTTTGATTAGTTTCCCCAAGTCCTCAACCTCGAAGGTGAGATTACGAATCAACTGTGAGTTTTGCTCAATGCGGCTCATGATCATGTCGGGTTGCGAATTCCAGCTCTTGCGATTCTTCCCCCACTCTTCCTCCTTGAAGTCTTCTTTTCCTACATGGCTAGAACGAGACAAATCCCAATTGGAGGGTAGTTTCTCCTTGGGCATATTCTACTATTGATGCTCAGGAATAATGGTATGGAAAGGATTCTTGGTGCGTGGAGGAAGTGACCGTGGAGCCAAATAGTGATGCGGAGGTTTCCCTCCAGTTGACATCCGTGCAATCCTTCTGATCCTGGCATAGGCCTCAACATTCCCATTTGGAATACCCAACATGTACCTTTATAGTCACCTAGTTATGGTCATGACGGTTGATGGAGTTAAAGCAATCCTCCGCTAACAGTGATTAATATGAACTCACGGTCTAAGGATTAGGACATTTTGTTTCAGACAATTGCAACCGTGAACTATGTGATGTGATCGTGTTGCAACAATCATTGGTGGGAAATGTCCATCACATCATTTATGATGATATGACTTTATTGTCAGTTAGCTATAGTAGCACCATGATCAGGAAACCTTGATCATCAGCTGCCCAATGAACTAGTTGAATAAAGGCTACTAGGGACCTGGGTTTGTTTATATATCATACATGTATCAATGTTTCCAATTAACAGAGTTATAACATGATATAAAACTATATGAACTAATGAGATATGATAATAAACCCCTTTATCATTTGCCTCTAGGGCATATCTTCTTCAGTCTCCCACTTACACTAGATTACAAATAATTTAGCTGCATTGCTACTAATCATAAACCATATTTCATATGTTTTTATTGATCATGCTTTCTTATGGAGGACTTCCGATCCTAAATCTATTTTATCATATTCACAAGGTCCTATTTGGAAATCATTAATGTCACCTATTTGACAATCATAGCATTTTGTTTTGGTGACAAAGTGAGACTTTTGTTTTCTAGTACACAATGACAATCTATCAATCAATAGGACTTTCAAGATGTCATGTGTAACTTGAAAACACACTTAGTTGGAAGTCGAACTTTCTAAACCAGAACTACTTCTGCTTAATTTGAAGTATTCTAATACTTCTATATCTATGTAGACTTTGATCAAATTGCAATATTTGCAAATTTGATCCCTAACCACGCTTCCTTTGCGCTAAACTTAACTTTGATTTAGTGCCTAACTTTAGTCACTGAGAAACCTGTTCTTACACTAAGAACTTGGGTCACATTATGTCAAGTATAAACAACCTGGATTTTTTTGGAAAACCTATGGCCAAGGCATAGGTGATGTGATGCATCTCTCTTTCCTTTTTAACCATTGTCATGAATACTGAGTCACTACTCAATACTTCTCCTAATTGTTCAAGTAAGAACTAATTCTTCAGTTGAATCCATTTTGAACTGTTTTTAGAATCTCAATTAGGTCCATCTAAACTTCTTTCAGAAAACTACAAGTATCTTGACATTTAATGTTTATTAAACATCCTCATCTATTCACATATTTTGTTAATATTTGATATTCTAGGATATTCTGTCAATATTTGATATTCTAGGATATCACTCATCTCCCACTCAAATATGTCGTCCAAATATTCAACTTGGAAAACTTCTTAGATCCCACTCAAATTACAGATTTTTCTCGATAATCTTGGCTAATCCAAAATTCTTTGATCTTTCATCGAATCGAGAATTTTCTGCTACAAGACTTCAGCAATTCCTGATTGGTCAAAACCTGCTTGTTGTACTAATTACAACCTTTTCTTCAAAACTTTGAAGAATTTGCATTTTTGACTAGTCCTTTGCCAATTTCCAAATTGGACTTATCTGCTGACTGATTCAAATAGACATTAAGCATTTGTCAAGATCATCCTTTGTGACAAATCGAGCTTTTATGTCTTCCTATTAAGTTTCATTTCCATCCTTCCTTAACTTTGCAGTTTATTGGGAAGGACTAAGTAAATCCAATTTACTTAATGAGATCAAGTAACTTTTAGTTTGCAATCGCAAATGCAACTTAAACTGGATTTCATGACTCTAAGTCATTTCACTTAGATCCATCAATAGGATAAGTGAATCAAGAATGAAATTCTACAAATGGCAGAACAAATTCTTGAATCCTACTTTTTAAAACTTTTTAAAACCCTTGCCACTAACACTTCTATAAGAAAACAATTTCTCAAAGAAGTACCACGCTGAGACAATACAGACTTTGTCTCCTTCTAGTATTAGTTTGCAATTTTGATTCATAGTCTTACTAAGAATGCACCACAAAGATTTATTACTCACAATGATCTCAAACTATCGAAATCTCTAGAAACTCGAGCTTGCCATATCTCATATGGTGTTGTTTCCACGAATCATTAGATGTTCCTTATACTTTTGAGTATTGATTATTTCAATCTCTAACTCTAATTCCTAACATTAATCCATCCAAAGATCATTTTGTACCATATGTATTTTCACACATTACGATTATGATGTTTGAGACTTATCAACACAATTTTATTTGTCAAATCATCATAATTTTGTGAAACAGTTTTTCACAAGTCCTTTTATGCCAAATTGCTATTGACTTGAATTCATAATCACTTTGATTGAACTGCAGGGATTTTGAATTCTTGTTAATCTTATATCCACTTCATTATGAAATCATTTGAATAATTCAAATAGTTTCAAACTTGTGTTTCATTAAGTAAATACACATATTTACTTAAACTCACCATGAAATTTATAAAACAATGACCTCCACTATCTTTTGAAAATACAATACATCATATGTATATAATTCAACAATTCTTCGCATATAACTTTTTTACCAGAATGCGGAGTTTTAGTCATTCTACCCAATGAGGCATGGTTTTGCAAAGTCTCTAGATCAAATATCAAAGACCTCGATTTTCATTAGAATGAATTACATGCAATAACCACAATGACTTAAACTACATTGTCATTCAATATTTAAATTTGGATATCTTTTAGCATTTTTAATTTGTATTTCTAACATATACCTTTTCCATTGACGACGATCCCAGCTTTGGGTTCGACCTTCGTAATCCTCGGCTTCTCTATGAATTCATGAAATGTATACAATATCCCTTTCATGACATAGTTGGTAACAACGTCTTTATAGCTAGGAGGAAGCATACACAACACCCCATTTATCGCAAAGTCATCGGCCAACCAGTCATCCCTAGCATCCACAAGGCGTTTATGGATCTCTCCCATGTTATCCAGGTGGATTTCTAAGCTGGAGTTTTCTTCCATCTTGATAGAAATAAACTCGTTCATGTACTCATATCGCATGCGCCTAATTTGTTCCGAGAACAAGCTTTTGAATCCATCGAGCATATCAAATGCATAGATTTCATGAAAGTGCACCCACAAGTCAGATTCCATGGCATGGATAATGGTGTACTTGATGGTAATAAAGGTATCACGGCGGTCACGAAGAGTCGCATATTCTCTACCATCGGATTCATCAAGGAAATCTTCTAGGGGTTCATGAAGGACATAGAGGAGATGGTTTTCTATGAGGTTCCTTCTGAGACGTTGGTACCAGTCGATGAAATTTGATCCATCTAACTTAAGTTTCTCCCTGTTCATTAATGGATCAAAGGTATCCTGAACTAAGGGGAGGGTCATAATCTACAAGGCATTTGCAAAAGGAGTTATACAAAGTTCATAATTGGAGTTCTAATTTGCAATAATATTAACAAACGAGCTCCCACTTAAACTATCATCCCTAAAGACAGTTTAGTGATGACACGACCCCTTTACACCACATCATCCCCAATCATCACGACCTTTGATGCGGCTACCAGGGTGGACTATATCCATCGATCACATCATCCATGTGACTCGTGCTTGATCTTTTGATCTCCGTGTTCCAAGGCCATGTCTGTACATGCTTGGCTCTCCAACTCAACCATAGTGTATTCGATGTGAATACATGGCTTGCACCCACTTTATGTGAATGCAAAGATGTCTAGCAGCTGATCATCACAGTCTGCTTCATAATTTATTCTCTTTGCGTGAATGACTCCTTCTTAGGGCGTGAAAGCATTCCATCGGGCTTCCAGCTGAAGGATGTGTTCAAGTCACTTCTTTTCCGCTTTCAAGCTGAATCAAGTGGGGAAGATGAGAAGTCTAGGTCAAGGTCATCTTAACGCTGAGCTGAAGAGAACCCCTGACTTCTTAGACCTGCCTGACTACTGGTGCTGATGGTTAGGCTTGAACTTATTGAAAACTGGTCCCTGAGTAGACTAACTTCCCTCCCGATGACTCCTCTTCTGATCGAGGAGCTATGTGAAATCTATCCTTTTTTAGTTAAAAGTTTTGTTCCAATCCAATCTTTCCCTTTAAAGTTAAAGGATTTCAATGGAATAAATTCTTTGAAGAATCATTGAATGTGTAGGATAGGTGGGAGGTGGTGACACACAACGACCAATCCTGAAAGACCACTCTTTCGTCTAAGGATGCCGAACCACCGCACCGATCGTTTGGGTATAATTTTTTTCATAATAGTACTCCTACTCACTTGGGCTTTAGTAATGAATAAATTTGCTTTGTCGAAATCCCTATAATGAGTAGCATTCGCTGCTGCTGAGATGGACTTAGTGATATTTTTTTGTTTATAAACTCCCCAGGCGGGTGGCTAATCTCAAGAATGGCTATTTTTGATACGATGCAAACGGTGACACCATATATATATACAAAATAAACGAAGACTTTTTTCTGTAAATACTGCGTATTTGATTCCATCCATAAATCGACTTTCCCTCCTATGCTCTGAGTTCCAGTATTGATAAGAATTTGAGTTCTTATTGTTCTTATGTCCTATCGTCGTCCCGGGTAATCCACGATGTCTTCATTTTATGTATCCATCTTGACTCGTTTTCGGTGTATCAATAATTTATTGTACTACACTTTGAACTAACCTAGAGGCCGTGCTTAGGCAAAAATAGATATCGGTGAAGTAATCCCGGAACTCTAGAAATCGTTAATAATTTCATTTATTCCATTTTGTGAAATATCGCGAATCTAGTGGAAAAGGGCAGAGCGTAAATTCTGAAACTTTGGTATTTCTTTTTCTTTCGGACAAGATAATTCTCGTAGTGAGAATGGGATTTCTACAACGATCGAAAACCCCTCAGGTAGCCACCCTTCTTTCTTGCTTTAAGCTTCCTTCCCCTACGGCCATAGCCTCAGATGAACACGAAGTTCGAGACAAAGGAAAAAATCAAAACATTCCATCCGACCCCATTACCGGGATCCGCAGGCATTGATCTAGCTGCCCTTGACTCTTACTCGACCAGAGTGCAACTGGTTCTTATAAAAGGGATCACCCGCGAGTTGTCCGCTGGGGAAGAAAAGAAGGATAACGCTTGATTCATTTTTTTTTCTAATAAGAACTAGCTATTTTATTTGCTATGACTCTATGTCCCCCTTAGTGAAATAGGAATTCTAAAATTATTAACAAATAAAAAATATCTTAAAAAAAAGTCGATAATGATCGAATGAAAATGCCAATAAAGTCGCATTTTCTCTTTATTATATGTTTCATATATATTATTCTTTTCTATGTAATTGAAAATATCGGAAATCCAATTCCATTATGGAAATAAGAATCAATTCTATTCTATATAGAAAAATGGATTTGCGAATTAGAGAAATAAAAATAAAATTCAATAAATTTCCTGGAGTGGGACTATCTTCGAGCTATCATGCTCAAGTTAGGCTTCCATCGTATATGGGTGGAGATGGTGATGCGCCTGGTGTCCACCATCTCTTTCTCAGTTCTGTTCAATGGTGACCGCCTGGAAAGTTTCAAGCCATCCAGGGGAGGCCGTTAGGTCAAAGCCGTAGCGCGCGCCCTGTAGTTTTGAAGCAGGGCGAGACAACTTTAGCTAGGAGCCTCTTTTCCTTCTGCCCAGCTCCCCGAAAACAACGAATCTATCCATCGCTTAAAAAGAATATTTCAAGGGAGCCATACATGTATCAGGTTGTCGTTGCAGATGTCCGGTACGGACACGACTTCTTCTAACGCTAGAGGACCACAGGAAGAAACTCGGGACCAGAGCATGTCGTGAAGCACATGGGGTGGGCGTGCTTCGACCGTGTCTCCGAGGGTAATCGGTCCTGCACTTGTCCTATCATACCTTTTTTGTGTATATGAAATAGTGGACTTGACTAACTCAATTCTTAGGAAATCGCGAATAAGGTCATTTGCTCTTACCTCAACAAGGGAAGCACCAGCCTTCTCTTTTTCTTCTTGTTCCCCTTTTTGGCGCCCGCCCTTTATTTAGATGTTGGGCCAAGGCAAGCCCAAGGAAAGTCTAGGTTGGCGCTCCATCTCGGCCGGCATCCTTCTCTCGAGAGGGTGTGGTCCTTGAGCGAACTAGTCATGTGCTGTGTTGCCCCAACGCAGGGGCATTTAGTGAGGAGCTACGGTCTCTAGCTCTCTTCCTCCTTTTTCTTTTCCAACCTGCTCCTCGTGGCAATCAAGTCTTCATTTTTCATTAAAGAAGCAAATAAAGAAAACAAGGGTTAAAGAAGAAAAAGAAGAAAACAAGGGTTCTGTTGAATTTCAAGTATTTAGTTTCACCAATAAGATACGGAGACTTGCTTCACATTTGGAATTACACAAAAAAGATTTTTCAGGGAGCATTTAGACGGTGCAGTTAATATTGACCACTACCACCAAGTCCCAAATTCCTAAATTGAGAAAGTCCACATAATGGATCTCAAAAGCCGATTCAAAAAAAGGAGACATTTTTGCAATTTTTGTTATAGCCCTTGCGGCTGCCGAGGCCGTTATTGGACTATCCATTCTTTCTTCCATCCATCGTAATAGGAAATCAACTCGTGTCAATCAATCTAATTTATTGCATAATTAGACATACAATCCTATAAACAAAGGCGCATATATAATAAAATTGAATATTAAGATGAATGGAAATCAATACTATACTATTTTCTTAGTATTATTTGAGAATATACATTTTTTAATAGGTTATTGCATAGTATTCTTTTTCACTTAAATGAATTTTTTTAATTCATTGATATTGCAATTTTAATATTGCAATAATTTATATTGAAAAGACGATAGCCAATTTATTGGCTAATTCGAATTCGTATGTAGAATTCGTATAATTCTGATGATTGAAGTCAAAAATTCAAGTCTCTTGGCTTTTTTCACGCTTTCTCACAAACGGATTAAAAAATATATATATATTTTTTGAGGTTTGGATAAACCATTGCTTCGTCTGGTGTCTACAATACATATGACTCATGATAGTACTAATTTCATTTTTACCAGGTCGAAAAAAATTATGTTGAAAAGATCAAATAAGAAGACAGAGAGACTCGGCTTCAAGATGGAGATTGACCATCTGCACCTGCTCATTCCATTATTCTATTCCGAGAAATCCGGACTACAATCTTCAGACAGAGGGTCCCTTCGATAAACTATTTGTCTCATTGGGAATACCCTCTTATGGAGAGCTAGATTCCGTAGTGGAGTTGACTTAGCTAAATTAGCAACTTATCGATCTGCTGAGGGGGTCTAGGTCAAGGACAAGAGCCAGCAAGAGGTGAGCGGGGGTGTGCTTGTTAGCACAGAGGCCAGGAGTAATACACTTTATTTATCATCTTTCGGGAAGGTAAGATTGCTAATACGGCACCCAGGATCATTCTCGAGCCGTATGAGGAGAAAACCTCCTGTACATTTCTAGGGGGGGCGTTGTTTATCTACATCTATCCCAATAAGCTGTCTATCGAATCATTGCCATTGATGTTCGATCTCGAAGAGAACCGACCTTCTAATGCGGATATTGACGGATTAGAGGGACAATATCGTTAACGAGTCCATGCCGTTGCACGGGACAGCTGTTTTTCTACCTTTTGCTTCTCTCGCGATTGAGATGTTTGCTCTCCCCTTAGTGGTACACAAATAGGGTACTTGTTGGTGTTACACATGCTCTCTTCTTCAAATAGGGTAGGATAGGAAGTGAAAGGATAGCTGAAGGAAAACAGAAGTATCTTTCCAATACATCCGGACGACAGTCTTCTCCAGCAGCCGAGTGAACAAAGCCAGCCACAACTTCTCTCTTCCTTCTTGCTGCCGGGGAAGGCAGAAAATACTTTGATTATGAAAAGCCTGCTATGGGACAAGTGAAACGGGTTGTTAGTTCAGTGAGGACAAGTTTTCTATTGGAGCCCTTTTTCCTATTCTTTTGTATATAGTTCTTGATACAATTCCTTATTTTTTCTTCTTCTTGTAAACCTTCAGAATAATTTTTTGGTTGAAAGACTTGTCAAAAAATGAACATTAGTTTGAGGCTGCCCAACCTAACTCTGTTTAGGACAACTCTACAATCCGGGTACCCACGGGCGCAAAATGACCCCATAACTTCGGAAGAAGGGGTGCTCTCCTATCTTTTGATTAGGAAAGCGGCACATACCAGGGGGTAGCGACTGTTTATTAAAAACACAGGACTCTGCTAAGTGGTAACACGATGTATAGAGTCTGACACCTGCTCTTAGAAAAGCTTGTTTGTCCATCCGAAAGCAGATACAGATATCGGGGAGCTATATATCTCTTTAGATGGTCGATCTCGGTTATTTGAATTGATCCTGGCCTATCTCCATAGCGGCTCACCCAGAGGGAATTCACTCAGCTCTGGGCCGCATCCATCTGGTTGGCATGTTGAATAATCAAATTCCTTCCTTGGGTCAGACCCTTTCGAGATTCGGGGATAATGAATCAATTGAACGCGCTTCAAAGATTTGTTCCACTTTTGGAAGACCTTGCATGGGTCGAGGTGGAGGTGGTGGTAGTTCTTCTTCCCCGGTAGAAATCAATATCCAATCTCTGGGTATCTTTATATACAAACTGGATAGAAAGTTGAATAATCTCTTAATTGGAAGTGAGAGGTCCGTTGGCATTTCAGCCTTTCTTCTCCTTTCAGGGCCTATCCGAAAGAGAATCCAGTATCTCTTGGTCCTGAATAGCAGAATAGGACGAACGAACCGGCGATAGCACCAGTTTGACATTCCTCAAAAAGAAGACGGATTCGAGAAGCCTCAGTCGTAGCCTGATCCACTCTCTTTTTCCTAGCAAGTGAATGCGAGTCCAGTTCAGCTTCGACCTCGAAAACCAGTTGTTCTTTTGAATGTACAGGAACGAACCAATCAAGTTTCTACTAGAACAGAACTATAGAATCAGTCCGTCCGGTTAAGCATTGGGGAGCTGATAGGTCGAACGGAGTGGTGCCAGAGCTCTAAAGTGGCTCGTGCCTATCCATTT
This sequence comes from Avena insularis, assembly GCA_023614405.1. Taxonomy (NCBI): domain Eukaryota; kingdom Viridiplantae; phylum Streptophyta; class Magnoliopsida; order Poales; family Poaceae; genus Avena; species Avena insularis. The sequence continues at coordinate 73,923,773 of CM042692.1, read as the reverse complement.
CTTTGATTTTCCTGTGTGCTTTTTAGGCGTGTTCTCTAGTCTATGGCTAGTGTTGCCAACTGCTGTTAGTAAGACATACATATTCCTTTCCTTTACTTTCCTTAGATTGGATTGGAATGGAATGTGACTTGGAGTCAAGAGATGGAGATCTTGGTTTAGTAGCGGCTGCCTGTCCTTTTCTTTCGTGAAAGGTATGATCTAGAGTGTGATTTTGATCCCGTGATTGGGTGCTTGGCGTAGAATGAGTGAGACATGATGATCGTTTATTTATCCTTTGTGAGAAGACTAATAACAGCTAACGATTTTTACCATTATGAATTGATGCAATATTTCAATCAGTCTTGGTGGTCCTACGCTACACTAGATAAAGATCATCTAGTCCACTCTAATATCTCACTAGAGATGAACCAGCTGCTGTCATCTAAAGTAACCCTAACCCTACCCTTTTTCAGAGAATCATTCCTCCCCCACTCTCTGCCCTTCTAAAAAAGAAAATGCATTCCTTCGCACTGTGCTTTACTTTAGCGCTTATAGCACTCTTTTCCTTAATGCCTGTTGGCTTCGCCTCTGAAAGCGTCCTTCCTTCTCAATGCCCGAGCATCCATCCAATGCATGATTTTTGATAGCGTCGAATGAGCGGTAGACTGAACACCCACACAATCTCGATTTGACACTTTCCACCTCTCTTCCTCACTTTTCCAAGATAGAAGAGAAGCAAGCAACTAGCGTGAGAGCCGTTGCGCCGCAGTGACAACCTTGATCGAATGTGTAGGATAGGTGGGAGGTGGTGACACACAACGACCAATCTTGAAAGACCACTCTTTCGTCTAAGGATGCCTAACCGCCGCACCGATCATTCGAGGGGGGGGGGACACCCCCGGATAATATGGATCCTCCAACAGCTGACATATCTTATCTAAACTCCTGGAAACCTGGGCTCATTTTCCTCTTGTTTAAGTAATTTTGCAAGAAGCAACTTGAAAAGCACAAAGACTACATCTAAACAAACCTTATGTCTTTGTTCGGTGGGCTTCCACTGTATCAACTAATGATGATCATCCTTCTATTTCTGCCTACTTTGTTAATGATTCTTTTTGAGATAGAATGAATATATGTGGGATCAAATGCTGTTCTTAAACACCAAATCATTGATTCACTTCAGTGCATTTCAGTAGCTTGAAAACGAAGTCATTGCTACAGGCTTCACTATTTTATAGATTACTCTAGGCAGAATCCACCGACTTCAATAGCCAATTGGACCACAGCCTCCTTCAACAGGAGTAATCAAAATGCTTTCTACCCTCGCCTACTTCTCCGGGGTGAACTTTCTTGGTGGTTGCGCACTAATGGATGAACACTTTCATTGGTATTTATTAGGGATCATCCTATTTAAATGCTACCATTGTGTATCTAATACTAGCACTCAAACAAGATGCACACAAATATTAAATCATATCTAATATAAATGTGACGTGAAAAGGTTGTCTTCGTGCTCCATGATCTCTATCAGGTGCTCCGACACGATCTCCATCAGGCCACCAGTTTGACGCCAAGTCCACGACGCCACCGGTCTTGTCGTTCTTCATCATGATGACTACTACTATACTACTTAGTAATAGGAAAGTAAACTACCTTACATTTTCACGACTCTAACCATATCACAGAGCCTTCCTTGCAACATAAATGTGACGTGGCTATTAGGCTTTCGCAATAGACCCCTTTCTACCTACAAACTTCCAACTACAACATGGATCCAATAGTTGTCTCTACTACACCCCTTTTCGGGGACTTCTGTTGTAGATGCTATATCAACTATTGTGAGAGAGACAGACACCCGCTAGCCACTTATATGCTACATGTCGTATGTCAAGTGTGGAACAAGTCTCGAGTAAGATTACGCCTAAGGTCGGTCTAGGCCGCTTCATCTCACAGTGTCCCGATATAAACAAATACATGTGGGAAGGTAACAACTAGAGTATCAATGCCCAGAATCTGCATGTGTCTATTCGTACTAGCATACTATGCATAGATCGGCTCTCATAACACTCAAGGGGTTCCATAGCAGAAAACAAAAAGTTTTACTATGTTGGAACACCCTAACACCCAGGATCTATCTAAGAAGTAATGCAATAATAGAGGAAGATAGCAGTAACGTACCCTTGAAGACCAAGAGAGCATTACGCTCATGCAGGAGTATGGATGATGTAGTCATACCCGTCCAACCTCAAGGTCACATAGCTCCACCCATGTCACCTCTTGTCTATATCCTTGCACGATGTTTAGGTCGCTACTATTGGTAGCTCCCCCTGAGTTATCGCACACATATGGTGCAAGAAAACGACTCCTGGGCTCTGATCCTTGCCGAGGTTACGGAAGTAGAACTCCTGGCCGGAATCCCTGCAGCACAACGGCGTGCCACATCGGTGATAACTTCGCGTGTACAGTCCTTTTCCAGGACCATGCCACCACAAAGGCAACTAAGAGATAAAGAGGGGGATAGTTCTCTAATGAAATTTCCTTAGAGAATATCTTGATTGGTTGATTTAATCCCTTCCATGGGAACCCCTTTATATAGGCGAAAGAGCGGTACTCCCACCCAAATATTAGCCATGTGGGACTAAATTAGACAAAGGAGGGCTAGATGGCTAGCTAGGCCAGCTCCCAGCCAGGTGGGCTGGCTGGAGTCAGCCCAGCAAGCAACAATAGTAGTAGCCAGGCGCAGTGGCCAGGCGGACCAGGGTGGGTCGGTGTGACCGCGACCCAACACGGAGGCGGTGGCAGCAGTGGCCTGGCTAGCAGCCCGGGTGAGCTGGCCGACGCCCGTGGCCTGCTTCCTCATAGCACAGCATGGTGCGGTAAGTAGCGCCCGGGTGGGCCTCCAACGGCTCACGTGCGACCCGCTGGCCTAGCTCGCCCGCCCGCTAGCTCCTCTGTGCGCCCGTTGGGCCGGGGTTGAGATGGTCTGCGGCAGCCGGCATCTCCCTGCTATGCGCGTGGTACCTAGTACCTATCGCCTGTGGGTCGGTTGGCCTAGTACCTATCTCCGGGGTTTTGGCCTAATGAGGAAGTTGCACTATAAACTTTAATTTAAATATTTATTTAATATATATTAATTCACAATTAACATATAATAAATACATACTATATATTGTCTTTTATGTGAAACACATTTCGGTCTTTTTCCTTCTTTATTTCTCCGAACAACTTTAGATCTCTCCCGGAACAATTCCGTCTTCTCTCTATTTTATGATTCCATCTTACAGGAAGATCTCTAAGTGTCATAGTGACCTTAAGCATGTTTCCCTGCTGGTCGGGAATGTCGTAGACATGATCTTGATCAACGATCAATAGCGGAAGTGAGATGCCCATATTGACCCCTATGCACTCGTTGAAACACCATCGTGTCGAACCTTAAATGATATATCCAATTCCCTTTGTTATTCGATACTAGACTTGTCCGAGATATGATCATCGGTATTATGATACCTTGTTCAATCTCGTTTCCAACAAGTACTATTTTACTCTTTCACGTGATATTCCATCCCCATGACCTAGTCATACGCTGCACAACTTATGGATGTAATTCACCGAGTGGGCCCAGTGTATCTTCCTGTCACACATGAGCACAAATTCTGATCTTGATGCATAGGCCTCAACATGCCCCTTTGGAATACCCAACATGCACCTTTATAGTCACCCAATTATGGTCATGACGGTTGATGCAGTCAAAGCAATCCTCCGGTAACAGTGATTAATATGACCGCACGGTCTAAGGATTAGGACATTCCATTTCAGATAATTGCAACAGTGAACTATGTGACATGATCGTGTTGCAACAATTATTGGTGGGAAATGTCCATCACATCATTCATGATGATATGACTTCATTGTCAGTTGGCTATAGTAGCCCGTGATCAGGAAACCTTGATCATCGGTTGCCCAATGAACTAGTTGAATAGAGGTTATTAGGGACCTAGGTTTGTTTATATATCACACATGTATCAATGTTTCCTCTTGATACAGTTATAGCATGATATAAAACTATTATGAACTAATGAGATATGATAATAAACCCCTTTATTATTTGCCTCTAGTCCATATCTCCTTCACTTTCCCTAGAGCAACCAGGGGATACCGCTACCTCTACGTTGCCGTTGACAAGTTCACCAAGTGGGTGGAGGTGGAGCCTGCCCGAACCATCCTGGCGAGGTCGGCGTTCAAGTTCATACATGGTTTGGTATGACGTTTTGGTGTGCCTAACCGCATCATCACCGACAACGGCAGCCAGTTCATCAACGGGCTATTCAAGTCCTACTACATAGACATTGGTACCAAGATCTGCTACGCCTTCATTGCCCATCCATGCAGCAATGGGCAGGCTAAACGGGCCAACACGGAGGTGTTGAGGGGCCTCAAGACAAGGATTTTCTGCTGCAAGCTTAATGAGTGTGGTCGGAGCTAGATCGACGCGCTCCCGGGTGTACTATGGTACGTCTGCACCACCACGACCAAGCCAACTGATGAGACCCCTTTCTTCATCATGTATGGAGATGAGGCTGTCATCCTTGTAGATCTCAATCATGGTTCCCCACGAGTCATGGCCTTGAATGAGATGGCATAGGAGGAGCTCCGCCAGGAGGACCTCATCCTACTAGAGGAAGCCCACCACAAGGTCAATGTTCAGGCTGCCAAGTACCAGTAGGCGCTACACTGCTACCACTGTTGCAACGTGCATGCCTGCACCTTGGAGGTGTGATACATGGTCCTTTGATGGGTTCCCTCTCAAGAGAGCCTCCACAAGATGTCCTCGATGTCAGACGTGCCTTTCAGGGTTGCCCACGTCTCGAGGCCTGGGGCGGTCCGGCTGGAGACGGAAGAAGGGATGCCAATCCCTAATGTATGGAACATTCAGCACCTCTGCAAGTTCTACCCATGAGCATGCCCACCTTGGTAGAGGTAAAGAACAGGTCTTTCCTTGGTTATGTGAAAACTCAAGAACAGTTCTCGTTTTTCTGGTGTTTCTCTGATGCTGTTTTATTGTGTCTTCCTTTCTTCGGTGGTCTTCCCTTTCGTGCATCATGCGAGCGGGGGCTAGGCATAGTGTCCATCACCAAAGTCACTCCCGGTCAACTCCGAGACCTAAAGTGTAACGCTCTGAACTTACAGACTAGCTCCAGTGATAAGTCACCTCACCCACGGTCCTTGGTGCTTGATAATCCTCACATGGCACACGAAGGGAAAACACCGCCCGTATAGAACCTATGGTTACCACCCCGAGTAACTATACAGGAAAAGTACTCGTCCTACGGCTACTTCCACGAGGAGCTTACGGGACAGAACTGCACGTACAGAACCTATGGTTACCTCTTCGAGGAATTATACAAGGAAAGTACTGGTCCCATGGCTACCTCCATGAGGATTTCACGGGACCAGACCGAACATACAGAGCCTACATGCCACCTCTTGAGGAACCTACAGGACAAGTACAAGCCCCATGACCCTCTCGACGAGAGGCGACCATGGTGGTCCACGAGGATATCCTCCTCAAGCGGCAAAAGACAATGCAAAGCCTAAGGCCACGTCCTCAAGGGGCTAACGGGACAACATACGGTCACCTCCCCGAGGGACCATGGTACAAAACTTATAGTGACAAATGCAGGCAGAGGAGGTTTACTCTAGGTCCAGTGTACTCTTATAGTCCACAAGAGGTAACAAGAGCAAGGGCCCCATGGGCCCCACGTAACCAAAAATCAGTCCTCGCCAGCTAGGGCATCATCGCCTTGGGCGTCGGCATCTTGGGCATCAGTGTCCTAGTCATCAGTGGTAGAGCTCCCCGATTCGCTTGCCTCACCTTCCCCCTCGTCATCCACCTTGCGAGGGAACTCCAGGATCAGTGCCTCCACAAGCTTGGTGACCTTTGCCTCGAACTCAACCGCAACCTACAGAGTGACACCCTGTGGAGGCTCAGCCCATCGCACAATGCGAGTATAATCAAGCTCAGGCGACAGTTGTAGGAGGTTGGAGAAGAGGGCCCTCCCCACGATGCTCAACATCTCTTGGTGCTCTCCAGCGATGAACTCGTTCAGGCCATGCGCGGCCTTGGCCAGGAAGTCGAGGATTCTCCTGGTAAGCTCAAGGAAGGCCTTGGACTCGTGGCCATCAAGGAGCTTAGGGGCATCGGGCCCAAAGGCAGGAACAAGGAAGGTGCTCTGCTCCTCAAGAGTGAGGAAGGACTTCCTCTTGCCATCCAGCACCTCCCACGCTAGTCGGTCACTCTTTGCGCGGGCCTCGGTAGCAGTGGTGGCATCCTTATTCAGCGTGGCAACCTCGCTCTTGAGGGTCTAGACCTCCTGAGACAAACAATCGTGAGCCTCCACGGCGACCTGGAGCTCCAAGCAGATATGCGAGTTCTCCTTTTGCTCGTCAACAAGGGAACACTAGGTATCCTCCAGCTTGGCGCTGGCCTTGCGAGCTCAAGAATCGGTTTCCTCCTAGCGTTTGACCACCATCGCCTCGCGGGAAGCAACCTCATCCTCGCGAGTGGACAGAGCCTTCTCCTAGGAAGTAAGTTAGGCTTGCGCATTAGCAACCTTTGTCTCCTTGGCCGAGGCGCGCTTAAGCGTATTTGTAGCCTGTAGTTCCGCCTTCTCTCGCTCTGCTGCCGATAGCTTCTCGGCCTTGTGAAGCCATCCCAACCCTGGACCAGCTGATGTTCCTCCAACACAGCCTCCACCATGAGCTGATCCATATCGGTGCAAACACCAGCAATGAGCCTGCCCAGCCTCTCGACCCGGGTCGAACTGGCGCGCTCCCATCGCTAGAGCCAGCGCCAAGGATGCATTAGGACCCCCTGGCAAGTTGGGGGCAAGGCATGGGCTGGATCTTAGCCGGCTAGAGCGTCGGTCGAACCCACGAGGACCTTAGCAACAGAGGGGCTCTAGGGGCTGGTACCGGAGCTGACCCCAATGGGTGTGAAGGGCCCTGGCTTGGTAGAAGTGTCCATTGTGGCAGTCACCCCTCCGACGGGCGGAACCACGGTGACAACCATATCAACAGCCGCATCAGGCAAGCCTAGTGGAACAACGACGTTCTCCATCTCCAGCACCGCCATCACAGTGGCCTAATATTCCTGCTGGAGAAAGGGTCTGTCTGAGCGCACCACCAGGCAGTTTTTCTTTGTGCAGCTCTTCTTCACCCTCCGCTGCTTTCATGGAGGACCCTCAATGGGAAAAATTAGACATATGAGCCATGGTGTGCAGGGTTAGAAAGAAGGGAGGAATAGGACAAGCCTTACCTGACATCTCCTAAAGCCTGGGAGCTCGACCCCTAGTGCCTTCTCTATGAGTCGGGAGGAACAAAGGTCATGTCGGAGCCTTGGCCCTTGACTTCCTCGGTGGTGGGCTTTGTAGAGGAACCTGCTCCCACGATAGGCTTCATAGGGGTCAGCACACTGGTGTGCTCCACACCTGGCGCGGCCTGGGGGTCGCGTTCACCTGCATCACTCCTCATCACCTCTGTGCCCACAGAAGTGGCCCCTCGCTCCCTCCCTTCGAGAGTGACAGAGGGCGAGACAGGGCCTAGAGGATTCGGGCATTTCCCCTTTAGGCCGGGAGGGAGAGTCCTCCATTCATCAAACTAAGGGAGCGACATGAGAATATCAGCCTTCTTGGAGTCCGAGCAGATGGAAGAACCCCATCAGGAAGCTTTATGGCGGTTGTCATATGGAGTAGTTCATGGAGGAACTTCTCCACAACAGAGTAATCGGTGATACCCTCCTCCAGGGTCACACGGTCCTCCACCTCCAAATTCTAGAGGTCTTTCTGTGCTTCTACAGTAGGGTGATGCGACGGTGAAGGAACTCCATGGCCACCAAGGGACCGGTCAAGCCAGCAGCGCTCAGAGACACGATGCACTTGTTCCCAGTCTTAGTGGCCAGCATGGAGAGAAGTCGGAGGAGCCAGTTCTCCTCCAAGGCATCTAGGTAGAGCCCACGCTTGTGGAAATCCTCCACCCTCTTTGTCTAGCCCATGGGAAGCCACGGTGCACTTTCCCTCATGAAGGAGACACAACCGGTGATGTGTGCGGTGGAGGTGAGCCATAGGGCATACAGTTGGCGGAACATCACCACAAAGGGCTTCACCTCGATGAACATCTTTAACCAGAAGTCAAAGATAGACAAGGTGGTGATGGAGTTGGGTTGAATATGTAGGGACGAGATTTGGTAATGCTCCAACATAGCCATGAAAAAAGGGAAAGCAAAGGCACTAGCCCCGTAATGAAGATGTGGTAGAAGAAGGGGTAGGTTGAGCCAACGAGGCTAGCCAGGTCAGCGGATAGATTGTAGATTGATGGTAAAAGAATGGACCGAGGTCCATAGTTCACTAGAGGTGATTCTCCTTAAGATAGATGGCATGTTGGGTGAACAAATTACAGCGGGGCAATTGACAGACATCAAGAAAGCATACATGCATATACTAATCATCTTGACTCCTACAAGATTTGATTGGGCATTACAACATTATACATAGACCGTAATCCAACTGCATCTATGACTAATACTCCACCTTCAGGTTATCATCCGAACCCCCTCCAGTATCAAGTTGTGAGCAACAGATAATTGCATTAAGAAAAGTGTGTAAAGTAAACAATACGATTGCTCCATGAACAAAGGATTGTTGTTTTCTCCCTAGTAGCAACAAAACATCTAGTACCTTAGAGATTTTTGTCACTTCCCCAGATTACTAGAGGCATGAACCCACTATCGAGCATAAATACTCCCTCTTGGAGTTGCTAGCATCTACTCGGCCAATATAGCTACTAACAATGGAAAGCATGCAAGATCACAAATAACATAGACATGATAGAATCAATAATCAATCTGAAATAGCATCTCAATATCCATCGGATCCTCGCAAACACAACATGTAAGATTACAAATAGATGATCTTGATCATGAACAGAGCTCACAAGATCTAAACATAGTAGCACAAAGGAGGAGAACCAACCATCTAGCTACTACATGGACCCGTAGTCCAGGGATGAACTACTCACGCATCACACCGGAGGCAGTCATGGTGATGAAGAAGGCCTCCAGGGTGATCTCTCCCCTCTGGCAGGGTGCCGGGAAGAGCTTCAGATCCCTCCCGATCTATGGATGGAGATGGTGGCGGCTACAGATTCTTTCATGGAATTTTGATCGGGTACTTAGGGTTTTCGTCTCGGGAGGATTATATATGCGAAGGGGCAAGGTCGGTGGAGGCTCGAGGGGCCCACACCACCGCCTGGCGCGGCCTGGCCTGGCCCGGGCCACCAGGTGGTGTGGCCACCTCGTGGCCCTTCTCTGTCTCGTCTTCTGGCTTCGTGAGTCTTCCGGTAAAATATTGACTTTATCTTTTGTATGGTCCAATTCCGAGAATATTTATTTTCTAGATTTTCTGAAACCAAAAACAGTAGAAAACAGGCAACTGGCACTATGGCATCTTGTTAATAGGTTAGTTCCAGAAAATGTGTAAAAATACTCCAAAGTGTGGACAAAACATAAGAAAGTAGATATAAAACAAGCATGGAACATCAAAATTATAGATACGTTTACAACGTATCATGGAGTTCAGCGCTCAAATGAACACAGCGACCAAGGCTATTTCCCTTGCTGGCCGAATGATGGAGGTAAACCTTCTTGTCATGCTCTTAATAAGCGCAAGTACTTAGAGATATATCCACTAGTCCCCGAGCCTCCGGGGGAGTAACTTGTTATTCGGCCGGATGCTCCTAGAAGATTCGTGTAGTTCCTTAGTAGCTTCGAATATTCACACACCTAGAGCCGGGTTAAGTTCCACTTAGCCCGGATCTTGTAAACTTGGAATATTCACACACCTAGAGCCGGGTTAATTTCTGCTTTCCTCGGTTCTTGTAAACTTCGATTATTCACACACCTAAAGCCGGGTTAAGTTCCACTTGTCCTGGATCTCGTAAACGATTATTCACACACCTAGAGTTGGGTTAAGTTCCACTTGGCCTGGATCTCATAAACTTTGAATATTCACACTCCTAAAGCCGGGTTAAGTTCCACTTGACCCAGATCTTGTAAACTTCGAATATCACACACCGAGAGCTGAGTTAAGTTCCACTTGGCCTGGATATTGTAAACTTCGAATATTCACACACCTAGAGCCGGGTTAAGTTCCACTTCGCCTGGATCTTGTAAACTTCGAATATTCACACACCTAGAGCTGGGTTAATTTCTGCTTTCCCCGGTTCTTGTAAACTTCGATTATTCACACACCTAAAGCCGGGTTAAGTTCCACTTGTCCTGGATCTCGTAAATGATTATTCACACATCTAGAGTTGGGTTAAGTTCCACTTGGCCTGGATCTCATAAACTTCGAATATTCACACTCCTAAAGCCGGGTTAAGTTCCACTTGACCCGGATCTTGTAAACTTCGAATATCACACACCAAGAGCTGAGTTAAGTTCCACTTGGCCTGGATCTTGTAAACTTCGAATATTCACACACCTAGAGCCGGGTTAAGTTCCACTTCGCCTGGATCTTGTAAACTTCGAATATTCACACACCTAGAGGTGGGTTAAGTTCTACTTGGCCCGGATCTTGTAAACTTCGAATATTCACACTCCTAGAGCCGGGTTAAGTTCCACTTGGCCCGGATCTTGTAAAACTTCAAATATTCACACACCTAGAGCCGGGTTAAGTTCCACTTGGCCGGATCTTGTAAACTTTGAATGTTCCTTCTTATTCCTCAACTAACACTTGCCTCTTTAGATCACCACCAACCGCCGAACCGCTGAGTTCCAGCGTCTTCTGGACACACACAAGGACCTTCGCTCAAAGCATGTTAAATTGATTGCTGAGCTGAAGAAGAAATGTAAGTTATCTCACTCAGTATATTTTTTACTCTCACTTCTGCTTCCTCATTTGTTGACCGAACTAACTTGTGATCCAAATTGCACAGCCAAGGTTGAAGCTGCGAACATCCTCATGAGGAAGAACTTGGCCGAGATCAGAGGTAAGTCACCTTGGTTACTCAACATTTACTCATTTCCATCCTGACACGGCAGATAATTATACCTCGGCTATGCCGGGTCAACAAATTATTTGCAAAGTCCCTTGAAGATAGTGTGCCATTGCCTGATACGATGCTTCACTTTCTCGAACAAGTAGGGTAGCATGAGGCCGAGCTCAAGAAGAAGGATGATGAGATCGCCGAACTCTGGCTCAAAAATGATGAAATTACTCGGCTAAATGCCGAAATAAAAAAGTTGAAGAACTCCCACAAGGCTGAGCTAGACAAGGCTGATCAACAATTCTCCAAGGAGATGGAGCGCCTGAAAACTCAGATTCAAAAAGACCAAGATATGTTGAAGGAAGCCGACATCAAATTTGAGTCGGTGACCACAAAATACGAGAAGCTCAAAAACAGGAATGCTGGCGGTCTCAAGGAGCTGACCCAGATCCTTGGTTATATCTCTCGTCAGTTCTTTTCCTTCGGTTGACTTTTTGTCCGGGTTACGCGCACTTACTTAGAGATGTTATTTGTCTTGTTTCCAGGCAAATTTCCAGAGAGCGATGTCATTACTTCTACTACCATTGCCAAATTCCACCTGCAAAGGGGCACTCTAGTTGGTCCTAGCGTAGAGCCTATTCCTTATGATATGGAGGACATGCTGGTGAGCCTCGCTGCCTGGGTTGAAACTATGAAGAATTATGGCACGGATATCATGAACGCAGCTGCCCGGATCTTCAATACCCTCTGTCCGACTGACCCCACTCCTAGAGGTAGTATAGGTTTTATTGAGAAACTAATGGAGTGTGAGACCCAGCTGAACCTCTAGAGGGAATCCGCTATGCGGGCTAGAGCTGACACAGTGCTAAGCTTTGTGTTATCTTGGTATGAGGGCTTGGATTTGAAGGTTCTTGATCGCCTGCGCACCGGGTCTAAGTGGATGAATGACCCAAAGTGGATCGCTCAGTGCAAGGCTTGCGCTTACAACCTCATCTAGTACGCTTTTTTCGAGAGTTGGAATGAAGGACCTAGTTTCCTCGACGCCGTTGATGACGCCTATGTCTCGGATGGATCAGACGGCGAAGAAGAAGAAGAGGCCTTAGAGCTTGGCTAGGATATAGAAGATCCAGAGGATGCTGGGGCCAACCTAGAGGACAAGGCAGAGACCGAAGCTCACCCTATAGATACCAAATTACCTCCTCATGCGGCTGATACCTCGGGCGTTGCTGCTCCTTAGAGCAAAAAAAACACTTTAACATTTATCAGATCCCCGGTATGCCGGGTGTAGATGTATCAAGCACAATGGTTGCGTTTTGCTACTAACTTGTTTTATATCGGATTAATGTGGGCGTAGTCCCCGAGTTTCATTTTCTTGTTCCCCCAATTTCGTGATTCAGCTCGCGTCTACCTTGATTCAGTTTTTTGACTTACGAGTCCGAGGTTCAAAAGATTGACTTAACAATACTTGAAACTTTAGGATTAGCTCAAATTAATTCAACATAACATAAATAAACTAAATACATGATTAGTCCGAATAACAAATGTTGGCTCGATTACATTCCTTTCCTTAGTCGTTTTTCATGTGCTTTGCAATTCCAAACTTGTTCTCTTGCTTGCCATGAAGCCAATTCTTGTTGGACAACAACAATTCGAAGAGTTAGTTTTTGGTGCCTACACATTACTAATTCGGCTAAGGTACAAGTAATTTAAGCCAGCCGACATGTAAAAATTAAATACAGAAAAGACAATTATTAAGGCAGTCCTCGAGTTTCTGCTTGGGGTGCCGAGGTTTCATTTATAGGCTCATTGCCGACATACATACCGACATATGAGAGATTCAGATACATACACTTTTCGCTAAGTGTAAAACGGACGGAGAAGAGATACATTCCATGGATGCTTAGATTCCTCGCCGGACCTGTCTGCCTTGTTCTTCTCCTGTGGCTGTGCATCGATAAGGTAATAGGAATCATTGTGCAATGTTTTGCTTACAATGAAGGGTCCTTCCCATGGAGGGGATAACTTATGCATGCCAGCAGTGCGTTGTACCAGCCAAAGTACCAGATCACCTTCCTGGAAGACTCGGGGATTTACTTTCCGGCTATGGTATCATCGGAGATTTTGCTAATATATGGCGGATCTGGACAAAACCAGTTCCCTCACTTCTTCCAGTAGATCAACATCATTTTGCCGGGCTTCCTACACTTCAGCTTCTATGTATTGGGCGACCTTGGGAAAGTCATGCTCTATGTCGGCTGGTAGTACAGCTTCTGCCCCATATACCAGAAAGAATGGCGTAAAGTCTGTTGATCGATTCAGGGTTGTTATTAAACTCCACAGTACCGCTGGTAGTTCTTCTATCTAGCACCCTACTGATCTTTGCAGCGGCTCAATGAGCCAGGGTTTTATATCGGATAGAACTAGTCTATTGGATCTTTCCACTTGTCCGTTTGATGCGGGGAGGGCTACAGATGTAATATCTAGCCGGATCTTCTTTTCTCGGCAGAATCTCACGAATGCTCCTTCAGCAATGTTTGTACCATTATCAGTTATGACACTGTGAGGATAGCCGTATCTCAAGATTATGTCTATGAGGAATTTCATAGTTGTTGCCCCATCACATTTCCTGATTGGCTTCACCTCAATCCACTTGGTAAATTTATCCACCATGACCAAGATGTGGGTCATGCCTCCCTTTGCCGGATTGAATGGACCCACCATATCTAGGCACCATACACCAAACGGCCAAGTAATGGGAATGGTCTTTAGCTCCGACATTGGCACATGGGTCTTGGTGGCGTACCTTTGACAACCATTGCACTTTCTAACAAGATCTTCGGCTTGCTCCAAGGCACTTGGCTAGTAAAATCCATGCCGAAAAGCTTTTGCCACTAAAGCTCTGGATGACGCATGATGCCTACATTCCCCCTGATGGATATCTTGGAGGATGTCAAGCCCTTCTTCTGGGTCAACACACCGTTGCAGAACACTTGTGACACTTGTATAGTTCGACATTGATAATAGTGTATGCCTTTGCTCTCCTTTGGATTTGCCTTGAAAGTATCTCATCACTTGGTAAAGTTCCTTCTTTCAAGAACTCAAATATTGGCTTTTCCCATGCAGGTATAGCTCGAACAGGGAAAAGTTCCTCGTTAATTTCCATTGAATCCACCGACATAACCCCAGCTGGATCAGGCTGAACAGTCCTCGGGTTATGCAAGACAGTCCCCGGGTCTGCCGAAGTAGTCCCCGGGTTTACTGAGGTGCTCCCCTAGTAAATATCCATAGGGGTAGCTTCTGACCCGGAGTGTGCCGGGACATATATTGATTTGGATTCCAGTGAAGTTATGATAGATGGTTTTCTCAGGTGCTCCAAAGCAACACCTGGCGGGATTGGCTGCCTAGATGACCCCAATTTAGACAATACGCCGGTTGCCTCGTTTTCAAGCCTAGGTACATGATGGAACTCACATCCTTCAAAGAACCCACTTATTTTTTGTACATGGAATCTATAAAGGGTCATGTTTGCATATAAGGCATCCCAATTGCCCGACACTTGCTGCACCACCAAATCCGAATCACCAAAGCATTGTATCCAATGTATCCCTACTTCCTTTGCCACCTTAAGCCCATGCACGGGTGCTTCATACTCGGCAACATTATTCGATGCTCTGAAATGGATTTGGAGGACGTATTTCAGCTGATTTTTCTTGGGCGAGGTAAGAACTACCCCGTCCCCAATCCTTCCTTTAACTTCGACCCATCGAAGTGCATCCTCCAATAGTTTGAATCTGGGAGAGGTGGTTCGTACTGCATCTCAGCCCAGTCCACGAAGAAATCAGCCACTGCTTGAGATTTGATTGCATCTCTCCTATCAAACTATGGCGCATACGGAGTTAACTCAATTGCCCATTTTGCAATTTATCTAGTGGCATATTTGTTGTTCAAAGGTATCTGGTGGAAACCAGAATATGCATCTATGAATGATAACAACTCACACCCAACAGTTGAATCTATGACCTGGTATATCCTTGGCAGTGGAAATGGATCTTTTGGACACGCCTTATTCAGGTTCGTGTAATCAATACACATACGCCACACCATTGCCACATTCAGATCATCCTTCTTCTTCTCCACGAGCATAGGATTAGAGAGCCAATCCAGGTAAAGTACTTCCATGATAAACCCGGTTGCAAGGAGCCGAGCTATCTCATCTCCAATGACCTTTCTCCTGTCTTCGGCGAAGAGTGCTTAGCCCCGGATCTTACATTCAAAGAGTGCTTGGCCTACTCCCTCGGCACACCTTACAGGTCCTATGTGTACCAAGCAAAGATATCCCGATTCTCACGGAGGAAGTTGACAAGCTCGCTTTCCTATTTGTCGCTTAACCCGACACCAATGGTTACGGTGCGCTCTGGGAACTGCTCATCAATGGGCACCTTCTTTGTATCCTTTGCTGCTTGAGACGACACACTCCCATGCGGGTTAGTCAGAGCCGGCATATGCTGCTGCGTAGATCGAGTCAATGCCACCACTTCCTGAATTTTCCTTCTCTCACTACAAGAAAAGTTTCCTTCCGCAACAACTTGGCTCGATGGTCATCTTAGAAGGAGCATTTTCCGCGACAAAATTCTCGGCTCGGCCGTGGCCGATGAAACACTTTTTTCTGGTTTCGCGGCCCTCTACTACAACGGATCTGCTAAAAACATGGAAGAAGCTCGGCCAGCACGTGGCAAAAGCAAGATTTTCGTTTCCTCACGCGATGTTGACTCATCGAAGTCTTTTGAGGCGTGTGCGTCCCAGACGTCAGTGTCTCTAGCAGACCATACTTTTCAGTCACGCTTCCCTGATTTGAACTCGATAACGTTGCTTGATGCGTCTGCCGTTTAGTCAGCCTGCTAGGTCCCACATGTCAGCCTCTCATTAGAAGGATCGTGTGTATGATGGAATTTTTTTCCTTCGCTCGTGCTACCCTATTCCAAAGTTGATAGCGTTGCTCGATGCATCTACCGTTTAATCAACCTCCTAGGACCCACATGTCATCCTCTCATTAGAAGAAATGTGTGTATAATGGATTTTTCCCTTTGCTATTGCCTCCCTGATTTCAACTCGATAATGTTGCTCGATCTATCTGCCGTCTAGTCACGCTGTTGGGTCCTCCATGGGGCTTGTTCGTCTGTGGTACCAAAGTTGGTAGGCCAGCGCATGGCGGTACCTAAGTTGCCTGAAATTACCGCGTTTCGAAAGTTGGGCCGCCAACTACCGAGAGGGGCCATTTCGATGCAAACTCGTCTCACCCCTACCAAATCCAAACATGCCGTGAAACTGCCCCGTGAAGTAGACGGTCAGGACGCTCATGTCAGTAATATTTCCGTGACGCGAGCGCGGCAACCACGTAGGAGAAATGAGATACTAAAGGAGCATCGTGCGTTGACCAAATTCACAAATCCACTCCCTTCCTACTTTCGCATGAACCCTAGCACCGGCGGTGTCGAAATCCCCTCTCCAACCAGAATGATCTCTTCGGGCATTTGACTTCTGGCGCCAAGTTGCTGCGCCTACTCGCTGCTACCGAGCTCTAATGCCGAATGTCGTGCCAGCCGTTGCGACGATCTAGCTCTTGCATCACGACGAGCCGAAAGCGCGAAGGATGGCAGATTCATTTGCCGAGGAAGAAGTACTTCTGGCTAATTTCGGGTGAGCTACTCTTCTCTTTGCTATTCGCACTACCTATAACTGCTAGCTGGCTATTGGCATTACAGAGATATATCGAACATAGAATTGTTTGCTAGCACGATGCTGACAAACAATTCTTATCTTTTGTCTCCAATTTTCTATCAACTAGGATCTCCGCTGAACCCAAATACACGGTTCTGGTGAGCATCTGCGGCTACCACGTTAAATTAGCACATGGGAAGAGCATGTGGAAACAGGCTCAGAGTCTGAAGATGGAAGTAGCGCATGTGCAGTTATGCACTGTCCCTAGTTTGGTTGCTGCTGTGCGTAAACTTGCTAAAATGAGGCCAGAGCAGACTGCACGATTCAGCATCATTGATGAACGAGGCTTAAGGGTTCCTATAGCGTGTGACAGTCAGCTAATTGGGTTAATGAAACAACATGTTAGGCTTCACGTGGTTACGCTGGTGTGTAACATAGTGGATGAGGAAGCTCTTGCTACTGGGACTCGCCCAGCTATTATTTGACAGGAGGTCTAACTCGAACCCCTGCTGTTATTGAGCAAAATGTGGTTCCTCGTCTGCGACATGCTTCTGTCAGGCAACCTCCTCGTAGGAGTCCCCGTATTGCCGTTGTGGAAAACTCTGCTCTGGAATCTGCTGGTACTGGTCGTCCCCATCCCCGTGCCCATGTTTCTGCGGTTGCTGCTCACCCAATCCATGCTGTTGTTGAGCAAACTAAGGCGTCCGGAGGCTGCCCCGCTGTTGTTGCCAAGACCATCGCCTTGTGTGCTGCTCCTCCTCGAAACTGTCCTCAAGTTGTGCGAACCCGTGCTCTGGAATCTGTTGGTACTGGTCGTCCTCGTGTTGTTGTTGATTTGGACGTTGTTGACCCAATCCCTGCCGCTGTTGAGCAAACTAAGGCTTCCGGAGGCTGCCCCACTGTTGTTGCAAAGACTGATGCCTTCTCTCCTCCTCGAACCCGTGCTCGGGTTCAGCGAGCTGCTGGTCTGAAGCCAGCTCATGGTCTGGACTCTGCTAGCACTCGAAACACTGCTGTTGTGGGAACTGCTCCTGATCGTCGAGGTGGCATGGCAGCAGCTGATCCTATTGTGGCTGCCGTTAGCAGGGGCCTGCCTGTCCACCATTTATTGTAGCTCTACTGCTAAGGGCCCTCGCCTTGCTCCTGGTCCTGGTACTTCCACCGAGGTTGATCCACCTAACGATGATGCTGGTGATGGCGGCGGTGGCATTGGGGCTGGGTTTGATGGTGGCGCTCCATCTCTTGAACCTCTCGGAGGTTTCTATCCTGAAGAACCTGATGATGGCAAAGTAATCATTCATATAGGTGTCGCGGATTATACTGCAAAATTAGATGATAGCACAGAAAAATTCTATGATGAGTTTGATGTAATCCTTGACAGATACGACCCTGAAGTGGTAGAGTTCTCTGACCTGATGGCATCGTTACGTGTGAAGGTGCTGTGGGGGTCCTCCCAGGAAGCACGTTTGTTATATTATGGTTACAGGAGGAAAAAGGCTATCGAAGTGAAAGATACCAGGGATTTAGTCGTACCATTTACAAGGAAACATTATAGAGGTGAAGTTTACTTCCACTTGGTAGTGCTCACGGTTGGAGAGGAATTGGAACTCGATAATAGAGATGATGGACTTTTAGAAGGCATGCATGACCTGATCCATGGCATCACTGGGGCTGGTGCGACTGAGGGTGGCTTCGAACAGAGGAGAGTCTTACAGAGGAGCGTCATAAAGAGGAGCAGGAAGAGCATCCCCAGAAAGGGCACCCCGAAGAAGAACGTCACCAAGGAGATCACGCCAGAGAAGAGGACACCCAAGAGTCGCACGAGAAAAGGCACCATGCCACAGAGTACACCCCTGAGATCCAGTCAAAATGCCACACCAAACGGTAGCATCAAAAATGCTAAGAGGGCTAGCACGATGGTGAACACTCCCAGGAGTGGTAGCAAAGAGGCGAAGATGGCCAGCACGGAGGCTACCACACCCAGTGGGAGCAGAAAAAACACTAATTTAGAGCGGAACACGCCGCTGTCAGGGAACTATGCCAGCACGAAGGAGAACACGCCCAATAGTAGCAGCAAAAGGGCTAATTTGGAGCGGAACACACACCGAGGTCGTGCAATAATGCCAAAGACGAAGGAGAAGACACCCAATAGTAGCAGAAAAGGGCTAATTTGGAGCGGAACACGCCACCGTCGTGCAATAATGCCAGCACGAAGGAGAACACGCTGAATAGTAGCAGCAAAAGGGCTAATTCAAAGAAGAACACGCCGCAGAGGTCAGGCAATAATGCCAGCACCCTGGAGTCAACACCCGTGAGTGGAGGCAGTAAGGAGATCACACCCAAGAGCGGCAGCAAAAGGCCTAGTTCGATGGGGAATGGAACGCGGATGTCAAGCCCTACTGATACCACCAGGAAAGATTACATCAGGAAGGAGGATGTACACAGGAAGAGCAAGAGGGTTCTGTACACTCAAGATGAAATTGATTCTGACTGCTGTTTGTCCACTGAAGTACCTGGGATGCGTGCAAATGAAAGACCATCTCATGTGGTTGCAGCAGAACCAACCGAGTGCCTTGGAGAAAACAGAGTTGCCGGTGAGGTGGACTAGGGCAATGTTCCTGTCCATCCGGGTGGAGACGATGGTGCAGCCCCACCCATGGGAGTCAATATGATGTGTGCAGTACTAGGCATTAGAGACGATGGCGAAGATTCTGAATCAGATGAATAAGCAGGCACTATAGAGGATCAAGAATCTAGTGATGATGAAATAGACGAGGAACTTAACAATGAGGCTGGTATTCCAGTCGATGATTTGGGTGTTGAAGTAGAAGAAATGAAACATGACCACGAGTATCCTATAATTTCGGTTAGCACCGAGTTCAGGAGCATGCATGAGTTCAGGATGTCATTCCGGCATTTTGTATCAAGGTGGAGTTCGACGTTTATCGACTGAAGAACTCTGCCGAGAGGTATGAGGCTGTTTGCAAGTTAACGTGGATGAATGGACGGGCCGAGGTACATTGTCCATGGAGGATCACAGCAAGATCCTTACCTGCGTCGACTGCAATTAGGGTATTGGGGCAATGAATGCAGCAAACCATTAGAACTCTCACTCTCTCTCTTTTCACTCTATAACTACAATTGATGTGCGATATCTTTCTGGCAACTAGTCGACTCCGCTTATCTTTTAAATGAATCTGTGTTGCAGGTGAACAGAATGGGCCCTCCACACATGTGTCCGACAGGCAACAAACTGAAATCCTCAATGGCTGATACAGAGTGCGTGGCTATGCAATCTATGTCCATACTAAAGGATAACCCTAAGGAGACCACGAAGAATATTCAGACTAGCCTCGATTCTAAATACAACATTGTCCTTCCGTATTACACGGTTTGGAAAGGTAAAGAGAAAGCTCTAGGGGTATTGCACAGGGATTGGACCAATAGCTTCAGGATGCTGTACAACTTCAAGCCGGAGGTACAAGCTAGGTGTTCGAGGAGTGTTGTGGAGATTGACACCGAATCAAAAGGTGGTAAAATATATTTCAAAAGATTTTTCATGGCGCTTAAACCTTGCATCGATGGATTCAAGGACGGCTGTAGGCCGTATCTGAGTGTAGACAGCACTGTCCTAGTGTTGGTTTTAGTATAAGAACACACATGCAATGACTCTAGTGGTTGATCCATGTGTGGTTTGTGGAAATAACACACATGCAATGACTCTAGTGGTTGATCCATGTGTGGTTTGTGTAAATAACACACATGCAATGACTGCAATGGATCCATAAGTGGTTTATGGAAAAGAACACACATGCAATGACCACTGGTTGATCCATATGTGGTTTGTGGAAAGAACACACATGCAATGACCACTTGTTGATCCATGTGTGGATTGTGGAAAGAACACACATGCAATGACAGTGGTGGATCCATGTGTGGTTTGTGGATAGAACTCACATACAATGACTCTAGTGCTAGTTTTAGTATAAGAACACACATGCAGTGAGTCTAGTGGGTTCACATGTGGTTTGTGAAAAGAACACACATGCAATAAATCTAGTGGTTGATCCATGTGTGGTTTGTGGAAATAACACACATGCAATGAGTCTAGTGGATCCATGTGTGGTTTGTGGAAAAGAACACACATGCAATGACTCTAGTGCTGGTTTGTGGTTTTAGTATACTCAAATGGATCCATATGTTGTTTGTGGAAAGAACACACATGCTATGACTCTGGTTGATCCATATGTGGTTTGTGGAAAGAACACACATGCAATGTCCACTGGTGGATCCATGTGTGGTTTGTGGAAAAGAACACACATGCAATGACCACTGGTTGATCCATGTGTGGTTTGTGAAAAGAACACACATGCAATGACTCTAGTGTTGGTTTTAGTATAAGAACACACATGCAATGACTCTAGTGGTTGATCCATGTGTGGTTTGTGGAAATAACACACATGCAATGACTCTAATGGTTGATCCATGTGTGGTTTGTGGAAATAACACACATGCAATGACTCTAGTGGTTGATCCATGTGTGGTTTGTGGAAATAGCACACATGCAATGACTGTAATGGATCCATAAGTGGTTTATGGAAAAGAACACACATGCAATGACTCTAGTGGGTCCACATGTGGTTTGTGAAAAGAACACACATGCAATGACCATTGGTTGATCCATAAGTTGTTTGTTGAAAAGAACACACATGCAATGAGTGTAGTGGATCCATATGTGGTTTGTGGAAAGAACACACATGCAATGACTCTGGTTGATCCATATGTGGTTTGTGGAAAGAACATACATGCAATGACCACTGGTGGATCCATGTGTGGTTTGGGGAAAAGAACACACATGCAATGACCACTGGTTGATCCATGTGTGGTTTGTGGAAAGAACACACATGCAATGACAGTGGTGGATCCATGTGTGGTTTGTGAAAAGAACACACATGCAATGACAGTGGTGGATCCATGTGTGGTTTGTGGATAGAAGACACATATAATGACTCTAGTGCTAGTTTTAGTATAAGAACACACATGCAATGACTCTAGTGGGTCCACATGTGGTTTGTGAAAAGAACACACATGCAATGACCACTGGTTGATCCATCAGTTGTTTGTGGAAAAGAACACACATGCAATGAGTCTAGTGGATCCATGTATGGTTTGTGGAAAAGAACACACATGCAATGACTCTAGTGCTGGTTTGTGGTTTTAGTATAAGAACAAACATGTAATGACTCTAGTGGTTGATCCATGTGTGGTTTGTGGAAATAACACACATGCAATGACTGCAATGGATCCATAAGTGGTTTATGGAAAAGAACACACATGCAATGACCACTGGTTGATCCATATGTGGTTTGTGGAATGAAAACACATGCAATGACCACTAGTGGTTGATACATGTGTGGTTTGTGGAAAGAACACACATGCAATGATAGTGGTGGATCCATGTGTGGTTTGTGAAAGGAACACACATGCAATGACTCTAGTATTGGTTTTAGTATAAGAACACACATGCAATGACTCTAGTGGTTGATCCATGTGTGGTTTGTGGAAATAAAACACATGCAATGACTCTAGTGGTTGATCCATGTGTGGTTTGTGGAAAGAACACACATGCATTGACTCCAGTGGTTGATCCATGTGTGGTTTGTGGAAATAACACAGACGCAATGACTGTAATGGATCCATAAGTGGTTTATGGAAAAGAACAAACATGCAATGACCACTGGTTGATCCATATGTGGTTTGTGGAAAGAACACACATGCAATGACTCTAGTGGTTGATCCATGTGTGGTTTGTGGATAGAACACACATGCAATGAATCTAGTGCTAGTTTTAGTATAAGAACACACATGTGATGACTCTAGTGGGTCCACATGTGGTTTATGAAAAGAACACACATGCAATGACCACTGGTTGATCCATAAGTTGTTTGTGGAAAAGAACACACATGCAATGAGTCTAGTGGATCCATGTGTGGTTTGTGGAAAAGAACACACATGCAATGACTCTAGTGCTGGTTTGTGGTTTTAGTATAAGAACAAACATGCATTTACTCAAATGGATCCATATGTGGTTTGTGGAAAGAACACACATGCAATGACTCTGGTTGATCCATATGTGGTTTGTGGAAAGAACACACATGCAATGTTCACTAGTGGATCCATGTGTGGTTTGTGGAAAAGAACACACATGCAATGACCACTGGTTGATCCATGTGTGGTTTGTGGAAAGAACACACATGCAATGAAAGTGCTGGATCCATGTGTGGTTTGTGAAAAGAACACACATGCAATGACTCTAGTGTTGGTTTTAGTATAAGAACACACATGCAATGACTCTAGTGGTTGATCCATGTGTGGTTTGTGGAAATAACACACATGCAATGACTCTAATGGTTGATCCATGTGTGGTTTGTGGAAATAACACACATGCAATGACTCTAGTGGTTGATCCATGTGTGGTTTGTGGAAATAACACACATGCAATGACTGTAATGGATCCATAAGTGGTTTATGGAAAAGAACACACATGCAATGACTCTAGTGGGTCCACATGTGGTTTGTGAAAAGAACACACATGCAATGACCATTGGTTTGTGAAAAGAACACACATGCAATGACTCTTGTGGATCCAAATGTGGTTTGTGGAAAGAACACACATGCAATGAACTCTAGTGGATACATATGTGGTTTGTGGAAAGAACACACATGCAATGAACTCTAGTGGATCTATCTTGGCATAATTTGATCTATGCCACGATTCATTTCATTGTAAAAGACACCCACTTTCCATTTTTATACTACTCAGCTTTGCCCCCCCCCCCTCTCTTTCTCTCTTTCGTAGAAGCCCAAACTTGTGCCCACTCTATCTGCTACGCCCTGATTGGTTGTCACAGTTGTCATGCGGATCGTGCGCACCAACCGTTGATCCTGTGTGATCCAACGAGGCTCGTTGCACACGCCGTGCCCTTCACAGGACAGTGCGAGACAGCACGGACGTCTCCCTCAACGAGACTTCTACAAGAAGGAACACGATGCCGTCCATGGAAAAAGTGGTCGAGTGGTCATGTCATTTTTAATCTAGTCTACAAAGGCTACAAGTCTACTACACGGCAACTCGTCATCCACGGATCACCGGCTATACCATTTTTACTACGCAGCACACCTGCACTCTCACTTCCGTCAGGCCCCCACCACACGAACCTTCCATGCGACAGTCGCAGCCGGAAGAGCTGTCAACCGGGGCCCTCGAGGAGGCCTAAACGTCCCCGCATTAAAAACCCAGCCTATCGGGTCCTCCATTCGCACCCATCAACTACTCTCTCTTCCCTATCCAGCAAAACACCACAATCTTGAACGTACTTGCACGAACCTTCTCCATGAAACCAGTGCGTGGGGGTGAGTGTCCGGGCATCGCTGCCGGGGTGGTGCTTCACGCGGCAGATCTGGAGGAGCATCACGCAATACAGGCCGAGGAGGACGTGCAGTTCAACCCCTTGGGGCACCATGTGCAGGCCGGTGCTGACGACTTCGGAGGCGCCGATGAGGGAGTGGAGTTCGACGAACACGCTCCGCTCGTGTACCCGGAGGTACATCTATTTCTACATGTTTCATATTTTCTGCTCGAGCTTAATCTATCCAGGCGTCATAAAAAAATCTAGTCCTAATGATTAGATGCAACGTACGAACCAGTACATGGAGAGATCTAGTCTGTTCTGAATGAATCCACATTATTTATTTATTAATAAGTTACCAAGAACACAAACCACATTAATTTAGGAGCGAGCTGGGGAGACGGTCGTAATGAACTGTTGAACCTGTATAGACATGTTATTGCATCGAAAGTAACTTGGAATGGTGGAAGGAATATATATTTATTATTTTGCTCATTTAGGTTTGTATTCCATACATTATAGGTGTATTCAAGTGAGATGGACTCTGACAAGGAGACCAGGGACAACAAGAGCCGCCATGTCATGAAGAAGCTCAAGAGCGGGATAATCCCTTTCCGCACTCGATTTGGGGAGCTCAGGTGCCCTTTCTGTAAGAAAGGAGTCAACCCAAGGATTGCCAGCTTGATTCCGCATGCGGTTGGCATCGGTAAAAGCCTGGCTAGTAAACACAAGTCGGTGACCAAGGCTAAGCACGCTGCTTATGGCAAGTTCCTGAGGGAGTATGTCAAGACCGGCCTAGTGTCCCCTTACTTAGGAATCAGCAACTCCTAGCCGACCAACCCCGTCACTGTGTTGGCCCGGCCACTAATAATATTTAGTTCTCTTACCGTATCTATACCCTTAAACTATGTGGATTTCTATTTTCGTACCCTTCAAAATATATTCAAGTTCATCTGTTTATGTTGTTAAAGTTCCGGTGGCATACTCGTTATTTTGCATGGATAGAGGGGTGCCCCGATAGATATAAGGGTTATCCTTTCCGCTAGATCATAGAGGATCAATGGTTGGTGGGCAAAACTGAGTACAACTGAATCTCCATGGTTAGACACGAGGGAAAACACGTGACTCACGGTACGCGTGTGCGGTGCACGGGGCGGTAGCAGACACGTGTGGCCGTGCACAGTGCATTAGCCTACGCGGTGCACGGTAGTGCAACGAAATGCCGCTTCCCTTCTCCTTTAATAGAGGCCTCCCCACTCCCACTCATCACGCACTCGCTCACTCAACCGTCTCCACAGTCCCATCACCTTCTGCAAACGCCCAACAAAACCCCAACCACGCCAACGATGGAGAAGATCAGCGCGGTGGCCATCGGCGCCTCCAAGGCAGCCGGCGAGGAGCCCCCCATCCCTGTCCCCGCATCTGCCGTAGCCTCCGGCGAGGAGGCCCCCGCCTGTGTCGGACAGATCCCGCTCGGTTGGGACCCCTACGAGGAGGTTGTCTACATAAGGCCGGAGAAAACCTACGGCACCAGCATCACCGACCCGTGGTCTGAGGTAACCAGGGTTTTCTCCCCTTCCCTTGTTCTTCCCCCGTTCCCATCGTTGGATGCTAGATCGTATGTTATTAGGACTCAGTTGTTCGTATTTTTTACAGTAGCTAATCCAATTGTGTTAGATCTCGATTTTCGATGAATCCCCCTGTTCGTAGTTGGGATCAGTATTCGATTTGGTTTGAGATTTGGGGAATAATCGGGAGATCTCATTTGGTTAATTTATGCAAAAAATCAATCCCGATAATCAAAGTATCTCAATCATGTCCTTATTTCACTCTACTGTTTTTTTCCAACAGGAGGATAGCAGCGACCTCCGCAGCAATGACGAGTCGCAGGACACCAAGACTCGTCATGTGCTGAGGAGGCTAAAGTCCGGTCAGTACAACAACTTCTTCGCCGGCGACATGTACATGTGCCCCTTCTGCCCCACCAGGAGGCTCCACGGCATGGACTTCCACTCCCTCGTGAAGCATGCCGAGGACGTGAGGACCTGTGGCGAGTCCGTGAACGTCCACGGATTTAGGGCCAAGCACCAGGCGCTCGGTCTTCACCTCCGCAACCTCTAGAAGGTGGATATCGAGGAGGGTTGCATGCCCCCGATCAGACCCAAGGTGCCCAAGGTCAAGGGGCTAGGCAGCAAGAAGTGGAGGAGGTGCCAGAGGGAGGAGGCGGATGCCCTCCTGGCAGAGGCCACGAGGGGACACTGATCAGCTGCTGCTGCTGCTGTAAAGCAGCTTCTTTTGTCTTGTCTGTGTTGAAGCAGTCCGCTGATGCTGCTGCTAAGCAGCCTAATTATCGAACCTCATTAAGTATCGTACTATATAACCTATATTAGCTGCTTTATCTACATCTGCTCTGTTTACTGAATTTATTTATGGTGGTGGTTTGTTTTGCTGCTCTAGATTTGCTACCAGATTGGGGAAAAACGATCGCAAAAGGAACAATGAATGAAGAGAGAAGCTTCTCTAGATTCCCTACCTTTTTGGGCAAAAAAACACAACTGTTAGAGAGAGAGGGGAAAAGGCGCTCTTAAAAAGGCCAAATAACAAAAAAACTTCCACTTTAGGCGTCATGGCGCACGTAACGGCCAAGCCTTTGACCAGACGGCACCCTCCTCCGAGCGCATGTGAGGGCTTCGGAATATCGGGAGGGCAAAAGTGAGGACAAATGAGACACAATGTTGCTATAGCTAAATCTTACAAAAAGCTGAATTTGGCTTTACCATGCAATTTAGCTAGAGCTCCACAATGTAGCTATTCTAAATCCCTAAACTATGTGGTGCGTTGAAACCTAATGCTTTTCCACCGACACGTGTGTTGCAAAGTTGCTTGATCATGCATGCTTACACAAGTGGCCTACAGAGAAACTTATAGAAGCATGGGCAAACGAGCTTCATTTTGGCAAATTTGGGACAAGATTTGCTCAATCAGGAGGCCTTATCGGCTAGGCGGCTGCCCCGGGGTGCAGGGATGCTAGGTCCATGTCTATGCTTACACTTCTTAAACTTGTTAGGAATTAATAATAACTGTACACTTCCTTCTGTCTTGTCACATTACGTCGTGTCAGCACCACGCACCTTCTGCGGATCGGCAACGGGACGGTGGTCTACGTGATCGGTCTCTGCCATGCCAAAGCCACGTCGCACACCCGTCACATCGCCTACCGGGACGGACGCCGAATTTAATCGCTAGGATTGGAAACCATCGGTGCTCGCCCGGTCAAACTTGCTTCCGCATGGGTATGACCGGAATATTGGTAAACGGAATTTAAGCATCGCCTTCTGTCTCCTCAGCACATCACTGTGCAAAAATCCCTAATTCATTCCTTCCGCCGGCGCCGCCACCGCAAGAACCATCGATGCTGCCGCAGGCACCGCCTCCTCCTGGCCATACCACCGCAACAGATCACTCCACCTCCACGCCCAGTCCCAGCCACCCTACCGACCCTAGGCCACCGCCGCTGCATTAGCTGCTGCCATGGATGCAGAGTACGACATGTTCGGCGACGGGAGCGACTACACCGACGAGTACACCATCACCGCCCATGGCACCACCAAGCTGACGGTCGTCCACACAAATGCGTCAGCGGAGGTGGCCAAGGTCATCGCAATGTATGAGCGGTGGCTACAAGATCCGATGGACAGGTACAAGATCGTCGTCCTTGACCTTGAGAATACCAGAGATAGGAAGAGGACGGTGCTTTTGCAGCTGTCCATGCGCAACCACTGCCTACTATATCACGTATGTAGGGCCAAATCGGTATGCCCGGAGCTTCGCGAGTTCCTACATAGGAGGGAGATATACTTCGCTAGCATCGACATCAAGAACAACACTCCGAAGCTAGAACGGGATCTCCTCGTTAATGTCGTCAATCACGTCGATCTCCAACGTTTGTGGAGGTACCCGGATGGCGGTACAGGGAAAGCCGACATGGCTAGACTCGCTTCCGACATCATTGACCGCGAGTACGCCGGCATGAAAATCGAGTTCCCGAAGCACCTGCACGAGCGATGGGAGTGGAGGCACCTGGATTACGATGCGATCAAGTACACAGCCAGGGACGCGTATTTCTGCTACGAGATGCTCAACAGGATCTAGCGGGTGGGTGAGTGTGTTGTTTACCACTACTAGTTTTGCATTTCATTCCTAGTTTTATCCTGCCTGTATTTTATCTCGCATGTATTTTCTAAGCATTCTGTGTGTAAGAACCAAGCTCGTATGATCCTTGTGCTATTAGCTACTTAACCTGTATGAATTACATTCCCCCTTTTGTATGCTCAACATTCATTCTTACAAATTCTGTCTTGTGCCATTTGCATGTGGCAGAATCCAGGACTGACATGCATAAGGTGTGATACAGGCATAAGTCATAACCAAACCCAGATTATAGAGAAGGATACAGTCATAAACTAGATTATAGTTTGACAAAGGTAATACACAGCAGTTCGTAATTGCTCACATAGTGTACTTATGAAATAACATGTTTTCATAAACACAACAATCATGCACTAATAGTCTACATCCCAGCCTGTTGGAGAAGGCAACCGATCCCAGGATGCCTTCGGTCGCTTGCCCCGGTTTGTAGACTCATCTACGATCCGGCATCTGGGACAAACAACCTGCCTTGGTGGTGGTTCAATGATGCGATGCCTGGAACAAGATTTTACAATCTAGCGGTACAGCTCATGGCTAACATACCTGTCAATTGCAGCGTACTTCAGATTAGGTTCAGAAAGTGCCTTATCCTCACAGTAATCGTGCCCTAAACGCCTCCACGAACATCTCGGCAATCTGTCCTTCATGCCAGCGTACCACGGGTCTATGAGTTCGGAGGCAAGAGCGGCCATCCCAGTCTTGCCGCCCTTCGTCCCTGGGATCCAGTAAATTTCCTGGATGTCCACTCTGCACTCCTTTGGGATTCTAATGTTGATAGTTGGGCTTTCAAGCAGTTTACTATCATTCGTGATGTCAACACTGGTAAATGTTATGTGCTGGTTCACGAGAAAGTCATGAAACAGATCAATAATGCTTTCGCCCCACCTGCATGGAAATGAATTCAGACAAATAATATAGCAATAACTTTTGCAAACAGACGGTTCAGGAACAAAAAGACAGCAAAGTCTACCAGATCCTGTCAGCCTCCTTCTCGCAAAAAGGCTGGTATACAAGGACGTGCCCTTTCATGGAGAGTTGCACCACGGCGATCCTACGGTCATCGTGACTGTACTCGAGGTCGAGACCTACGAACCTGTTTTCTTCGAACTATAGCCAACTGGTGAAATTATTTAGAGTGTTCCTCACCGTCCGAGGGTCGGTGGTGTAGACGACATCGATCTTCTTCCTGCCATGTACTTCGATGTCGAAGTGCGCAGTTTCTTGCCTACCGTTGTTTCGGACATCCAGAGCGTCCATGACTACAGGCAAGAGGGAAAGGATACGGAGGAAGAGGGTGATGCGATGGTGGAGGAAATGGATGAGGCCGTGGAGGAGAAAGACGATGAGGCCGTGGAGGAGGAAATGAGACGGAGAAGTGAAAGATTGGAACCGCCCTTACCAATATCTTGAATGGTGCACGACCGTTCGTAGTAGGGTGAAGGTGGCGAAAAACGACGGTTTTACACGTCGATGCTAGCACTTCCTAAAATTTGTTCTGCGCCAGTTGCATGCGGTGGAATCAATTCAAACATAGGCACGTTTACGCATGACGACCTTCACTCACTGACAGGCGGGCTACACATTTCCCATTTACGATTTATTTTTCCACTTCCTTTAGACGGTTCTGTTGCCTGCCCTCAATAATTACGCCCCCCTACTTTTCTTCCACGCGGACGAGAACCGGTGGCTACGGCGGTTCCTTGCAGATTCGCTCCCTACTCGAACAACTGCCCCCATCCCTGATTCCACCCCCTCTCGAATCCATCCGCCTCCTTATCACAACGCCTCCATTAATCTACCGGATTCCAGACTCCATTTGCCGCTATGGGTAGAGCTTGGGGTAGCAGCAGGCTGAAGCGAAAGGCATGCGACGATGACGCGGATGGCCAGGGCGACCGCTACCATGAGGATTGGGGATGGCCGAACCTCAGCGCCGCGAACGTGCATAGGATCGCCTCGGAGTTGGACATCATCTCAGCCCGGCCGCTTCTCGCTGCATCCCAGCTACCGCTTTGAACATGGACGAACAACCGTTCGGCACACCAGGCCTTCTTTACCCCAATAACAGCAAATGGCCAGACAACCGCGATGGCCACGTAAGTTCTAGTATCTAGCTTATTCGTTCAGTCATATCGTTGATTCATATGTGCTGAACTCTCATCGGAATCCTATGTTCCTTTGTCGAACGTGTTGTGTGCACGCGCGGTTTGAACAAATCGAACCATCTAAGACTATTCTGTACAGCGGAAGCTCTGCTCGTACCTGATATTCTGGTATTTTCGTAGTGACACAGTCTTACTTTAGGTGATAGACGAGTTGTCAATTTCGATTTTGCAATGGAATGCCTGCTAGGTGATATTCTGTCTCCTAAAATAAAAACAAACAGATTAGACAATTTAAGGCTGTTATGCCCCGAGCTATTTAATTATGATCATCGTCAGGAGTTTGTTCTGGGGGGTTCTGCTCCTACTCCATATATTGAGTATCTTCGTAATGACACAGGCACAATTTAGGTGATATCTGAGGAGACACTCGTATTTAGGCGATATTTTGTGTACTTTAATCTAAAGGTCCAGTTGTCAAATTGTATTAGCAATGGAATCCATGCTAGGTGATTGTACTAACTGACAACAAACTCTGCAGAATATTCATGAAAAACTGATGCTGCTGGATAAGTGGTCGGAATCAGTAGTGGTGAATATCAAGGAAGAAGAAGAGACGGAAATGGGAGATGACCAGAACTGGGTGGGTGGCAACAGCGAGTGGCTGGTCCTTTTATCCTAGTATGGGAGTACTTGGACTCTAAAAAATTGCTACAGATTGAAGAGACTTGCAGTGCCATCTTTGAAGGGTGTCGGCATTACTGTATTCAACGTGGTGGCGCCGCACATTTCGAATTAAACTTATAGGTTCAACATGGCAGAACTTGAGCTCGTGAAGGTACAGCTCCCACATAGACCGCGGGAGGGGGCGTGGAAGAACTGGGAGTACGACCTCTTAGCGGTGTTCGACAAGGAAATCACATTTATTAGATGCCCAGAAGACAAGGAATGGACAGTCTTGCGCGACGACTTCCTGCGGCCGGAGAAGTATGTCGACGCCGTCTTCACCTACGGCCTACTCTTCGTACAGACCGCAACGCATTTATGCGGTAACTGAACCTAGCGGCGACGTGCGTGTTTGGGAGCCGTCCATTTGGGGTGAGTCATGGTGTCATATAGCATGTAAAATTCCATTCAAAATTCTGCTTACTAACTGGTAGTAACATGCAAGTACTCACGCAGCCCCGTGCATCATTCCAGCTCCGGTCATCGAAGATGCAATAGCAGATGCTGAACTTGGGACACGGCGCTGGTTCCTGGCACCTCTCAGAGACAACACGGAACAGGATGATGAACTCTTGGGGATTCATATCAGGGGAGCACTAAATAATGTTGGTGATACAATAGAACGTATGGGGACACAACTTTCTTCATACCCATCGCTGTGGTGTCATGTTTTCTCGAGGTCCGCATGCCCATCCGAAGACCCAGTAGAGCAAGTCTAGAGCAGAGTCAACAATCTGAAGGGACAATCTGTGTTTCTTGGGATCAACTACCCTTTCTTTGTCAGAGCCCCTGGAGTTGTTGAACCTATAATTGCTCAGGAAGCCCTATCCCCTGATGCTACTACTGCTGGTGGTGGTGGTGGTGGAGCTGACGAAGAACTAGCTGTTGCTGCTCCTGGTGAAGCTGACGAAATACTTGGTGATGCTGCTGGTGGTGAAGCTGACGAAATACTTGCTAATGCTGCTGCTGGTGAAGCTGACGAAATACCTGCTGAGGCTACTGCCGAAGTCCAGGAAGAACATGTTGGTGTTGTTGCTGAGGTGCCAGCACTTCCAGTGTTGATAGCAGATTGTGTGTTTGCTGCACACTCACGCGCCTATCATGTTGACACTTCAGATCCGACTTGGAGCCGAATCCACGTCGGGGGGAGGGGGCCTACAATTGGCTCATCAGTGGGGTCATACTATTTGAAGGAGAATGAAAGACAGCCAAACACAGCATTCTGGTTCGTTCCGACGATACCACCAGCTCCAGGGACCTAGTGCTCATACTGGCAGATCCGATGAACCATTTGTCTTTATCTTTATCATTAGTTACGCTTATGTGTGTAAAGACTAAGTTGTGCTTATTTGTGTAAGACTAAGTTAGGTCTAACTGCGTAATATTCAGTGAAGCCCAACTTTTCTTTCCATGCCCATAACAACAGAATTGCAGCATGGAACATACAAATGTAATGTGCATACCAGGCATTTTTGCTTAGGATAACAACCACTTCAAGCAAATGATACATCGTGTACGCATTTGAATGCATCACTAGAATGTGCCACCTATTGATGATTGATGACATGGATCTAGCTTTTCTGTGCTTATTTGCATTGAATTGCTCATTGATTTGCTCATTGATTTGTTCACATATTTTTTGGCAATGGCTGATGAACTCCACTCTCTTGGTAACTTGCTTTGTCAGCGAGCACTTGTTGATGCAATGCAAAGTACAAAACATGGTCGTCATCATCATTCCATTTAGGTTCTCTATGTTTCGTCATCATGGAGGTACTAATTTCAAATGAAAATATAGTAAACAATATATGTGTACATTGTTAGAGTATGCTACGGCCATGGTACATACATGTTTTTTTCTACAATCACAAGAATAAAACTTGATGCATTTTCACCTTGTTGGCGTTGTGCCGAACTGGGTGGATGTGGCTTTGGGGTTCGGAGAGGAAGGCGCCGTGGCTGGTGCGTGTGCGACCACGGCGATGGCAAGCTCGGATTCTGGAGGAGACCAACAGGACCGAGCATGGTCGGCATGGGTACAGATCTCACCCGGGAATGAATTCCTGTCCCCGCGCCATGCCAATGGTGCGGTCATGGTGAGGGCGAGCTTCGATTCGGGATGGGGAGGAGAACGGGCCGAGCAGGTTTGTCCAAGTCCTAGCTCCGTGCCATGGCCACGACCACAGATTGCCGCCCCGAAGGAAGAAGCAGACGTGTAAAGGATGCATGCGCCAATGCTGCAAGCCTACATGGCAGCAATGACGGTAGCGACATAACAGCGAAAGCTGACAGGGGGGACCCAACTTGATGGCCGTTAGCCTGATTTTTTGTATTGAAACATAAAGTTGAATTCGGGACGAGAAGGACCCTCTGAGTATTTGGCATGTCAACTATAGTCATCGCGGATGATATCAGGGAACTCGGGTACCGCGTTGCCTGGCCACCCCAACTTCCGGGCCGCAAAATGATATTCTCTCCTCCATGTCAGCCTCACATTATAAGAATCGTGTGTATGATGGAATTTTTTCTTCGCTCACGCTACCCTATTCTGAACTTGATAGCGTTGCTCGATGCATCTACCATTTAGTCAAACTTCTGGACCCCACATGTCATCCTCTCATTAGAAGAAACGTGTGTATGATAGAATTTTTTCCCTGGGTCACACCTCCGTGTTCCGAACTTGATAGCGTTGCTCGCTGCATCTACCGTTTAATCATGATGCAGGGCCCCACATGTCATCCACTCATTAGAAGAAACATGTGTATGATTGAATTTTTGCTCTCAGTCACGCCTCCGTGTTTCGAACTTGATAGCGTTCCTCGATGCATCAACCGTTTTTCTAGGCTATTGGGTCCCCCATGTGAGCCTCTAATTAGAAGATACGTGTGCATGTTGGACTTTTGCTCGCTCGCACCTCCCTATTTTGAACTTGGCAATGTCGCTTGAGGCAAAACCTGTATAAGGCCGCACTACTGGGTCCCACATACCGGTCTCTCTATAATCAAACATGCGTATGATGGACTTTTTTTTGTCCGTGTCCGCTGTTTTGACCTTGGCAACGTTGCTCGATGTGGCAGCCGTGTATGGTCTTGCTGCTGAGGCCCCCATGTAAGCCTCTCTGGTATGTTCTGGCTTGTGGGTCCCAGATGCAGCCTCGTATGTTCTGGCAGGTGGGTCCCTGATGCCAGCCTCTCTGTACAAGTATTTAACTTTTTTTTAAACCCAACCATTAAACTCGAGGGATGCTGCAGGCTGGTGGGTCCGTGATGTCAGCCTCTCCATAAAGCAATATTGCTAGAAGAAAAAATAGAAAACTAAGATAATTTTATGTCAAGCACAGAGAATCAAACTCAAGACTTCAAAACACATATAACCAATGTGCGTTGCCACTACGACAAACAAATAAGATGAACATTCTCATTAAAAAGCTTTATAGTACCTATAACTTATATATTAGCCTTCTTAAATAGATTTTATGTGTCCATGTTATCTCTCTCATTAAAATAAAAGGGAAGCTATCCTGGCATCTCAATTTATTAAATGCTAGATAATGGAGTAGTTTCTTAAAAACATGGGTAGACGGGTTTTTTGTTTTTGTTTTAAAGGGCAATTCCAAAAACGCTGAATTAAACATTTTGGGCTATTCTACATCTACTATACTGAATGGGCTATACTCCATGTATTATTCTCCATGGGCTCCTTGATAAATATTTAAATGGGCTATCATCAGCAAGTCCCCTGACCCCTACAAGGCCGAATTAAATTGTTCTGGGCTAAAGAGGGGCCGAATGGGCTAGATTTTACCTCCTCTTTAGTAAAATTTGCATTATGTTGTGGCTCGGTCGGATTCGGAACACAAACCTCACTACCGGGGGAAAAAAGCGATAATTCTTTTGACATATATTCGTGTAAAAATATCTAAAGAACAAGGGACATAGACCGCGTGCGCCAAAACTGGACAGGTATCCAATGACTTCACTTGCTACCCTCTCATTTCTGTCCAAAACACATCCAACGGTTCCGATGACACACAGGCAAAAGCTCTAGTGCAAGCAGCCCAGCAGCAGCGACATAACGTTTTTACAAATTCAGTAGCATTTGAAAGATCTAGTAGTACAGAATAAGATAGAAAAAATATCGATAGATTCCTAGTTCATATTCAGCAGCACTTGACCGATTCTGCATCATTCCAAAGTGACTGTTTTAGCTATATAGACACTGAAACTCAACAGCAGTACAGAGAGAACCCATTCATGTTTCAGCTCTAAAAACCTTGTCGCATGATCCGTTTGCCCTTTTCTCCAAAAACACTCGATCATTGGAGAAAGCATAACTGACGATCAAGTATGCTTTTGTGTGCATACCTCCTCTTCACATCAATACCAGTGTGACCCCCATATGTATCCCAAAATGCCCAAGCCTCATCTAGATTGTGACAAAGCCAAGTTTAAAAAGGAAAGCAAGACCATCTACTGCACTTGATCTAAACAAGTACCAGTACATCAGTATTAGTTCTAGAAAATACCTTAGTAATAGTAATGACATAACACTTGACAGATTGAGTAGCATTTGAAGATTGAGCAGTACAAAATAAGACAGAAAAAATATCTACAAATTCCCAATTCATATTCAGCACCACTTGACATATTCAACAGCATTTCAAAGTGACCGATTCAGCAGTACAGACAATGGCCAAAAGAACTGACAGATTTAGTAATCCAGACATTGAAATTCAATAGTTGTAGCAAGGCCATGACTCAAAAGGAAAGAGAGTCCATATTCAGCACTCGATCGGTCGATCTGAACAAGTACCAGTACATATGTATTACTACAAAATAGATTAGAAGTAGCAAGTTAAGACCTCCATACAAAATACTCGGCATAACGCAATAGTGTGTCAAGTGCTGGCCGGGTAGCGCTTTCTTTCATGCCTGTTATGCTTTCCTTGTCACATCATCGCCTGTGGGCCCACTAGTCAACGACGTAC
Organism: Avena insularis; assembly: GCA_023614405.1. Classification (NCBI taxonomy): domain Eukaryota; kingdom Viridiplantae; phylum Streptophyta; class Magnoliopsida; order Poales; family Poaceae; genus Avena; species Avena insularis. The sequence continues at coordinate 73,887,603 of CM042692.1, read as the reverse complement.
ATTGGAAATAGGTATACATTGCCACAAACTTGTTCCACCTCTCCCCATACAAATTGAATCTGTCACCAACATAAAGTAGTAATTTATTAGTACGACATTACATATCTTAACATTGGGATCATCACAAAGAATATTTAGATGTTTTATATCACTTTTGAAACTTGTCGATGCAATACTCCTAATCCACAGGGAATTCTGATGAATGGTTCAGAAGCTTCCAGGTAACACCGCGGCTGCGACAGGTACGCCCTGAGCCCTTCCAGGGCGACTTCAGACGATGATTGCCTGCTCGTCAGTTGAGATGTCGCCACCATTTCGACTGCATGGAGATCATGCCACAGAGACAGTGACCAAAGCTTCACCTTGTACCACGGCGATTCACACGCCCCTGAAACTGATGAAGCTTGGGGATATGATGATGTTCGTGGTGTGGCCATCAATTTGGGCGACGAACACGGTGCCCTCTTTCCTGATGCCGATGGTATCTGCTCTCCACGAGCCTCTTGTGGGCACTGGCTTAGACGACTCCTAGTGTTTGTGGCTATAGGGCATTATGGGCGCAGTCCTCGAGTGGGAACTCTGAGCTGGCGGACAAGCTCTACCATAGGTGTTAGCTCTACTAACAAGGTGATGAACTCGCATCCAGGCTCCGTGTAGACTTGCTGGCCGTGAAAGCATCAATTATGTGGTTGTAGACATTGTTATAGGGGACGAATGTCCCATAGTGGTCGTTGGGGCATCTGCTACCTTTTCCGCCCGCGACTTGGCGGTATAGCGCCTTGGAGCATGCGGCCAGCCAGGCGGCGCTGGTAGTGTCCAGACGCATAGTGATTTCGTTGAAAACATTGTCATCGACCTTTCTCCAGACGTCGTTTAGTGGGTTGTGCGTCGATTGGGACATCGGGATGGATTGGGGGAAAAGGTCGAACCAGAGTATGACTATCGGGCATCTTTTGGAGAGGGGTGGTGTGGCCTGCAAGATCCGATGTAGTGGGCGAGAGGGCGAGGAAAATGTGCGAAGCATGCACAAGATACGATCCCAAATGCGGGGCCAGGCGGCGTTGGCGAGTGGGGATAAAAACAACCGAGATGGGGAAGATGGGATGGCTCTTTGAACGAGTTTTTTTTGCAAGGCCTCTCGAGCTGCATCCAAGATATCGATTAGCTTGGCTGGCACACTGCGGTGCACTAAATTAACCATCTAAAATCCTGGCGCATTTTATAGCTAGGCTGGCACACTGTCATGCGCTAAATTAACCATGTCACAACCTGGGCCATTATAGCTAGGTCGGCACGCTGCCGTGTACGTTGACTAGAGTTACTACTCCTGTCATGTTTGACCAGATGATGTTTATTTACAGCTTCTATTTTCCTAAAAAATAGTACTCCTACCTAGTAGTAATACACTTGTACCAGTACTATATGTATTACTACTAGCAGTAGAGTAAAATGAACAATCATCTCGTTAGTTCCGCTGCATAAAGGAGTTGTACTACATCTACCCACTTGATTGTTAGGTACACCAACATGGCACAACTCTTGTATGCGGCGGAATTAACAAGACGATTGTTTAGTTTGCTAAAAAGGATTATACTGTGGAACAAGAGGTAGTACAATGCTAGCAGTAGTACACTAGATGTTTGTTTTGCAGTTTTGTTGCAAACATAGTAGAGTAAATACCTCCACATTGGAGCCTAGCGCGATCAAGTACCACGGTGTTCCAACATTATGCATGATAATGGAAGGTGTTCAAGCACCTATTTACAGAATAGTTATAATTAGAAGTGAATAGTCATTACATTAATACACCTACGATATAGTAAATTGTCCATCAAATGATGGGTGATAACCTGCACATCTGATCACCTTCTCGCAGTTATCATGATCAAATACTATCACCCTAAAGGAAGTGGTGGCAAGCTTCTTGAATACCAGAAAGTATCCTACTTTCAAGTCATGTACTTTGACAAAATCTAGCCATCCTTCGTCAAGGATTACCTTGCCATATTGCTTCTTCAGCTCGACGTCCCAGCTACAGGCTTTGCATATCTTTAGCTTGACGGCCTCTGGATACTCACCGCCAAATGTTGGCAAAAAGGACCTGGGTATGCTCCGCATGTCTAACCCTCCTGGTATTAACAACATCTTGCAGAACTCATCACAGGTGTTCTCCACGTGGGTGTTCCTAGCTCGCCCCTCCATCTAGACTGCACAAGGCTCTCTTGTCTTCTTCAATGATAAGTTTATCCAAGCTTGAGCTTCTTGCTCGAACACTGCAAAAAATTCCCGTGGACAGATAATGCATCTACCAGCTGCCAATAATTGTGACATAGTACAACATTAACTAATAGAGTACAATACAAGATCAGCTAAGAAAGTAAAGTGGAGTAATTTTCTTATCGAAATCCATACATTTAGCACGAAGCACCCTAAAATTAAGCAGGGGAAATAGTCATGTTTTGCTCCTTTTCGTGAGAGAAGCTGATCGAGCCATAATCTTATACTACTTCCTCTTTGTTTGTTTTCAAAATATGTCCAAATTTGGCGGCATGGAAATTCTTGGATATGGTATCACGAATCATCAACATAAAGTATGATGTAGATATGGCCATGACCTTGGTCATTTGGCTTGAAACCCAAGAATGTTCATACTCATCGACAACTAATAATCTTAAATATGTTTAAAATTTTACCACTTGCTTTTAGGTTCAAATGTTAGATGAATGGTGGGAGTACAATTTACATCAAGGACCTTAAAATGGGGAAATTACATCGAGATCCTTACATTTAGCATGAAGTACCCCAAAATTAAGCAAAGAAATAAAATAGTCGGGTTTGGCTCATTCTCGAGAGAGCAGCTGATCGAGCCATACTCTTCATACCGCTACTTCCTGTTTGTTTGTTTTCAAAATATATTGCCAAATTTGGTGGCATGCAAATTCTTGGATATGGGATCATCATCAGCATAAAGTGTGATGTTGATATGGCCATGACCTTGGTCCTTTGGCATGAAACTCCAAGAATGTTCATACTCATTGACAACTAATAATCTTAAATACGTTTAAATTTTACCACTTGATTCTAGGTTCAAATTTTACACAGATGGTGGAAGTATATTTTACATCAAGGACCGAAAAAGGTAAAATTACATCGATGTCCATACATTTAGCACGAAGCACCCTAAAATTAAGCAAGGAAAACAGTTGGCTGGGAAGCTTGAGAACTCATAAAACTTGGTAATCAATCGTAAGTGTATCAAAGTCCATGCTTTGTCTGAAAACTAGGGTTCTTGTTGTGGTACTCTGAGCCATTTTTCTTTGTACTTGCTTACAAAAAAAATCTTGTCGCTTTTAGTTTTATTGTTCCTATAATTTGGAAACTGTGGTTGCCACCATTTTTCACCTTGCCAAGATTCACACATCTATCAAATATGGGAACATTACAATACAATACGATGTGCATATGGTTGGTACCTTTGTCGTTTGGCTTGAAACCCAAGAGTGTTCATACACCGTGGGCCATATATATTGTGTAACTATTTTTTGTAATTTATGATGACTCACGGTTATTAATTATTTTTCAGTGCAAATAGTAGTACACGAAAGAGTACACCATGAAGAAGGCTTAATTTTTAGGGTTTTCATTATTTTTATTCATAGCTAGTGAGGATCAAATTGTCAACATGCATATTCGTAGCAAGAAGTTGAATCCTACAGAACTCCGGTTGGTTTTTGAAGTATTGACTGCCTCGGTACCATAAAGACTCTAAGGATGTTTATAACTTTTAAGAGCATTCTATCATGTTTACTTGTAGTTCAAATTTGAAAATGATTTTTTATTCCTAAATTTTGGAAACTCCTAGTATTGGTAGCATTATTGTTCGCCATGCCAAGATGCACTAATCTATCAAATATGGGAACATTACCATAAAGTATGTTGTACATATATAAGGACATTTAGCTTGTCTTTCGGCCTGAAGCCTAAGGATATGGTCATACATGGCAGGCCAAATTTTCAATTACATTGTTTTTTATATGCGAACTCTCTTGATAATAATCATTTTTCACAACAAGTAGGACAAGTCAGAGGTCACTGTGCAATGTTTTTTATTATTTCAAATAAAAGACAAATTTTGTACATGCAAATGCTTAGCAAGAAGTTGAATTCAACAAATTCACTGGTTCCTATATATTGACAATCTAGGTGTGGGTACCTTCAAAAGATACTTGTATAACTTTAAGAGTAATCTACTACTTACTCATAGTTCAAATTTTATCTAACATTGATAAATCAGCTTATATTAGTTTAAGAATGTGAAGTTTGCTAGGAAACCTTGAGAACTTAAAAAAGTTTGTAATCGTAAGTGAAACATGTATAAACTTTGTCTAGAAACTAGGCTTATGGCATTCCGAGCCATGTTCACCGTGCTTTCTCTAAGGAAAATAAATCCCGGGAAAATAATAATCTGCTTAAAGTTTATGATAAATCGGGGTGTTTTTTGTGTGAGGTGTAATAAACAGACATATATCATTCGTCCGCACTTTAAAAGAAACTCTTCGATGGACATTTGGATATGTGAATGAAACGTCAAATCTTATGTACAAACAAGTTTTGTTCAAAAACACGTTTATTACGACCAAATAAAGCCTTCACAAATTCAATGTGCGATGCACTGATACGTTGCTAACGTATCCATAATTTTTGATGTTCCATGCTTGGTTTTTATCTACTTTCTTATGTTTTATCCACACTTTCGAGTACTTTCTATACACTTTATTGGACTAACCTATTAACAAGAGCCACAGTGCCAGCTTCATGTTTTCTGCGATTTTTGGTTCCAGGAAAGTCAGAAAATGAATATTCTCGGAATTGGACGGGACAAAAGCCAAAGTCAGTTTTTCACCAAGGGACACAAGGAGCCAGAGTACGAGACGGAGAGGGGCCAGGGGGCCGCCACACCACCTGGCCATGCAGCCTAGCCTAGCCCGTGTCAGGGGGTGGTCTGGCCGCCTCCGGCACCCTCTCGGCCTCCTCTTTTGCCTATAATATGCCTCCGATACAGAAACCCTAAGTACCGATCAGAATTACACAAAAGAGTCTGTAGTCGTCATCATCTCCATCCCTAGATCAGGAGGGATCTAAAGCTCTTCCGGCACCCTGCCGGAGGGGAGAATTCACCCTGGAGGCCTTCTTCATCACCATGCAAGCCTCCGGTGTGATGCGTGAGTAGTTCATCCCTGGACTACGGGTCCATGTAGTAGCTAGATGGCTAATTCTTCTCCTTTGTGCTATCATGTTTAGATCTTGTGAGCTCCGTTCATGATCAAGATCATCTATTTGTAATCCTACATGTTGTGTTTGCGGGGATCCGATGGATATTGAGATGCTATTTCATATTGATTATTGATTCAATCATGGCTTTGTTATTTGTGACCTTGCATGGTTTCCGTTGTTAGTAGCTATCTTGGCCAAGTAGATGCTAGCAACTCCAAGAGTTAGTATTTATGCTCGATAGTGGGTTCATGCCTCTAGTAATCTGGGGAAGTGACAGAAATCTCTAAGGTACTAGATGTGTTTTTGCTACTAGGGAGAAAACAACAATCCTTTGTTCATAGAACAATCGTATTGTTTACTTTACACGCAATGCGTAATGCAATTATCTGTTGCTTGCAACTTAATACTGGAGGGGGTTCGGATTATAACCTGAAGGTGGATTATTAGTCATAGATGCAGTTGGATTACGGTTTATGTATAATGTTGTAATGCCCAATCGAATCTCAAAGGAGTCAATATGAGTAGTATATGCATGATTGCTTTCTCGATGTTTGTCAATTGCCCCGCTGTAATTTGTTCACCCAACATGTCATCTATCTTAAGGAGAGCCACCACTAGTGAACTATGGATCCCGGTCCTTTCTATTACCATCAATCTATAATCAACTGTTTACTGCTTTCTGTTTACTTTCTGCAAGCTTTTATTCTCCTCCACACAATACGTTTATTTTTTTTGTTTTCAGCAAAACCGGTGAGATTGACAACCTCACTGTAAGTTGGGGGCAAAGTTCTATGGTTGTGTTATGCAGGTTTCCACGTTGCTGCTGGCGCCGGTAGTGCGCCCTGCCAAAGTCCATCTAGCAACACCTTTGAGGTGTTTCCTTGCTCCTACTGGATTGATAACCTTAGTTTCATAACTGAGGGAAAACTTACTGATGTACTCATCTTACCTTCCTCTTGGGGTTCCCCAACAAGCTCGTTAATACACGAGTCAGCAAATACTTTTTCTGGCGCCATTGTCGGGGATTCAAGGACATCTTCACAAGGGGAGTCTCTCATAACCAATCTCTTTACTTTGTTATTTTCATTTTTCTTAGTTTACTTTCTGCTTTGTTTGCTTGTTTCTTTATCAAAAACATAAAAAAAGTAGTTTTACTAGTTTGATTTCTTTATTAAAAACACAAAAAAAATTAAGTCTTTCTATAGTTGTTACCTCTTACTTAGCTCACCATGTTGATCCCTAAAGTCACCCTGAAAGACCTTTCAATAGGTAGTGCTTCTATAATTGGAAAAGATAATATTGAAGAATTATTTAATCATGTTAGTAAACATGAGGATATTGAGGATAGATCCCTTGCAGAACTTGCTCCAAACTATGAAATTGCTGCAGCTTCTTTAGTTCACATGTTGGAAGCTAGGTTTGTTAACCTTAACCCCTTAATGCAAATAATGTTTCTTAAACTTAAAGAAATTGAGGACCCTGAAAAGAGAGATTTTATTCTAGAAACTTTGCTTAAGGAATTCTATGATGTTGCCAAGGAAGCTAGAAAATTCTTTGAACGTTTTAATATGCTAGGCTCGTCTGTAGATGTTGTTGGTACACGAGAAAAGATGAACAAAACCGAACCTAATGGGGAGGAAATTAAGATACCAATACCCTTCAAACTTGTAGCAATGCATGAAGCCATAGATAAGAATCTTGATTGGATTGTTCCCGAAAACCCTTTTGATGAAAATAGTGAACCCAAGAGCATTGAGAGAGGATCCTCTAGAACTTATTTGGATGAGATACCTTTCCTTGTTGAAGATATTTCTAGTATTAATCTTAATGCTTCTTCATTTGAGAACACTTGATTCTTTTTCTTGCTTCTTATGCCTAACTTAAAGGCGTTAAAGAAAAGTACTTATTGGGAGATAACCCAAAAGTTTTAGATGAGTCTTGGAAGTTATTACCTCGGTAATAACCGCTCCTTATCCTTTTCATTTGCTTTTGGAGCCAAGAGTAACCTCTAATGAGAGAGAAGTAATGATTGGGAAAGTTGTTGTCCTGAAATAGATTTTTGTGCTTCACCGTAAAAATTCGTGTAAAATCTCTATACGTCATTTTGAGGCGTGAATTTTTTTGATTCAGCCCCAGGTTGTTATATAACTTACGTTAGTTCAACACTTTTTGATTTGAGCAACAGAAGGTCTTCGAACAAATTGGTTTTTACCTACTGGTCTGTTTTGACAGATTCCTGCCATTATTTGCATTTGCTTCTTGTTGGTTCCTTTTTGAGTTCTTTTGGGGAATTAAGCTTTTTGAGGGAAGTCCTATAGTAGATTGTGTTTTAATGGAGGTTTTATTGGTGTTGAACTAAACCTAAAGACTTATTATCTTGAGTGCACTAATGTTGCTAATAAAGATTGTGTGAAGTTTTGTATGAAGGAAAAATTGCAGGTGTATGGAACGAATGAGTAATGAGATGAAGAATGGACTAAAGCTCAAGCTTGGGGATGCCACGCGTGTCACCACAAGAAATATCCAAGAAGTACAAGCGTCAAAGCATGGGTATGCCCAAGGCATCCCCTTCTTCATCAATAAAAATTCTAGGTTTCTTCCAAACACTTCATTTTTATTGTTTCATGCACAGTTGTGTTGTTCTTGGAGCGTCTTCTTTTTTGTTTTTCGTTTTGGTTTTTCGTTCTCTTGGTTTTCTTAGTTTGCTAAATAAATTAGTTGGACCCCCTCTTTCATACATTGGTTTTCAAATAGTTTGGTTTGGATTGGAAAAGAGTAGGAAAAGTTCATGCTTAAGTGGTAAAGAGAGCTTATTTTTGACTGTGGCCTATGCTTTGTCATGCCATGCTTGATATTGTTTTGGCTTTATGCTTAGTGATCTTTGATGTAGCATGACATGTTATAAACAATTGATATTTCTTAATGTGCCTTTGAAGAATCATGCGTTGTTTTAGCATATTAAAGCATAGTATTGTGGTATTCTCCTTTGATGCTTTATTTGGGTTGACTTGGCACATGCTCACACCATGTTATGACTATCCCAAGTCACCATAAGCCTTTATGATCCTTTAGTTTTCGACTTGTTATATCACTTTATGCTTTGATTAATGATGTTTTGTTGCTCTGCATGATTATGGCCATTATTGCTCTCTTAGTTGGTCGCTCCTAGTATTTTGCTAGACTCCATAACCAAGTATGAATTCCACTCATGCATCCAACTCCTAAAACCAAGTTATTCCAAAGATTCCACCATACCTACCTATTAGCATTTGCTATTCCAAATATATTCATGTTTTATCTACCTTCCGAATTAAACTTGTTATGTGAAAATTAGTGATTAAAGCTCTCACGAACTTGATGGCACACTTTACTTTCTCGCATTTAATAAACCTGAACCATTGCTTCCATCTTTGTTGTGTATATGCTTGTGCTTTATAAGTTGAAGTTAGCAGAACCATGTATCATGGGGAACGCTTTCAGGATTGCACTTGTACTTTGTACCCCGTTGATATCATGTTCTTTTGCTTATGGATCCCGGCGGTGTGAATAAAAGGGGAACTTGTAAGATGATGGAGTTTGTATTTGTGTTAGAGAAACGCGTGGGCCGCTAGCCTAAGCCATGCCTAATCATGGTGGAAACTTGCAGCATAACTATAATGATAACTCTATGAAGCATCCTCAATAAAAACCTATGCAAATAGAAAATAAAAAGATCGCTGAGATGCTCATTGTCTGCTTGCCTTGTCATTTTGATTATGGGATAGCTCTTGTATCATGTGCAAGGGGTACCCCATTGGTGGTTCTCTATGATACATATGTACTTACAATGAAAAGAGCTTACTTGTGACTGAAGTTGAGTAGCATGAGGTTCAGTCTTCGTAAGTAAGGGGCATGAGATTTCATCTTATAACTTGTCAAGCATATCCTCTTAGTTGTGTCACTTTAACCTTAATCACCTTCAAGATGCCTATGATAGGGGCAATGAGAGCTAAATGCTAATAAGTACAATAATTTTTGGAAGCTCTTTATGAAACTTGAATCCCTACTTCCTTCTATGAAGGCCTTTCTTTTACTTTTATGTTGAGTCTCCACCTTCTATCTTTATGCACCTACTTTGAGAGCATAGTGGCCATTCTTAGTTCTATGTGCATTGTCCCAAGACTTGTTGATTGATGCATAGTTTTGATATTGCTTGTTTTAAACTATTTGTATCTAGTCACTCTTATAAACTTTGAAGGTGTCCTATGCATTTATATTTTCTACTCTATGAGGGACAAGCTGAATGCCACTATGCTATGTTTTCTTTATGTGAAACAAACAAATGTCTTGCAAAGCATTGTTATTCATGAATCTTTTGTTTGTGCCTTTTCATGTTACAACATAGTTGCTTTGTCTTATTGTTAGAACTTTGTCTTTCATGTTATGATAAAGTACTATGATCCTAGCTATCAATTTTTTACAAATACTTTGATCAAGTTTATGTTGGTGCATGTCACCTCAAAAATTATTCTTTCTTTTTACCACTTACCTACTCGAGGACGAGCAGGAGTTAAGCTTGGGGATGTTGATACGTTGCTAACGTACCCATAATTTTTGATGTTCCATGCTTGGTTTTTATCTACTTTCTTATGTTTTGTCCACACTTTGGAGTACTTTCTATACACTTTCTTGGACTAACCTATTAACAAGAGCCACGATTACTGCTTTTCTGCTGTTTTTGGTTCCAAGAAAGTCAGAAAATGAATATTCTCGGAATTGGACGGGACAAAAGCCAAAGTCAGTTTTTCACCAAGGGACACAAGGAGCCAGAGCACGAGACGGAGAGGGGCCAGGGGCCGCAACACCACCTGGCCATGCAGCCCACCTTGGCCCGCGCCAGGGGGTGGTCTGGCCGCCTCCGGCACCCCCTTGGCCTCCCCTTTCGCCTATAAGATGCCTCCGATACATAAACCCTAAGTACCCGATCAAAATTCCACGAAAGAGTGTGTAGCCGCCATCATCTCCATCCCTAGATCAGGAGGGATCTGAAGCTCTTCCCGGCAGCCTGTAGGAGGGGAGAATTCACCCTGGAGTCCTTCTTCATCACCATGCAAGCCTCCAGTGTGATGCGTGAGTAGTTCATCCCTGGACTACGGGTCCATGTAGTATCTAGATGGCTGGTTCTTCTCCTTTGTGCTATCATGTTTAGATCTTGTGAGCTCCATTCATGATCAAGATCATCTATTTGTAATCCTACATGTTGTGTTTGCGGGGATACGATGGATATTGAGATGCTATTTCAGATTGATTATTGATTCTATCATGTCTTTGTTATTTGTGATCTTGCATGCTTTCTGTTGTTAGTAGCTATCTTGGACAAGTAGATGCTAGCAACTCCAAGAGTTAGTATTTATGCTCGATAGTGGGTTCATGCCTCTAGTAATCTGGGTAAGTGACAGAAATCTCTAAGGTACTAGATGTGTTGTTACTACAAGGGAGAAAATACTAATCCTTTGTTCATAAAACAATCGTATTCTTTACTTTACACGCAATGCGTAATGCAATTATATGTTGCTTGCAACTTAATACTGGAGGGGGTTCGGATGATAACCTAAATGTGGATTATTAATATAGATGCAGTTGGATTATGGTCTATGTATAATATTGTAATGCCCAATCGAATCTCAAAGGAGTCAAGATGAGTAGTATATGCATGATTGCTTTCTTGAGGTTTGTCCATTGCCCCGCTGTAATTTGTTCACCCAACATGTCATCTATCTTAAGGAGAGCCACCAATAGTGAACTATGGACCCTGGTCCTTTCTTTTACCATCAATCTGCAATCAACTGTTTACTGCTTTCTGTTTACTTTCTACTAGCTTTTATTCTCTTCCACACAATACGTTTAATCCTTTGTTTTCAGCAAAACTGGTGAGATTGACAACCTCACTGTAAGTTGGGGCAAAGTTCTGTGGTTGTGTTATGCAGGTTTCCACGTTGCTGCTGGCGCCGGTAGTGCGCCCTGCCAAAGTCCATCTACCAACACCTTTGAGGTGTTTCCTTGATCCTACTACATTCATAACCTTGGTTTCATAATTGAGGGAAAACTTACTGATGTAGTCATCTTACCTTCCTCTTGGGGTTCCCCAACGAGCTCGTTAATACACGAGTCAGCATGCACTGATATGTTGGTACCTTTGTGTAAACATTGACGTTTCATATGAAATAAGTCTCTTACATACTAGCTACATGCATCCAAAAAGTATTGTGGGTAATAAATATCGTTAGTATCCATTTTTTAGCATCTTTCAAATATTTGTGTGTGAATGGGAGCAATGGCATTCGGGGACCACTTGTCAGTATTGCTACCAATGAGGTTAAATCAGTCATTACAGGACTAACTGGCCAAATTTTTGCATATTGGGCCAAAAACTATTAAAATATGCAAAAATGACGTCCACCAAGTGTTTTGTGCAAAAGTGCGATGAAAAGATGGCGGATCGTGTAATTTCCTCTGTCTAAAAAAATGTTTTATACTACCATGGAGGGTAATACAAAGTATTGTATTGTACTTACTACTAGCAAAACAGGTACCAGATGGAATTTTGAAACCTAAAGGGTACCCACTATTTTAGTCGGTTCAAAGAAATGAACTAGTTCATCAAAAAGTGATGATATGTGAAATGTAGTTTTTTTGTAGTACGGTACTACTAAAGTAGATAGAGATTTACCCACTCCCATTCTCTAACTCCTCCTGCCCCATTCTCTCTCGCTATCACATTCCCAAACTCACCTCACAACTCTCAGTCATTAACCCAGTCGTTCCCTCGATGAAACCAATGCCAAAACCTTTGTATGTGGTTGAAGCTGCCGGGTAGGAGAGTAGAGGCCTTGGCAACAGCAAGTGCTGCTAGGTCGGTCGCTAGTTCTGCCAAACCAAGAAGATGCCCTAGGTCGGTTGGACACCATGCCACGGTGCATCGTCCTAGGCGCTTCTACATCCAGTTAGTCTAGCATGACTTGTATATGCTTATCATCCCGACTTACTTCAAGCCTTACTTGAAGGGACGCCCCTACCCACAATTAGTGGTGGTCCAAGCATGCGAGGAATGTTAGTGGGTTGTCCATGCCAACCACAACAAAGACCAAATCGTCATGGACAAAGAGTGGGCTACCTTTGCTGCTTTCCATGAGTTGAAGGAGGGTGACTGCCTTATGTTCAAGGTCATTGCAGATGGGTTCAAGATGAAAATCTATGACCGCATCACCTCTAGCCGGAAGGTGTTCGTCTGTCATGAGCATGCACATTTTGATTAAGTGCCAATTTGGATCGAAGGATTTTCAAAGGAATTTTGAAGGAATTCGACCCATAGGATTTTTTCATAAGGAAGCCCTTTGGATGAAAGGAATCATACATCCAAAATTCATATAGATTGCATTTCTACACCCCAATCCCATAGGAATTTCAACATCCAATTTTTTACACTCATTCGCATAGAATTGAGGCAATTTTCCTCCGCGTTTACTATGTTTCATTGAAATGACTTTAAGCCAGCAGATTTCCTCTGTTTTGTACCTTCGACCCTATTACCCTATGTTTTGAAATTCTATGATCCAAAGAAAGCTATTTCCTCTATTTTGCAATCAATTTTTTTGTACCTGTGACCGAGTCAAATTCCTATGTTTTTAAAATCATGTTATCCAAAGAAGCCCTAAGTTATCTTTAGGTTTGTCGTTCGATCTTTTGGCGACCGTTTGTGATGTTTATGCATCAAGGCCTAAGTATATTCAATGTGACTACTACTACAACTACTCCTTCCGATTCATAGCTAGATACGTCCAATTCAGCAACAAGTAATATAGATCGGAGGGAGTACTACTACTACGAGCAAGCACAACGTGAGTCGTTCCTAGCCGTGGCTAAGAAATATACGTACTAGACGTTTTTTCGAATCTACTAGAAATTTACTAGACTAGCGGGCAAAAACCAATCCTAAAGATGGGACCCACTTAGCACAGCATAAGCCAATTGATTGCACCACTATGTATCTAGCCAAATTTCTCCATAAACTTTGGGGGGTTGCAAATATTTGCAGCTAGTAGCTCGATCGCTTGATGGACCAACGAGATTGCTTGAAGGCCGGTGACGAGACCCAGTACTTGACGTTTTGCTTCTACTATTCACTCTCCTCTCTCCTCCTACTAGTAGTACCTCGCTCCGCCTTCACAGAAACCATTTTCTTCTACTGCTCCTCCCTTTCTTCTCTACTTCTTCATCCAGCGATGTCACAAAATATCCTGTCTCGTCGAAAGAATAGTAAGATGGTGGTGGTTAGAGCCATGGAGAAATCCCGCAGGCAGGGTGACCTGCAGGCTCGGACCGAGAAAGGAGACCAGCCATGGGGCGAGGGCTCATCTTCGCGCATGTATCCGAAGAGCAGCTACCAAGAGTCCAGGAAGGTTTGATTCCTGGGATGTTTGCTCCTACTATTGAACCGTCTCTATACATCTTCCAGGGTAGGTGGCTCGAGCGTCAAATTTTCCACCCCACGGGTCGATAGCATGACAGATATCTCTGACGCGTACGATGCCCTCATGCCCGCTCTCGGTCGAAGAAGAGAGGTACTGTAGTCACTATACATGTATTAACATTTTATGTTCTTCTCTGCATGCACTCCATGCTCTCTTACTGATGATGAATTTTCCATGCAGGAAGTCAGGGCGAGAATCTCGGCCAAAGTAGATGAAATCTACAGCCATAACATCAACATTCTTCAGAAAACTTCGAGCTCAACCTATATTGTGATCGCCTCCGAGCCGATTTGGCTTTTCAAATAAAGCTTGCACGATCTTACGAGTGTGACTCCTCCACGCTTGGCGCTGAGTGCGAAAATTTGAAGAAGGAAGTCACGGAGCTCCGCGGCCAGCAGCTACCATTGCGAAGATCGTCCAGGTCATGCCCCGCTAAGTAGGAAGAGAGAAGCCATCTCATGTTGGTCATCGAGGTCGCGACCATTGCGGAGGTCTTCGACGCCCTGCCTCCGCAGGGCGTCCATAGTGTTACAATTGGTGAATCTTGGAGTAAGAACTAGGAAGGGAGAGGACTTGTCGGCGTGGCCCTCATTTTTCTTTCTTTTGGATGCATGGATCATTTTTTTCTCATCCGTCTTCGCATAATTATATTGCACTCTTTAGTGTTCGAATGCGCTCTATGGAGCTTTTGTAATGATAAACTTGCCATATAGTAGTCATTGTTTAGTGTACATATACATTCGAATTTAGTCAAATATATGACATCCTTTTTAATTAGGTTGGAGGGAATTTTCAGAAAAATTAGGATGGAGGGAGAGTATGCTGATAAATCAAAATAATTAAATCATCAATGAGTGATCTTTAAATTTGGTCATACTTTCTACTTTGTCAGATGTGTAGGGATCCAGTGTCTAGTATACTTATCAACTTTATGTCTTCCCTTTACATGGCCACAACATCGTTGAGTGAGTTATTGGGTGATTTTTTTGCTCTTTCTATTAAAATATTGTGGTTATGATATAGGGGATATAATATAGGGTTGCTGCTGAAGATAAGCAAAATCTAGGGGAAGAGTCCTTTTAGGCTAGTCATAGTGCAAATAACCTCATGAGTATCAGCCACACCGTTGCGTCAGTTCAAGAAATTTTTTGTCAGAATTTGGAACCACTATGGGAAAGTTGTAGTGTATGGAATCGCTGGTGGGACCCACTATATACTTTCTCTGCATGCATGCATCCTGGATCTCCTCACATTTCTACCACTTGGCCCCATAGTTGCATGAAAGAAGCGAACTAAGTTCTTGATCCGCTTCTTTGTGTCAGGTAGCATGAATCGATTCCTAAAATGTATAGAACAGGTTCAATAGGAGGTGAGAGAAGGTTAGGAATCGCTTTTTAAATACAGTGTGGCTGGTCTAAGGGTCCTACTCAGTAAAAATTGCTTATGTGGCACTGAGTTATTCACACATACCAAGCTGAAATTAGTCTATTACCTAATAATTAGTCTATTCCTATATTAACATAGACTAATAACTTATGCATGTTATAGTTTATGTTTAACTTACAAGGTTTGTTCAACCTTGTTCTCTTCTCTAGTTCCATTTTCATTTCTTTATTGCAGTAGACATTGGGTAGTACTAGACTCACCTCAGGGAATCTTTCTTACTCAACTGCGCTCCATCGTTTAGACAGTAGTAGTATAGACTATCAGGAGACGCGGTGTCTATCTAGAAAATAAAATGCACTGTCAGCGTCAGGGACAACCAGCTATTGTCTGGAGTACTTTGAGTCACAAGCACAGCTACCCCTATAGTCTACCCACGGACACCCAACGATTCCTTGCATAGGCATTCCCGCTAGAGCCTTCGTAGGGAAGGTATCCGCTTTGACCCGTTTATTTTGGATTGGACAGACAAGATTGCTAGACGTTGAACTCTGTCTCCCTGGATGATGTTCCTACTACTACTACTACGTAAAAATACACTTCTAAAACAACAAATGTAACTGTGCTTATGAGTTACTAGTCTGATTTAATTAGAAGTATGGTTATGACTGCAAACTACAATATGTGTGAGCTGCGTTGATTAGCGAGGGACATCAACGGACAGGGGCCTCGACCGCACAAAAAAAGGTTTATCACTCAATCAATTGTGCTCACATCCATGCAACTCAGTAACTAGAATGTGATCAACGTTTATACGGAGAGAGAATATGAGTAATACAATGATCAACCCAATAGAATCCACTCATTACTACACGATGCATGCAACTCAGTATCCTAATAATATCTGACATGTAATCATGTAAGTACCTTGTTTTAGCTGCATGCATTCACTCCAGAACACCATAAGTAAAAGTTTGAACTCGTGGAGCGCCAAAATGACATCGCGCCAGCTAGCCCGATTAATGGTCTAATACTATAGTAACCTACACATCTACCCATATAGTCTACTCTGGGACACCCAGCGATTGCTTGCATAGGCGTTCGTGCTAGAGCCTTCGAAGGGAAGGTATCCCCTATGGCCCGTTGATTTGGGATGGACGGACAAGATTGCTAGATGGCCAAAATCACGTGGTCCCCACTCCCTCGCGCCCCTCCATTTCAAACACTGCGAAATTTCTAGCACCCCTCCGTTTCAAATGATACCAAAATCACGTGGTCCCCACTCCCTCGTGCCCCTCCATTTCAAACACTGTGAAATTTCTCGCGCCCCTCCATTTCAGACGATACCAAAATCACATGGTCCTCACTCCCTCGCGCCACTCCATTTCAAACATTGTGAAATTTCTCGTGTCCCTCAGTTATAAACGATACCAAAATCGTGTGGTCCCCACTCTCTCACGCCCCTCCATTTCAAACACTACGAAATTTCGCATGCCCGGAACCTCCTGTAGCACTTCTCCGGTTGGCTTTGCCCGCCGGAACTTGACACCATGCACTCCTCACCCAACAGTATACCGGAGCTACATCAGCTGCAATCTCATCCAAAGCATCATTGCCACTTCACCAACATCAACTGCACCCGACCTTGGTCACCGAGTCTGTCGTTGTCCATCGCACCTGATTTCCTTTTCCCACTTTCCCCTCCACGATGCTGAATCCGTGAACGACTGCCCAAGATCTGCATCAACGCTGCTGACATCCTCCCCACCCGTACCTTACCTGAACCGCCGTGCAGTGCACTGATTCTCCATCGTCCATCACGCTCAAGCTGGCACCAAGCACCCAAGATCTGCTTGCCCGACGCAAACAGTCAGCGCAACCGTAGCACCTTGGGTGACAAGGATGTCACCCGTGCCGGTACGGATGATGCTTAGAAGCCTATCTTACCATGGTAACCAAATCACCAACTCTTTTTTTGTTTTGTCAGCAATATAGCGGGTTCAAGCCTGTCGCGGTGAATTGGATTTTCCTAATCATGTTGTACACCCAGTCAAAGTGCACACCTGTTCTTCGTGCTAGATACTACAGAGTAGGTCACTAGACATGTTGGTTTGCTTTCGCTGCTCCACAAATTTTGAAGTCATGCACATGTTCTTAGCTACTCCGAAATATAGTAATTTCCTGCTATCGTGTAGTTCTTGCAAAATGTAAAATCAGTGGAAAATATTTGTTTGGATTCCCTACTCCACAGTTACTGAATCTATCTGGTTTGTCCTAAGATAAGTTTCTATTATTGTTTCCTCCTTGGCATCGTTATGTTGTCCTGTAGTACCCATTTAGACTCTTCATACTAATTCGATTATAATTTTTTTGTTGCCATCTGGTTCTTCAAAAGCTACAACACTAACTATTTTCTTTTTCTTGCATAGAGCCCAAAATGGAACAATGAACATGATGGTTTACATAGCCTCTTCTACAGGTTCATAAGCGACACCATTATTTCCTTATCTGGTGCTGGTTCGTCCTAAGCAATGGCATAACTATCCTCTACTATGTAGTTCACCCGTGGTTTACATTCCTGCTCTAGAAGTCTCTTATGATGCCATTATATTTCTATCTAGTTGATTCTTATCTATGACAGAAACCGCATGACATTGTGTAGCTCACCGTAAATTCGGAGTCACCATGTGTCTATTGCATTCCAGGAAATACCACTACTTTCATATATATTTGGTTATATGACTTGCCTAGTTTATATTTGTTGAAATTCTAAAAAAACACTTTGTTTGATTGCTCATTTCATTATAGGCACACTTGTCTAATGATTGTTTGTCTTGTTCTAGAGGTTCACGTGCGATGGTACTATATCTCGCATCTTGTTCTGGTTCGTCCTAAGCAACGACATAACTATCCTCTACAATATATAGTTCATTCCTCGTTTGCATTCCCGCTATACAAGTTCTCGTATGATGTGATTATAATTTCAATCTGATTCATTCTTAGCTATGAGTAGTTTGTATTGTTTGTTGTATTAACTTGTTATTACTTAGATTTAGACTGCAATTATTGCTATTGCCACCAAAGAGGGGGCTGCAAGATCATCTCTCAAGGTGGTTTTCCAATGTAGCTGTCACACTCAAAGGGAGATGCAGTTGATGGATTGAGAAAGCAAATTGAGGACAATGCTATCAACTTGATTGTCAACTGAAATGCTGAATTTTCTTTCCCGAGCATTGATATTATGTAATATTTTTAAGAAGTTTGCAACTGATGTAATATCTAAATAACTCGCATAGGCCATGTAGGCATTTTTTGTGAGCTGGGCCATGTAGGCATTTAGTTGACGTCGTCCACGCATGGTGGTAGGTGGTATCATAACTGCGCCAGCCAGGTCGATCAGGTAAGAGTTTAGGTCTTTGTTATTTGCCCTTATTGTATTAGGCCTACCATGAACAGTAAAATATGCTCGCTAATTATACTCCTTTATGATATTTGCGTGGGCTTCAAAAAGACTGAAACTGTAGGTGTCCGCGACCATAACGGGCCTACCCACAGGTGGCAACTAGTAATAGTAACAGGCTAGAACAGTAACAGGCCAAAGCAGTAATAGGCCAAAATAGTAACATGCCAGAACAGAGGCAACCTAGCTCAGTAATGGGCCAGAACAGTAACAGACCAGAAAAGTGGCTGGCCAGAATAGTAAAGGACCACAATAGTAACGGACCTGAACAGTAGATGGCCAGAATAGTAACAAGGTAGAACAGTAGCATGCCGAAAATTTTACCAGACAGGAATAGTAACAGGCCAAACATATTGCCAGGCTAGAAACATACAGATCGTAACGTTGCGAGCGCGGTGGGCGAAAAGTTGAAAAGCAGTGCGGTAAAGGCTAGAAACGAGGTCGGACCTTCTCAAAAGTGCATTATTCATAGGCGGCCCAGGACGAGCTGTGAGAACAGTGACGGGCTGACCATGGGCCTTAACAGTATCGGGCCTACTTGACGTAGGTTGTTAACGGGTCACACAGTATTCGAACAATGTGGGCTTCTGTAGGCCGAAATAGTAACGAGTCTGACATTCGCGGGCCGCTACTGGCCACATCTTTTGGGCCCATTTCAAACAGTGTCATACGAAACAGTAACGGGCCATAATCTTATTGGGTTCTCCTAATGGGTCGGCCCACATAATTATTAGCAGGCCTTGGCTGGGCCTGGCTTCTACCCCAATTTATATGGCCATTAACAACGGTAACTGGGTGTTAACGGTGTTTTCCATGTGGAATTTTGCATGACATCAGCAGTCAACACGGCTGGTGAACAGATCTACGACAGAACAAGTTTTCATGGCTGAAAGGTGCGATCCGCCATGGTCAGAAAAAACCATGGTAGATTCTTTTGTGACGGGGCTTTTACCATGAAGGGCATCCGTCGTAGAAGACTTTTTATCCAACAAAAACAGGCCTTCAACCACGAAAATCGTCCGTTGTAAAAGCCAACTTTTCTTATTGTGTCTCCTAAGCAATTACAAGTGACTCGGACAGGTTAGACCCGGCTGAAGCACACTCAATGGATCGCCTGAAATTTCTAGCTATGGTGATCACTCCCCTTGGCCCAGGCAACTTCATCTTCAAGTAACTGATGTGAGTACTTGCCTTAAACTTGTTCAGAGCAGGCCTGCCGAGTAATGCATGATACACGCTTTCCAAGTTTACAACCTCAAACTCCAAGTTCTCAGTTCGGCAGTTGTCCCTTGTGCCGAATAACACATCGACTCGGACCTTACCAATAGGTTCACACGAAATACCCGACACGATACCATGAAAAGTGGTCTTTGTTGCTTGGAGCATGTTCTCCAATATTCCCAACTTATGCATGGTATCCTTGTACATGATGATAATGTTACTGCCATTGTCTATCAGTACCTTGGAAAACCTCACATTGATATTCGGCCCAATGAACGTTGGATCCAACACCAGTGCATAAGACCCAGGACTCGGCATGAGCCTGGGATGATCCTTGATGCTCCAAGTGATTTTCTATTCTTCCCAAGCCATATATCTCGTCACAACTGGCATTACCATGTTCACCTCCATATGTCGGTGCTGCAGGCTCTTTCTATCAGTTTTATCTGTGGTAAACACACAGTAACTCTGGTGATGCTCTCTATATTCATTTCTGTCATCATTTCCATGGTACCCTTGGTATTGCTGTTGCTGATTATTCACGTGATGCACTACATCCCTCCTCTCATGGTTCTCATACCTCGGTGGAGGTGGAGGCAACATCAGCTGCTGTCCATTTCCCCTAGTGAGCTGCTGCCGAGGTGCTTCTTGCCGAGGTCTGTCATGCCAAAGTGCTTCATGCCGAGGTGCCTGAGCATTCCCCGAGCCACCCTGCTCTATTTTCTTCATCCATTCACATTGCCGGTCATATGATTCGCTGGGTTATTCGGACCTGGCATGTGGAACTTGCACGGTTGATCCAGCATAGACTCATATGTGTATCTTGGCCTATGCTTTCTTTCTTGTCATTGTTTCTTTTGATCCAGGGGCCAAGGTTCTTGCCTTCACCCTTTTGCTGCCACTGTTGCCCTCCAGTTTTCTGACGCTGACTAGCATCAGCATTGGGTTGATCCTGATCCATAGCTATCACTTGTTGCGAGCTGTACCGGTAATCCGGCCAATCATCTCTTGTTTTACCACGGAAATCATTCCTCTAGGATGACCCGGAACCATCTCTGTTGTAGTATTCCTCACTTGCCTCACTTGACATCAGCCGAGGTTGGGTTGGATCACCCAAGGCATATGAGTCGGCAATCCGAATCGGTTCTGCCAAGGTAGTTGTCATATATCGCTGCAACCTCTGCCACAACATACTTTCGTATGTACATCCTTGGGAAAACCATGCAATAGCTTGTGATTCAATTACCCTTCACAGGAATTACGCACATTGCACCACCAAGTTAAGAATTCTCGGTCCAGCTCATTCAGTCTTTGTCTACACAGTGCCAGAGTCGGTGGCCTATTCGGTCTCTTGTACGTGCTCGAGAAGTTACTAACGAACGTCTTCTCAAAGTCTATCCAGTAGTTAATACTTCCCTTTGGCAAATTATTCTATTTCATGCCCCTAGTTCATTAGTTGTACTCAGTTTTTCCTAGCCGCTTAGTGTTTCCTCACTTTTCCCCTCCCTCCATTCCGAAACCCTCACATGCGCTCGGACGGGTGGATGCCATCAGGTCAAAGGCTTGACCGTTACATGCTGACAGGTGGGACCGCGTTGGGTGGGTCCTGCGTTGAGCATTACGTTACATCGCCTAGAATGTTACATGCTGACTAGTGGGAGCAGGATACACGGCGGAGCAGCCATCCGTGTCTCACTGACTTGTGGGCCCTGTTTTTCCTGATTGTGTGGTCGGTGCAACCAATGACAAATGGGGCCGTTCTATGGGCCGTCGAAGCCAATGAACGATGGGGCCGCTATGTGGAGCCGTTATGTGGGGCCGTCGTAGCCAATGACCGGTGGGGCCGTCATGTGGGTTTGGAGGGGGTATTTGCAAATTTGCCACGTTTTACTTTGCAATTTTCATATTTTCCATTTTGTGTGTCACTGACATGTGGTGGTCATGTGGAAAATATGAAAATTTTAAAGAAAAAGTTTGGCAGATATGCAAAATTGGCAAATATGAAATAATTGACAGGTGGGATCGTGTATGACATGTCGTCTCTCTCTCTCATTCGCTCTCAGTCCCCAGCCTCGGGCAGCTCCTATCCCACCGGCGGACAGAGCAGCCATTGTCGGTGCATCAACGCGTCGCTGAACCTGTCCTACAGCGGTATCGAACGGACTACCACGTTGCACCTCAACCACGGCTCCGGCACCTGTTTCATCCATGCGCATTGTATGTTGGGGCAGTATCGATTGCAGGAAGGTCCGCCGCCCACGACGATCGGGATTTGGTTCCACCACCATAGCTCGACGAACAATCACAGCAATTGCTAGTAGTGCTTGCTAAGACCTTTGCTCCTACTCCGCCCACCCTAATCGATTCGGTTCCCGTAATTTCCCTTATATTATAGGTGCAAATTAGTAATCAATGCCTGGTCATAGCGGGTACACCGACGGGGGCGGGGAATCGATCATGTCATGGACACATTCTCCTTCTCCTACCACGTCGGAAGTGCATGTAGCTCCTTCTCTTTGTACTACCGTTGAATTGGAACTGCTGACATGGCCTATCAGACTGATTCCAATTTAGTTTGTTTTGGGATTGTTACAGTGTGCTATGCAGGCCGATGATCCATGGTACATTGCATACCAAGATGAATCAACTCAGTGGTCTAGCCATAGGATGGATTTGGAGGAGATGGTTGCCAAGTTAGGCGATGAATTGGCCCGTAAAAACCTGTTGATATTAGAGCTAAAGCATACTGTCGAGGAAGAATTCAGAGCTTATTTGCAAAGAGAAGTTGACACCTGAGGTTGATCTTGCCGTATCTGATCAAGTCGTAGAAAATCTAAAGCATGAACTTCAAGTGTGCGGAGGGGGGGAGGGGTAGTTGTCATCCATGTTCTAGCAGTTACAGTATGCGGTTTGTGGCGAAGGGTGCCACGTGTATTGATTAGTTGAATAGATAGCTAATTTAGAGAGTAGGATTGTTGTTCAATATATGGTTGTGAGTTCCTATTAATTTAGTCAATTTGCGGTCCCAAAGTTGTCGAGAGAATGCCTTGCGGTACCCGAGTTGCTTGCCATTGGATCTAGCGGTCCCAAAGTGGTCGAGAGAATGCATTGCGGTACCCGAGTTGCTTGCCATTGGATCTAGAGGTCCAAAAGTAGTCGAGAGAATGCATTGCGTTACCCAAGGGACTTGCCATTGGATCTAGCGGCCCATAGTTGGCGTGCCAAAAGCCTAGAGGGTCAAGTTGGGGGCCTATCAGTTTTGATTGTTCTATCGCTGCCATCGTGGCTGCCATGGAGAGTTGCAGCGTTGGCGGCAGCATCCGTTGCCCGTTCCAAATTATTGGCTCAAATTCCTCAAGATACAATCGAATCTAGACAAATCTAAATCAACTAATTTGGATCGGAGGGAGTACTACTTATGAATCAGCTTTAGAGCATATCGACCGTCCTCACTGCTCAAATACATATCAATTTTGATTCAAATCATACATATTTCGATCAAATTTATACAAGCCCACCAGAGATTGTCAAAGCAAGTACTACTACTTATGAATCAGCTTTAGAGCATATCCACCGGTCTCATGGCTCAAATATATGTCAACTTTATTCAAATCATACATATAATTTAAGTCACGGAATTTTGGTTCAAATTTTGCTTAAATTTGTCCCAATTTCGAATGGACGGTGAGCTAGCCGCCCTCCCCGCCGTATGTGTACTCCAAGAAGTATGGGCAAAGTGCTCACATCCGGCCTTCACCGTCGACATGCCAGCCGCGGCCTGCCTCCCACAACTCCGGTTCACAAGGGCTTGATCTGCGCCATCGCAGTGATGTTGCGGATTATGGCTTCAATCGTATTCGCATCAATGACCATTGTTGGCCCCACAACCGTAGATGTGAACGGATGATCGTCGCATCGATGACCACTATCGGCACCACAACTGTAGATGTGAATGGATGATGGCTTCCATTGGTGTCTTTCATCGATGGCCACTGTCGGCACCACTACCGTCGCACTGATGTTGCGGATGATGGCTTCCATCGGTGTCTTTCAGACGGTTATATCCTCACCACTGCATGCTGTTCTAGCATCCGCGCTTAGATCCACGCTGCCGCAAGCCGTTCTGACCCCCACGCGCTTAGATATGCGCCACCGCAAGCCGTATGTCGATAGGAGGGGAGGAAGATGCGGCTGGTATACGTGTGACGGGGAAAGGAAGGTAGAGACCTCCAGCCCATCAGATCTTGATGTATCCAACTGTGGTTGTCCAAGATCCGTGTGACATACATCTTGACCAATCAGAGCGCAGCCAAACTGAGCGCTAGTTGATGCGGCTGGTATACGTGCGACAGGGAAATGGAGGGAGAGACATCCAGCCTGTCGGGCTCTCCTCGCCGTACAAGGTTAGGTGCACCCATCGGGAGAGAGACCTCCAGCCCGTCGGATCATGATGTATCCAATGGTGGTTGGCCATGATCCGTGTGACATACATCTCGACCAATCAGAGCGCTAGCCAGAGTGAGACAGGAGAGAGGGCAAAAGTGAGGAAAACTTTAGCGGGAGGGGAAAAGTGAGGAAAACTTTAGCGGGAGGGGAAAACTGAGGAAAACTATAGCGGGAGGGGAAAAATGAGTAGAGCTAAGGAAAACAAGGGCGCTCAGATAAAAAAATGACTAAGGGAAATTCAAGCTTTTGGCATAACAAATGGAAAATGTGTTATTTGAACAAAATAATCCATCTTGGCCGACATTATGTTGTTTGCAACTCAAAGATACACAAGTGTGATAAATTTTGCCTCATTTAGACAAAGTATGTTTTGGGATGGGTTATCTTGGAGACTGATTGAGTAGAAAGCCATGCATCTTCATAGCTAGTAGCTCATTCCAAGAAGTGGTTTAGGGGAGAAGTCCATTTCTCTTTATTTCCTTTTCTTTTATTAGTCATGCTAGGTTTTAGTTAACATAACAAGACTCCATGTGAAGGTTGCACTATGTTTTGACTTATTTTTTGAATTAAACTAACCCTAAAACCATTTATTTGAATTTAATCACTTAGAAAAATAAAAATGTGGCTGATTACAAGTAAATCCAAAATTTCCAATTTCATATGGTAAATCAATTCAGGATACACAAGTGTGCCAAATTTTGGATCGATTGGTCAATGTTATGGTTTAAGCCATGAACTAGTTAAGCCCTATGTGTTGACCACATGTCGAGGGCAAAACTGAGCAGTGCTAAGCAACTAGGTGCATGCCAATAGAAACTTGCAATAACACATACGTTATGGGGTTGTCCAACATACAAACTTGGAAGCGTCACAAACATTGACAGTAGTTCAAATTCAATACAAACACTAACTGACATGGGTATACCCTATAGGTACTCGAGCTTGGAATATACGGCCTGAATACAGCGGAACCCCACAGTGTCGCCAAGGCCCAAATAGGGAACTCGAGTAACCTACGGACTCTCGATTGCTTGAAGAACAAGAAGAAGCTAAAGATAGAAAGTTTAAAGGGGAAAACCCTAACCTGTAACCGACTCGACCTGCTACCCGAGACCTAGCCTATCTATATAAAGGCTAGGAGGGGGCGGCGAGGAGGACACACGTAACCCTAGTTTCCACAACCCTCGCCAGATTGCATCTGTGCACCATTGTAATCTTCGATTTCTCTATTAATTCCACGAGCAGACAAGCAGGAGTAGGGACCTGTACAAGGCCTGAACCTAGGTAAATCTTCAAGTTCCATGTGTGCTTGTTTGCTAGATGATTGATGCTTCCAGCGCTCCCTCCTTCTCCAAAACCCAAGTCCATAACAATGGGCATTGATGAGTTAAACCCTCGTCAATTGGCGCCGTCTGTGGGAATTGGGAGTGCTGATGTTGTGGCTTCTTCGGCCCCATCAACTGCGTTCTACAAGTCCGCAACATCGGAGATTCACCAGCTTTTCGGAGCGTTCGACTTCACCGTCCACTAGCCGGCCACTCGCCCGGCTTTCGAGTCCGTGGGCGATGGGATCAGCTTGGCAATCGGAAGCTTCTGCTTCCAAGTTGGTCAGATGGGCACGCTTCACATGCCTGACCAGCCGACGACACCATCGATTGCTCCAGCATCGTGGTTCCACTCGCTGATCCGCACCCTCAGTAAGCTTAATGCCTCGACAACAGTCGAGAATATGGTTAGCGACAGCAGTCGCGAACCTGATCTGGGGGATCTGGCAACTGAAGATGGATCCTACGGTTCTGGATCCGAAAGATGCGGGAGCAGCAGCTTCCCCAACCACTTCATGTGCGCCGTCATCAACATTGGCGATTCATCTGCCAATCGCGACAACACGGGCAACGGAGGCAATGGAACCAATCCTCCAAACGGTGGCATACCTAATGGCGGACCACCCAATGGCGGACCACCGAACGGTGGCCCCACTAACGGCGCCCCCGTCAACAACGGAGGAGCAGTCGAACCTCCAACTATGATAAACGAGCAAACTGGCGAACGCGTCATGATCAGGCTCAACGACCTCGAGTGGGCCCGCTGCCGAGAAGCCCTACAAGGCCACCCTCTGCCTTCCGGCTCCCCGCAAGAACTGTTGATGGGCTACCATTGGCTCCTAAAAGAGGAGTACAAACGCCAACTGCAAACAATCACGCAACTCGAAGCGCGCAAAAAGGAGGCAGACCAGTCGAGCCTCCAACGAGCTGGGCTCTCCTCCCACGGAGGATCCTCCTCCAAGTGCAACGAGTACATCGCTAACAAGAGGCGATCTCGACTGGCTCACCTCACTGAACAAGAACGTGTGGAAGCTGCAAAATTCCTCGACTTCGGCTCCATAATGGTGGATACGCATGGCAACGTACTCCCAAAAACGCCGCAAGCTGCGGTAACGGCGGCCACCATGTACCTCCTCAACAACCAGCCGCCAGCTGGAGACCCTCAACAATCAGGATTAGGGTTAATCGAGGCCGCCCTTGACAAAGAACCGACACCGGAGCCAAAGAAAGGAAAGGCTCTGGCAAAACGCTACTCATCACCCTCATCTAGCGATGAGAGTCATGATCTGTCTCGACATTGCCGCTCCCAGCGACACGACCATGACTACGACACGCGCGATGACCTCACGCAGCACAAGATCGACAAATCAAGGGCGCGACGTGCCTGATCGACTGACTCAGAAGACGAATATGTGGAGCTCTGTGGCGCTAGATGCTTCAGCAGAGCCATCAGGCAAAAGCGAATGCCCAAGGGGTTTAAGCTCCCATCAGAGAACCCCGAAGTTTGACGGTCTGCAGGACCCGAAAATCTGGTTAGAGGACCACATCTCCTCCGTCAGGCTTCACGGCGGGAGTCGAAGCACGACTATGCAATGCCTGCAGCTACAGCTACAGGGCGCCGCCCGGGAATGGCTCAACAACCTCCCACGCGGATCCATTCGCAGTTGGGAAGAGATGGTTTATAGCTTTGTGCGCAACTTCAAGGGCACCAACAAAAGGCCCGCATCAATTGAAGAACTGAGGTGCTGCCAGCAAAGGTCCGGCGAATCGCTACGCTCGTACATCAAGAGGTGGTCCATCATCAAGAACTCCACAGAAAATATATCGGAGGATCGCGCAATCATGCATTCAACGACGGTGTTCGCCGCATAGAGCTCAGGGAGGAGCTGGGTCGCTCGAAGCCCAAAACCATTGACCACCTGATGGAAATTGCGAATCGGTGGGCTGATGGAGAAGATTCGGTGAAGAATCGCGTTCACTTCGACGAGGAAGAAGAACTCGAGAGCAAACGCGACCGCCGAAGCAAACGTTGAATGCGCATCTACAATGACCGCGATGACGTCAATATGGCCGCAGCCGGCTACGCCGACAGAAGCGACGACAACCGCAACAGCGGTTACCGTAGCGGTGGGTACCGTGACTCCGGGAAAACCACACAATTATGGCAGCACCGCACTCGTGATGAGGCGCCCGCCGCATCCATTGAAGACAAGATGTCTGGGCCATGCACCTTGCACTTCTACATTGACAAGCATGATGGCAAAAAGAAATCCAGCCACTTCCTCAAAGACTGCCGCGAGTTCCTCAAACTCCATGAGGGCCTGGCTCGGATGAATCGCGACGCAGTCAACAGGGGCTACGGAGCCGCCCCAGGCGCTGTGGCACATGGAGCTCCTCCACCACCACCCGGACCACCATAAGCGATTCTTTGACCAGCATCACGGAGGCGATCCGTACCCGCGGGCCATGGGCACCATGATGATCCAAAAGGGTCGCCCCTCCAACCGGGTGCAAAAGGCCATCACTCGCCAAGTCAAACTAGTGACAAACTCGCCACCATCTACCACTGAGTACCTCAGTGAAAGCGACTCCTGCATCACCTTCGACAAGCGCGACCACCCGCGCCAAGTACCTCGCCCAGGCCACTGTCCCTCGTACTCGAGGCACAAATTGGAGGTTTCGACATGAGTCGCGTCTTCATGGACGGTGGAAACGGCATCAACCTTATGTTTGCGAGTACCTTGCGAGCAATGAGGATCCCTCTGACCTGCCTAGAGGCCTCGGACACAACATTCCATGGCATCGTCCCAGGGAAGGGCATATACCCCCTCGGCAAAATCAACCTCGACGTCATCTTTGGCACGCCGAAAAACTTTTGACGCGAGCGCATCGACTTTGAAGTCGTCGATTGGCCCTCACAGTGCCACCGCATCCTCGGACGTGTCGCGTTCGCTAGGTTCATGGCAGTGCCACACTACGGCTATCTACAGATGAAAATGCTAGGTCCTAATGGCGTCATCACAATCAATGGGAGCTTCGAGAGGTCCGACAGTTGTGACAGGGAGTTCAACAGAATTTCCCAGTCCTTCGGCATGCAGGAAGAACTCGCGAGACTGAAGGAGTCGACAGACAACAGTCTGCCTCCCCTAAGCAGGCCAAGTTCACCTGACCTATCCTTCGACTCATCGGTGCACACGAAGAAAGTTCAGGTCCACCCATCGGATCCTGCCAAGATGGCCCTCATCGCCAACAACTTGAGTCCCGCATAGGAACTCGCGCTCGTCGAATTCCTCCGTGAGCATTGGGAAATCTTCACCTGGTGTCCAGCGGACATGCCAGGAGTTCCTAGGGAATTCGTCGAGCACGCACTCAATGTCAACCCAGATGCAAGGCTAGTCAAACAAACAATTCGGCGACTGTCTGAACCAAGAGCAAAGGCAGTTGGCTCAACAGACTCCTCGATGCCAAATTCATACGCGATATCGAGGAAAGCACTTGGCTCGCCAACACAGTGCTAGTACAAAAAAGGACACGGATATCCTATGGATGTGCGTGGACTTCACCTCTCTGAATAAGCACTGCCCGAAGGACCACTTTCCGCTGCCATGAATCGACTAGATCATCGACTCCACCCCGGGATGTGAGCGCCTCTGCTTCCTCGACGCCTACTCAGGCAACAATCAGATTCAAATGAAGGAGGAGGATCAAGATAAAACGGCGTTTACAACGCCTTTTGGTGTGTTTTGCTATAACACAATGCCCTTTGGGCTAAAAAACGCAGGAGCCACCTATCAGCGGTGCATGCAGACTTGCCTCAAGAACCAACTTGGTCGCAACATCCAAGTCTATGTTGACGACATAGTAATCAAGACCAAGGAGGAAGCCTCACTAATCGACAATTTGCGCGAAACCTTCACCAACCTCGATCGCTACCGGATCAAGCTCAATCCAGACAAGTGCGCCTTCGGCGTACCATATGGGCAACTACTCGGGCATCTTATCTCCATGAGAGGAAACGAGGCGAACCCGAAGAAAATAAAAGCCATACTGGCCATGGAGAAGCCGAAGAACATAAGTGGTGTCCAAAGCTGGTGGCTGGCCTTCGGTCGATTCATCAGTCGAATGGGCGAAAAGGCACTACCCTTATCCCAACTCCTCCACAAAGCTGACAAATTCAAATGGACCAGCAAGGCATAGGAAGCATTCGAAGAACTCAAGCGCCTACTGTCCACCTCGCCAGTACTGGTGACCCCACGCGAAAGGGAACCATTGTTGTTGTACATCTCCGCCACCAACCAGGTGGTCAGCACAGTACTCATGGTAGAACGAGCCGAGGAGAACAAGGTTCACGGGGTGCAGCGCCCAGTCTACTACCTCAGCGAGGTACTCACGCCAACAAAGCAGCGGTACCCACACTACCAGAAGCTAGCGTACAGCATCTTCATGATAGCACGGCGACTACACCACTACTTCCAGGAACACCCAATCGTGGTAGTCAACGACGCCCAGCTCGGGCATATCCTCAACAATCCCGACGCCATCGGATGAGTCACGCTTTGGGGGATCGAACTATCTCCACGAGACATTACATATGAAGAACGCGATGCAATCAAGTCGCAAGTTCTCCCTGACTTCCTCGTGCACTGGATGGAGAAACAGCTCCCTGAAAAACCAGATATGTCCTACCTCTGGACAATGCACTTCGACGGATCCAAGTGAAAGGATGGGGCCGGCGCAGGTGTCATACTGACATCGCCCTAGGGAGACAAGCTGCAATATATCCTGCGAATGCAGTTCACCACCTCCAACAACGAAGCTGAATACGAGGCCCTACCGCACGGGATGAGGATGGCAAAAGCCTTTGGCGCTAAGAGGCTCATAATATATGGCGACTCCAAGTTGATCGTCAACCAGACAATGCACGAGTATGACACACTGAACGACAACATGATCGCCTATCGCGACCTCTGTGACACACTCGAAGGGGACTTCGACGATTGCGAGCTGCGGCACATAGGCCGCGAAAGCAATGAAGAGGCGGACACACTCGCCAACATAGGCTCTACCTGCGCCCCCATACCACCTGGGATATTTCTCGAGTGCATCTGCGAATGCTCCATCAAGCCAAAGGCCGTAGAGAAGAAAACAAGCGCAGCAACAGACTCGGGGGCTGTGCCGCCCAATGAGCCAATGGCACTCGATGACCTGGAGCTTGATACAGGACTCGAAGGACCAATGAGCATCATGATGATCGAGCCATCTTGGACTCAACCGTACATCACGTACCTCCTCAGCAAAAGGCTACCGGATGACCCAACTGACGCATGGCACATTGCGCGGCGATCCCAAGCATTCACTATCATCAACGGCGAACTGTACAAGCGCAGCATCACAGGATTACTCCAACGATGTGTCTCCAATGCTGATGGAAGAGTTGTTCTGCTCGACATCCATGAAGGGACTTGCAGACACCACGCTGGCAGTCGAACACTCGTCGCCAAAGCTCTACGAGATGGATTCTACTGGCCTACGGCCATGCGTGATGCCAAGGACATCGTCCAAAAATGCAACGCTTGCCAGCAATTCGTGGACAAGCCACACGCACCTAGCACG
Source organism: Avena insularis (assembly GCA_023614405.1). Taxonomy (NCBI): domain Eukaryota; kingdom Viridiplantae; phylum Streptophyta; class Magnoliopsida; order Poales; family Poaceae; genus Avena; species Avena insularis. The sequence goes on along the minus strand of CM042692.1, from coordinate 73,856,371 downwards.
GAACTCCGACAAATTCCATTGGCCTGGCCTTTCGCGCAATGGGGACTTGACATGGTCAGCAAGCTCCCAAAGTCCTCAAGAGGAGGCTACTTCTACCTCCTGGTCGCAGTCGACAAATTAACCAAGTGGATAGAGGCCATGCCAGTGACTAACGGTCGATAGACCTGATCAAGTTCTTCGAGTCCATCGTCTATCGCTTCGGAGTACCACACAGCATCATCACGGACAATGGGACGAACTTCACGTCCAAGGAGTTCCAAGAATTCTGCGAGAATCTGGGAATCAACGTTAGCTATGCCTTCGTAGCACATCCACAGACCAACGATCAGGTCGAAAAGGCCAACGGGCTCGTCTGCGGTGGCATCAAAAAGCGACTCCTCAGGCCACTCGAACAAGCCGTAGGCTTCTGGCCAGACGAGCTGCAATCGGTACTCTGGAGTCTGCGCACAACTCCAAACAGTGCCACGGATACACCCTGTTCTTCATGGTGCATGGTGCTGAAGCGGTGCTACCCGTAGAGGTATGATACAAGGCACCGCGAGTGGTCACTTACAGCGAGCAGGATTCAACTCCTGCACTTGAAAACTTTGTCGACCTCCTTGACGAAGCACGGGAAATCGCCACGGAAAGATCAATGATCTACCAGCAGAACCTGCGCAACTACCACAACAGAAGGCTACGCCCCAGGTCCTTCGTCGAAGGAGACCTAGTCCTACGACTGAAACAGCAAGGGCATCTCAAGATCGTATCCCCCTGGGAGGGACCATACGTGATTACAGAAGTAATCCCAGGTGGCGCCTATCGCCTCAAAGATTTCGAGTCAGGAGTCGCGTACTCCAACCCCTGGAACGTCATGCAGCTGCGAGGCTTCTACCCTTAGTCGTCTTTTATTTTTACATTACAAATAATGCTACTCAGCCAAGGATACTTAGCCACACATTGTACCCCGTACTATCCTGCGAATGAATAAAGCTAAGTGCCCCAAAACTCTGTGTTCCCTTTATTTTCGCAAAATATCCACTCGGGGGATGCGCCATCCTATACACATCTGTTCTACGAACTAACACGATATCCTGAGTAGCTAACACGCCAATCGAAACACTTGACAAACACCAACCCAGTGGCAACACACCTGATAGGTTGGCAAGAGGCTGAGATAAACACAATTCAGGCTAACGAAAAGGAATCGCATGGTGCAATGCACTCACAAAACATACACGCTAAACAAGCTCTTTATATACATCAATGTTAATAAATTATACACAACATATATATGAACTTTACAACACTGGTGCAACTATGTGCAGGATACAAACTAAACTACTGCTGCAGCAAAGGAACGTTGGTCTGCTCCTCGAAGAAGTCGACGATTTCCTCCGCTGGACGATCCACCGCCTGGTAATGAGGAACCATGTTCCAAGTCAAACCTGCTGGCAGCGCTGGAGGTCCAGCCGCAATTGCTGCAATGTCCACATCAGGCATGTGCAGTCACACTAGCGACAGAGCAGCCTTGGCACCAGCCACTAACTGTTGTCGTACACACTCGCGGACTGCACTCAAATCTTGAAATTTGGCAAGAAGGGCCAGCAGGCTCGATGGAACGATGTCCAGCGAGAACATCATCTAGTAAATATTCTTCAAGCACGATTACGACTTCTTCAAGAAGTGAAGCACTCGCGACGCACGATCCTGTAGGGTCGCCAGTGCGATTGCGCGATCATGATCCACCCAGAAATATCCACTCGCCTGAAGCTGCTCTTGGGTCAGGTCATTCATGCGAATGGCAATCCTATCCTTCTCATCCTACGGATGGCGTGCACTGACAACTATGGCAAGCAAAAGCAAAATAAGAAGACAATGAACTACTGCGAGTGACTACAAGGAAAAGATAAGGAAGAAGAGATATAACACTTAAACTGGTCGCCCAGCTGAGTCACCTCCCCTAGCAGATATTGCTCTCGAGCAACAGCCTTCTCCGCCCTTGACTTCCATACATCCGTGTTACCACGGAGGACAGGCAGTTCGCGCTCCAACTGCTTCATGCGGTCGCGGAGTCGCGAGAGTAGAGACAGCTCATCCACCCTTGAGCGCGACTGCGCCAAAGTATCATCAGGGGGTGGCGTATTCCGAGGTTCACTCAAAGGACCACTCGATGTGCCCTATCACAAGTCAAGCAAGAGACAATAAGAAGACTAAGGCGATGCATAGACAAAAGACTCGAATGCATTCAAGCATAATAAAGTATCAGCAGATACACTCACCAAAAGGCATGTTCTAGACAAAAGAAATAAGCTATTTAACTATTACAGACACAACTACTAAGGAGCAACTGGCTTCTTCGACTTAGAATTTGGTTTTGGGGGCCTCATCGAGTCTGTGGCAGTATCAGACGCCACAGACTTTTCGTCGGCCCCTGATGTCGCAGCCTTTGCTGCCTTCTTGGCTCGCTGCAGTCCTCAGAGTACTTCGCAACTATACTGATCAGCTGCGGCCTGTACTTTCCACAAGTAGTTGTGAAAGGAGCAAAGACTACCTGTTGGCCATCCGCGTTGACAGGCATCGCCTTGGAGACCGCTGCAGGATCAACCTCGACTCCATGGGCTTGAACCATCGCGAGTGACATTGAAGCGCCAGCCGCACGGAGTGAGTTCTTGAAGTTCGTGGGAACGCCTCCAGCAAGGGACTCCACTAGCTCATCCATATTTTCGATTAACTCAGCCTTGGGCGCTAGCTCCTCACGGAGGCGACTGAGCATGCCCTTGGCCTAGGTGAGCGTCCCCTAAACAGCAGACTGTGATCTTCGACTGCCGAGACGGCACCTGCCAGGGCACCGTCATGGCGGAGTGCCTGAGGGTCGAAGCTCAGACCACTGACATCTACACAAGAATCAAGTATTGGCACAAAATTTAGCACAGCAACAAATTCAAAAGGAGGGATATGACAAAAATCCAGACAAGGGAGTACCTGAGAGAGCCTTGGCAATCAAGAAAAGTTGTTCTTCGAACAACTTCTCCCTAGCTGCGATGGAGGCACGCAGATCCTCTTCGCGTTTCCATGATTCGTCATGTGCTGCGATTGCCTCATCGTGGCTCTTCACCGCCGCGGCGAGCGTTTTCTCGAGGGAAGCGATGTCATGAAGGAGTGCATTATGCTCAGCTGTGACACAAACAAAGATAAACCGTCAGTCGAATATATCACAAGGATGCTGAAGAAAAGTAAAGAACACTCACTTTCAACCGCGCGATGGCGATTGTCTAGCATTGCATGCTGACGACCCATCACAATAACCTGCTTCGCCAGACGAGTGGCTTCCTTCAGAATGAGATGTGACAAAAGAAATGGTAAAGGGTCAGCAGATGGCATAGATGAAAAATTCTACTGCAAAATCAGAAGAAGAGATACTACACATACATGATCCTCCAATGACTCAGAGGTTGATTGACGCGTAGTCGTCCGAATAACCATCCGATGCTCCACATCATGGGGAGAACTCGATGAATTATGTCCGGAGTGGGCTGCCAATGGAGGAGAAGGAGTGCGCTCGACCACTTTCTTGCCCTTGGATGTCGCGACTCCAGATTCTTTAAAAAATTGGACGTTGCCAGAAGATGACGATGCCGGATGATTGTAGAAGAAAACCAACATCAAGAGAATGCAATTCCAAAGAAGAACCAAAAAGGAAGACCTATATACTTACCAATCAAATTTGTCAAAATCGAAGGTTTGATCCCCCGACTCTGACGATGACTCCTTTGGCAGTCGCATCTTCTTGGGAGAAGAAGGCGCCACAGCGCTCACAGGAACGGCAGGAATCGGCGACTCTGCATCAACAGCTGCACCTTCCGGAGTCGAAGGAGACGATGCATCCAAATCCTTGATGCGTGAACGCTTATGAGTGTCCAGACTACTCGACTCGGGGGCTTCCTCCTCCACATCAGATGGGATAGTCGACTCCGACTCGTCCTCTTCCAAGCCTTCACGAGGAATAACCCCCTCAGGAAGAGGAGGCATACAGGGTGACACACTCAAATCCTGCATACAACAAACAAGTTAGTACAAGTGAGGGAAAGAGAAGCATTCGACAAATAAAAGCTACTTCGTAGCACAACCATACCTCAGGAGGAGGATTAGCAGCATCAAAGGAAGGCACGACTGGCTCACTGGTGAGCACATCCTTGACGGTGTACTTGGTGAGCAGTCGCACCCTTTTATCTACCTCACTCACGGAAATGCCATCGGCAGATACGCGAGTGACATCGTCCGTGCCAGCCCACTGGAACATAGGGTGGACTCTGGCCTGCAGCGGTTGGACGTGACGGCGCAGCCATGTGCGAATGAGGGTGAAACCTCCCTCTTCTTTTCCCATGCGTCTCTCAAGGTCACAGACGTGCTCGTACATCACATCTGTTTCCACGGACTCGCCGGGCATCACTACATTATTCCAGGAACACCTCCTCTTGCATGGCGTCGTAGGATCGAAGGGCGTGAGTCCAAAGTGGTCTCCGTCGGCCTTCTGGTCGCGGATGTAGAACCACTTGTCCCTCCATCCTTGAACGGACGCCATGAGTTTGATGTCAAAGTACGTGGCGGAGGAGTCAACATGGATACCGTAGCCACCTACATCATAGACTACGGAGCCAGACGCTGACTGGCGCTTCATCTTGAAGAAACGTTTGAAAAGACCGAAGTGCGGCTCGATTTTGAACCAGCACTCGCAAAGAGTAATGTAGCAAGCTACATGAAGGATGGAGTTGGGGGATAGCTGATGCAGCTGGAGCCCATAGAAACAGAGAAGACCCCTGAAGAAAGGATGCAGGGCAGCGAGAGACCGCGGATGATGAACGCTAGGAACATCACCCAAAAAACCGGTAGGAGAAGAAGGGATTACCTCACCACCGGGGACACGCGCGTCAGCGACTACGGAAGAAAGAACTCCGTCCTAGCGTAGGAGATGGAGCTCAGAAGACTTGAACACGGACGCGTGACACGCGCCATTGGTGACGCGAGTTCCCGCGCCCTTCTTCTTTCCAGCGATGGTGGTACTGGTGCCCGCAGCGGCAGAGCCGCCCTTCTTCTTGGCAGCAATAGTGGCGGCGGCGGAATCAGTCGTGGCACCTCCTTTCTTCTTTCCCATCTTACGGTGGCGGTGTGACCGGAGGAAGTAACTGGGGAATACGCGGAGCTAGTCCAGCGCCGCGACAAAAGATGAACACAAAGGAGCAGAGGAATAGCAGCAATGGCGACGGAGGCAAAGAAAAGAGCAGATGTGAAAAATTAACGTCGCAGCACTGCTACTTAACCCCCTGGAAGATGCAATCCAACGGCCAGGAAAAACCCAATCAGACGTGTGGCGTTCATCGTGATCGACACGTGGAGGACCCGAAGCGTGAATTGTCCCCCACTACCCCCATTACGCGCAGAAATCGAGGAGACACAGTTAAAATAGAGATTACGCATGCCCGGTCAAGTCAGAGTCAAAAAATGGGACCCACCGCTCGTCACGTCCCGTCAAACCCGCTCACGCGGGCAACTGAGGTCATCACATCGTCAGCACTGATGTCATCCAAAATCGAGCAGCAGAAGACTTCAACTACTTTAGTCCTTGCTCAAGTCTTCGACTCCACCAAGCACTTGGGGGCTACTCCCATAGGGAATGCTGGTCGCGCACCCTACGATTTTTTTCTTTTTCTCTTCTGCGAGAATATGGACATTTAAAGCATACCCAACCACTCGAATCCACGATTCGACTATGGACATGGGTTACTCCCATAGGGAGTGCTGGAAATAAATCTGACTGAAACAAACAAACAAAAGATGACAGCAGTCGCAAAAGTTCTTTCGTCCCTGCCTGAGTCTTCCACTCAACCAGGCACTCGGGGGCTACTCCCATAGGGAGCGCTGGTCGCGCACCCTATGATTACTTGTACATCGTACTGTATGTTGATAACATCCACACTCAAAGCTTATGGCGACACCGCCTCATGATGTTTCCCTACAAAGAGACTGCGTCTCCTGGGTCACCTGAATCATCTCCACGATGACAAAATTCAGATGCCACGCTTGCAGCGTGAAGATAAGACCCGAGTAAGGCCTGGCAACGCATTTACTGCGCACTACCAGAAATATATCCGTGCCAACAGGTACGATGAACATGCCTTGACGGACGCGTCGAGTGCTCACACCCATATACTGAAATTCGACTCCTGTAAGACGTCTGCGGTTTCAGTCGAATTACACCAGCACTTTTCTAGATTCGAGTCCGGGAACTCGAGTTCGAGTAGATTGCGTTGTTTTACCCTAAGGTAGTTAATTGATACCGATACAGCGGTTAAATCGGGCACGGACATCAACAATCCCTATGACACAAATAGAGCAGTCGAAAATATACTCATTCATGCACTCGAAAGGCTACATAAAGTCCCCAGTCGAATCTGCGATTCCACTGGACACTCGGGGGCTACTAACATGGGTATACCCTATAGGTACTCGAGCTTGGTATATACGGCCTGAATACAACGGAAGCCCATGGTGTCGCCAAGGCCCAAATAGAGAACTCGAGTAACCTGCGGACTCCCGATTGCTTGAAGAACAAGAAGAAGCTAAAGATAGAAAGTTTAAAGGGGAAACCCTAACCTGTAACCGACTCGACCTGCTACCCGAGACCTATCCTATCTATATAAAGGCTAGAAGGGGGCGGTGAGGAGGACACACGCAACCCTAGTTTCCACAACCCTCGCCAGATTGCATCTATGCACCATTGTAATCTTCGATTTCTATGTTAATTCCACGAGCAGACAAGAAGGAGTAGGGACCTCTACGAGGCCTGAACTTGGGTAAATCTTTGAGTTTCCTATGTGCTTGTTTGCTAGCCAATTGATGCTTCCAGCGCTCCCTCCTTCTCCAAAACCCAAGTCCATAACAATGAGCATTGATGAGTTAAACCCTCGTGACTAACAGTATTTCAAATTCACCATACAAATTCAAATTAATAATTCAAATTCATTTTTTCTTGCTCCTAGTGTTTTTTGCTAGAATATTCTCGGAATTCACCACCTTGCTCCGGGTGATCCTGGCTGGAATATTCTCGGAGTCCACCATCAGCTTCTTCTGTTTGTTCCCTTTGTTCTTTTTCTCTACATCAAATGAATCAAGTGCTTCAGTCTGTCGTACAATTGGTTCAACCACGTTTCGATTCATTGGTTCATATGGTTCAAAATGCATTGGCATCATTTCTTCAATATCCTCTTGTGTAATTCCTTTACTTTGAAGTCTGCTTCCAATGAATAAATTGCTTCAATCTCCGATGAATTTGGTGAAATCTCCCCTGCATTTGGTTTAATCTCCCCTGCATTTGGTTCAATCTCCCCTGCATTTGGTCCAATCTTCCCTGCATTTGGTTCAATCTCCTCTGCATCTGGTTCAATCTCCCCTGCATTTGGTTCAATCTCCCCTGCATTTGGTTCAATCTCCTCTCGATCCGTTGGTTCAATCTGCAATGTATCTGTTGCTTCATTCTCCTCTCATTCAGATACTTCATTCTCATCTTCATTTGCTGCTCTCGCCTGATCATCCATTCCATAAGCTGGGTCCACTGCATTTTTACAAAGCCTAGCAATGTGCCCTAGGATCCCACAACATTTGCACTTACATCGTCGAGCTGGTGCACCACCCTCTACACTAGCTCTCATCCTATTCTTCCTTGGCCTACCTGCTGGTCTAGTAAAAACTGGAGGGTATAGCTTGAAGCCTGGATTCACTTCCATCTATTGGTCTTTTCCCAACAAGGTTGGAACATTCTGAGCATATGCTACCCTAAATTTGGCAACGGAGAAATACTCCGACATGTACTGATCAACTTCACCCTCTTCACCTCCTAGAACACCCATGAAAAACAATGCACGTATGCAGGGTTTCCCATGGAACTGCCATTGCCTGCAATGGCATGTCCTGTCAGCCAAACTCACTGGATACCTCCATTGCCTATCTTTACTCTCAGTGTATGTTACCTTAGCCTCCATTCCTTTTCTAATGCATTTCATCTTCAATTGTTTTTCCCTGGCATGCAATGCCTTAATCAAAGATGGGAGGATGATATGGCCACCATATACTGTTGATGCAATTCTTTAACGCAAATCGATCTTTATCATGATCATCTGCCTAATGTTATCAAATATTTGCCACAGCATAAGCCCTTTCAACGACTTGTCCTTTGCATTGAAACTCTCTACAAGGTTACTTGTCACATAGTCTACCTTGCAAATTTCATTGAATTGGCTTCTTGACCACACCATTCTATGATGTGCATCCAAGTACTCCTTCATCGCAGGTTTTTTTATACAACACTTCCAAATGATACAGATGCTTCCTCAAACTGCATGTGTATGAAGTTGGCCATAGGTTGTCAGTATAAACTTTACCCTTGAATTTTTTTGAAAAAATTTGCACTAAGTGTCGCATACATTCCCTATGCTCCACTCTGGGGAATACTACTTCTACAGCTTTCTCCAAACCTTTGCAAGCGTCCGTGTGGATAGTAAGTCTTGGTGGATGACCTATAAGGTCGTGCAAATTCTTAGAAACCAAGTCCAACGTTCTTCTAACTTAGTCTCCAAACTCCAAAAGCAACAGGGAACATCCAATTGTGGCCATCAACTGCAGTAGCAGCTACTAGTTGTCCTTTAAATCTGCCATGAAGAGTTGTTGCATCCATGGCCAAATAAGGCCTGCAACCATCCAGAAACCCTTGCCAGCAAGCTTTGAAACAAAAACAAGCCCTTCTAAAGCACTCCTTCTCCATTGTCTTCCCTCTTATTTTGTACTGAACTGTATGCCTGTCTATCTGTACAACACTACCTGGACTAGCCATCTCCACTTCAGCTTTGAAGCTGTAAAGCAACTGAAAACTTTCATTCCATGGACCATTGATCCTATCAAGAGTCATTTCCTTTGCATAGAACGTCCTCATGTAAGGTACTGTAATATTAAACTTTTTAGATACTTTTTTTATGAGCGTTGTTGCACCAAGTGATGGGTTCGCTCTCATCCAATCCATGATTACATCTACCAACCACCTAGTCTTTGCTAGTTTTGTTTTGTCCTTTGGTTGTCCCCCTTGAGGTGGACAAGAATGTTCGAACTAGTTACCTTTTATCTGAAACATAATGAAAATGTCAGGTACACTTAACAAATTCTACACAATGATCTAAAATACACAACTAGCTGTAATACCTGAACCAAACTGCTCCTGAGCATAGTGGATGCATGCATCCTCCACCTACACCTCTTGTATGGGCATTTCACTGTGAACCTCGTTGGTTCACTCTTAATAACAACATAATCATTATTGGTGCAGATGCAATATGTAGTAAGGGCATTATGACAGTCCCGCATCATTTCAAATACGGTGCCTTCTAAAATCTTAGGATCATTCCTGTCCCACTCAATTATTGGCAAGTCCTCACGATCATACTCAGCTAAAACGAGACTGTCATTGTTCTCCTTGTTATCTTTTTCATCAGTGTCATCAAATCTAGCATTGTGGGCCAATTCCTCCGTGTATTGATCCTCTAGTGCTTGTTTACTGAATCTATCTGCCAATTCAAAAAACATCAACTCATCCTCATCATCTAGTGGTGGCGCTCCCTCGGCAAGCTCTGCTTCGTCCTCCACATCGGCTGCACGAGCGATTTGTCTTACACTCGCAGTGCGAATAGATGGTACTGTTGTGGACCTACAAGGAGCACGGGGACGCACACAGTTAGCAGAGACAGCAGAGACAGCAGAGACACATGATGCCCGACCACCTGATGATGCCTGACCACCAGATGATGCTTTAGCCCTCTTTCCCGTGTGTTCAACTTTAGGTTGCACATGAATACGAATTCGACCAAAACGTTCGGCAGCATTCAAAGAGAAAAGCATTACCAGATCAGCTTCGCTAGTTAGTGGGAGCAATCTTTGCTTGCTAATGTTGAAATATTGCAAATCAACTGAATCTCCATTTCTCCAGGGGAATTTAGAATATATTTTATCTTTCAAATCTCTGAGAGTTATGGAGGTTGCAACCACCACTGGGAAGTAAAATCCAGAGAGATACCATTCACAACCACGAATTATGCTAGTATCTAGTTTAACCGCCAGCCGAAATGCCAGTGTTGGATCAATCCTATTGGAAAAGCAAGGCAGTTAGCTGAGCACCCGGCGATTCGTGCTCAATTACTACCTATAATCAATCCACAAAGGGAAACAATACTTACCCAGATGGAATCCATGTGTTAGATCCCTCCGATTCCACCCAATATTCTCCGCGCTCGGCGAGGAGGACCGGTACACTCGCTGGTGCCGCATACTGTTCCGCGAAAGGGGTAGATCTAGCGGGGGAGGAAGCAGAGCCGGAGTGGGCTCCGCGGCTAGGGGGACGGGCGGCTCAGGGGCCGGGGAAGACATAAGGTAGGAGGTCACGATGGCGGGGGAGCGGAGCGGAGGGGCGGTGTGGGAGCTGTTCCAGGCTCGAAGCGAGAATGGCCGGTCCGACGTGTCTCCATGCGGCCCCACCCTTCACCATGTATGCAAGACCCATCCCAACACGGCCCCACCCTTCACCACATATGCAGGACCCGTCCCTACACGGCCCCACCTATCAGCATGTAACAGTCGAGGTGACGTAACATAACGCTCAACGCAGGACCCACCCAACGCGGTCCCACCTGTCAGCATGTAACGGTCAAGCCTTTAACCTGACGGCATCCACCCGTCTGAGCGTATGTGAGGGTTTTAGAATGGAGGGAGGGGAAAAGTGAGGAAAAACTAAGCGGCTAGGGAAAACTGAGTACAACTAACGAACCAGGGGCACGAAAATAGAAATCCCAATTATTTAACCAGACCCTTTCTCGCCCCTCTAACATCTGTGGTACATACCTCACGGCCCATCTCAAATTTCCTCCGGCTATGTTTACTATTGTTGCATAATCAATGAGCCAATAATCCGTCTTGGTGCTGTCATCGTACGTCTTTGTTCCTATGGCTAACTGAAAGTTTGCCATAGGTGGCTCTCTCATGATCCGCGGTCCAAAGCATCCCGGACCTGGAGGACCCTATACTTCGATCATCTCTGACCTATAAATTCGGTCCAACTTCAGCCTTGCATCATCTGGATGCAAATTGTTGTTCCCCAATCTCGATCCAATCACATGGTGCTCTAGTCTAGGAAATCTATCATAAACCATTGTCAAGTAACCATCATTGTACCTATCTTGACCCGGACGAGCATATTGCTGCCGCACTGCTAGGACAACACTTATCTCCTGCTGAGGTGCATATTGTTGATGTTGTTGCCGAGGTGCATTTTGCCCTGCTCCCACCGAATTATGTTGTCCGGCATTGCTATTGGTAGCATTTCTATGACCGGCATTGCCTTGGTCGCAGTTTCCTCGGTCAGCTTCACCCTGACTAGCACTATGGCAATCCTCATCAGTTTCCACTGCTTTTCCTTTCCCTACCCTCATCGGGTCATATGGGATCATCTATTTGTCTTTTCTCCCAGAGGTTACCACTTCCTCTCTTCTTGGGCCGTCATGAGGAGACGACGCAGCCCCAGCGGAGTTCGCCGGGTTATTCCTTTCCGATGAACTATGTGTGAAGCTCCGGGTTGCACCAGGTTTGCCTTGTTTATTTCCTCATTCTGTTGGCATGCTACCCTTAACAAATGGTTAACTCTCTCTTGTTTCCTTTCTCGGGTTTCTCCGGTCAAACCCTCTAACTCGAATGCAGCTGCATTGGCATCCCTGAGGTTTTTTGCCGGGGTGCTATACCTCTCTAGCCCTGCTGTTACTATAGTAGTTGTCTGATCCGGCTTAGGCACATACTCCCTGTCTATCTCAATGATCAAGTTTCTACCTCTGATTTTCATTCCATCTATACGGTTTGCTTTCGCATACTCCCGCAGAGTAATGTTCAGTGACTGTTGTAACTTAGCTACTTTTTTTGCCCAGCTAACATTTTCTGCCTAGTCTCCTCTAGCTCGGCATGTGCCTGAGCCGGATCTACTGCTGGTGCTACGGGTGTTGCTAAGATATCTATTGCATGTTACAACATATTCTCGGGCCTCTCTAGGGGAGGGAATCTAGACCTTGCCTGCTTCAGTGTTGCGTTCGGATCTGCCGCCGGGTCCTTTCTTTCTCTTGCATCAGGCGCCATCATCATAACCTCAGCGCAACTAGCGGGGCGAGTGATACGCGAGCCGTGCTAAGAGGTGGTTCGCCTCCCTCGACAACGTGCTGCGGGTGAACGCAGGACTCGTCGACACCGACGTAGATCTTACGGGGGCCAAGCTTGATGAAGAGGTTGTTACGTGGTGGAGGGCGCCTGCCAAAGCTACCAACATTGTCGCTAACATAGTCCAATGCTCCAAAGTGCTGAACGAGCCTAGAGACGATGCGTTCGCCGGTGCCTATGATGTTTCCCGTCCAGATTTTCACTCCTGCTAGCGCCACTAGCCCCATGGTGGGTGCCAACTATCATGGTGGTGGCACGGCAGATGTAATGTATAGGCTAAAGATGGGGACAATGTGCACTAGAGGAATTCAGGGAGGAATAGTGTGGTGATTCCTGATACGTCCAAAATGTATCTACTTTCCCGAACACTTTTGCTATTGTTTCTCCTCTATACTTGTGTGATTTGGATGCAACTAATGCGAACTGACGCTGTTTTTAGCAGAGTTGCCTTGGTGTCTACTTTTTGTGCAGAAAATCAACTATCAGGAAAAATCCCGGAAAATATGCCAAAAATCCTATTTCACCCAAAGACTCCAGGAGCCAGAATACGAGACGGAGAAGAGCCCTGGGGTGGCCACACCACCTGCTAGCGCGGGCTAGGCCAGGATGCGCCAGGGGTGGTGTGGGCCCCCCAGGCACCCCCTCGGCCTCTCTCTTCGCCTATAAGGAGCCTTCTGACCTAAAAACTTCGAGGGGGTCGACGTTTTTCCAAAAGGAGTTCCGCTCCGCCGCCACCACCAGATTCCACGAAACAACACCAGAAACTTCGTTCTGGCACCCTGCCGGGACGGGGAATTGGAGGAGATCATCGCCATCATCATCACCATCGCTTCTCCATCGACCATCCATGTTTCCCCCATCTATGAGTGAGTAATCCCCCGCTGTAGGCTATGGGGATGGTAGGGATTGGATGAGATCGTTCATGTAATGGCATCAGATTGTTAGGGCATGGTGCCTAGTATCTTTTATTAGTGCTTTATGACTTTTTTGTGACTTGTGCTTAATGCTTGTCACTAGGGCCCAAGTGCCATGATTTCAGATCTGAACATGTTATTTATTCATTATGATGGTATTGTTCTTGGTCTTATCTGCAGGTTGTATACACATGTCGTTGTCCGGAACCTATGGCCCCGAAGTGACAGAAATCGGGATAACCAGAAGGGAAAGGCTTTGATGTGAGGATCACATGTGTTCACGGAGTGTTAATGCTTTGCTCCGGTGCTCTATTAAAAGGAGCACCTTAATTGCCAGTAGTTCCCTAGAGGCCCCGCTGCAAACGGGCTGGCAGGACAAAAGATGTTGTGCAAGTTCTCATTGCGAGCACGTATGACTATATATGGAACACATGCCTAGGATTGTCTAATACTTGGATGCTTTATCTTATTTATCTGCAATTGTCCTATGTTCTGATTGCTATGTGAATTGTCTTGTCCATGCAACGCCCGTCCATCCATCCCTATGCCTACCGCACTCGAATCCCATTGTTTACTGCTTTTGTTACTATTGTCTTTGTTTTGCTACTGCTGTTGCTTTACTTTTCCTACTACAAAACTGTTGCTACTGATAAACTGCTGTGAGCAAGATTGTTTCTAGGTGTAGCTAAATTGACAACTCAGTTGTTAAGGCTGATAAATATTCTTTGGCTCCCCTTGTGTCAAATCAATAAATTGGGTTTCACTTCCCTCAAAAATACTGCGATACACCCCCTATACTTGTGGGTCATCAAGACTATTTTCTAGCGCCGTTGCCGGGGACCATAGCTTTATTTATCAAGTTCACTTGGATTCTCTATTGTTCGCTGCTATCCATCCATCATGGGTAAGTCTCGTGATGGCAAGGTTCCTATTTTACCATCCACTACAAGAAGAGGCAGTTACGAACACCTCTTGCTCTTGATTCACCAATGCATTTTGAGTAAGTTCCTTACACCACCACATGCACATGATACACACACTGCTACTACTGTTGAATCTGATACTGATGATGCTGCTTCTACTATGCTTGATAAGAGTGGTTCATTAGGTCCTTTCCTAGATGCTACGATTGCTAGAACTATAGATGGAAATACCGAAACTCCTAATGAACACACTACCACACCCGTTAGCTCACCTAAGTCTAGTGAGAGTTATGATGCTGAAGAAGATTATGTTGAGATGACTGATGAGTTTATTGAAGAATGTAAGAACACCCATGATAGGAGCGCTGCTAAGAGTCTCCTTGAGAGGCGTACTATTAGACCCAAATTATCTCCTGATGCTAAGTTTGTTGCTTCTCCCATAAACTTTATAGATGAAGATTATGATTTCTCTCTCGATCTATCTTACATAGCTATTGTTGAGAAAGAACCTTTTTGTGGGACTAAGAATGAAAGTGTGGTAGCACATATGAATGAACTTTCTACCATGAGTGGCTTGTTTTCTGATGATATTAAGATGCGTACTTACTTTGTTGCTAAGATTTTCCTTTTATTTGCAAGGAGAAGCTAAAACTTGGTTTAGTAATTTACCTCCTAGATCTATTGATAGCCACGAGTGCTTGATTAGTACTTTCCTGCAGAAATATTTTCCTCCCATTGCTAGACATGCTATTTTGCAGAACTTTTTGATTTTAAACGAGGAGAAAAGAGGTATTGCCTGAATCTTGGGCAAGGTTTTGTGCTTTGATTCATGCACAGGCTAGAAGTCCATTACCTAAGAATGAGCTTCTTGATATATTTTATAATGGACTAACCGAGGAATCTAGGACATACCTAGATAGTTGTGCTGATTGTGTTTTCAGGAATAGGACTCCTAAGAAAGCTGAGGAACTAATGGCTAAAATAAGCAAGAATTATGAAGATTGGACTCCTCCTAAACAAGCTATAAGTAATTGTACCTGAACCATCTATTCCGGTGCCTATTCCAACATCAAAGAGGAGGGGAGTTATTGAATTAAATGATGAAGTGATGAAGGAAGCTAAGAAATGTCTTAAGGAGAAGGGAATTAATGAAGGAAATATGCCCTGAGAGGCAATAATAAAGTTGTTATTATGTATTCCTTGTATATGATAGATGTTTATTTTGCATGCTATAATTGTATTGATAGGAAACATCAATACATGTGTGTTTAATAAACAAAAACGGTTCCTAGTCATGCCTCTCTTATAGACTAGCTTGTTGATTAACAGGATGATCAAGGTTTCCTGATCATGGACATTGGATGTTGTTAATAACAAGGTCACAGCATTGGTGGAATGATGTGATGAACATTCATCCGAAGTATAGCATTACGATCAAGTCATTGTGTTTATATTGCTATAACATCATACGAAGTAATCTTTATCCTTAGACCATGAGATCATGTTAATTGCTAACACCGGAAGAGTATCTTGATAACATCAAACGTCACACCGTAACAGGGTGACTATAAAGATGGGTTTAGTGCTACGAAGGTGTTATGTTGAGGCTCATGGATCAAGAGTGGAATTTGTCAATCCAGATGACGGATAGATATACTCTGGGCCCTCTCGGTGATATCACATTAGGATAGCTTGCAAGCAAGTGATGTGATCACTAGAATGTTATATCACGGGAAGGAGAAAAGAGTGCATGTCGGTAACGAGATCAAACTAGGTATGGAGATACCGATGATCGAATCTCGGACATGTAATATATCGAGAGACAAAGGGATTTAGTTACAAGCGTTAAAGGTTCTCACGATCATAGGAGTCATCGTTGAATGTGTAGGAGTCAATACGGATCTCCAGGTCCCACTGTTGATTATTGATCAGAGAAGGGTCTCGATCATGTCTACATTATTCGCGAACCATAGGGTGGCACACTTAAGAGTTACCGGACACCATTTTGGAGCACATATGTTTCAGACGAAAGAATTGCAAAGCGCAGGAATTGTTTCAATAGAAACCGGAAATTGTTTCGGGTGAAATTGCAGAAGGTGGTTCTGCATGTGATATTGAAATATTGCAAGGGGCTATATGTGAATGTTTGTTAATTAAAGTAATTAACAAAATTCTGAATAAATTGAATAAAAGAGTTTTTATTAAATGAGAGAGCATTAAATTTGGAGAAACTTAATGCATTTAAAGTGGAGACTTTAAAAGGGAATGTGAAGAGGCATTTTAATGTGGAGGAGTTACCACCACATGAATGGGGGAGGTGAGGGGTCACCCCCCCCCCCATGCACCGGCCATGGAGAGAGGGGGCACCCCCTCCTCCTCCTATAAAAGGCCATCCATTCCTCCTTCATCCTCACACCTCCTTGTGAAGGATCTCTCTCCCCCTCTAGAATTATTCCCCCATGGTCTCGGATTAGCGAGATACATGTTCCCGGTGGCATTTCGGAAGGAGTTGTTGCTCGCTGGATCGCTGGAGCGAGGAGGTGGAGGTTGTCCGGTGGCTTGAACGTGTGTGCGAGTGCGGATGCGCTGCTGAGTTGCGCCGCTCAGACTTCCTCATGATCTTGAGATCGGCAAGTGTACGACTACATCAACCACGAGTTCCTACTCGTTAACAAAGCTCGTTGTCTTCGAGGGTAAGTTCTCTATGGATGCATGTCCACCCGTTTGCTTTGTACCTAGTAGATAGATCTTGGCGTGTAGTTCACACCGTAGGAAATTTTTTGTTTTCTATGCTGCGGACCCAACTGTGGTATCAGAGCCTGATCTATGCGTAGGTGCTTTGCACGGGTAGTACACATATGTTTATATGTGGGCGATGATGATCATGTTATTGCATCTTCTATGTACTTTGGTATTGGTGGCATAGTGGGATGAAGCGGCCCGGACCAACCTTACATGTCATCGTACATGAGACCGGTTCCACGATCGACATGCAACTTGTTTTGCATAAGTGGTGGCGGTGTCTGTCTCTCTCCTACTATAGTCAATATCTGATTTACAACGAGTTGCTAATAACTTGGTTATCCTCGTTGTGGTTCATGTTCGTAGGTTAGACAGTTCTATCTCCGAAGCCCTAAGCCACGTAAAACTTGCAATTGATAAATTAGAGGCGCCTAGTTTAGATCGTTCTTTGGGCTAGTGTTTTGATATGGTATTGTTGTAAGTAGATGTATGATAGATACTCTTACAACTCACTTAACGTGTAAGTTCCATAGACCTTGGCCTTACACACAAAGGAATGATAGAGATCATACCACGATGCAAATGATAGAGATCAAATGCATGGACCATGTCATCTCACTTCACACATTAGATGTTAGCATCTTATACTGCTAGTTTGGCGTGTTTGGTAGCATTATAAGATGATCCCTCATTTAGATATCAAGATAAAATGTGTTCTTCCTTAAGTATGCACCGTTTTGTGGATCGTGTTTTGAGGCATCACGTGATGATCGGGTGTTTTCAACTCTACGCTTTCATACAACGGGTGTAAGACAGTTTTACACACGCAAATACTAAGGTTCTTACTTGACGAGCCTAGCATGTACAGACATGGCCTCGGAACACAGACCGAAAGGCTAAGCATGAGTCATATAGTTGATATGATGCCCATATAGATGCTCGCCTTTGAAGCTACACCGACTCACGTGATGATCGGACTTGGTGTAGTGGATTTGATTCATGTAATCACCAAAAGGACACGAGGGATGTCGTTTTTGAGTGGGAGTTCATTAGTAATTTGGATTAGTCGAACTCAATCTATCATAAAAATAGTCTAAATATACTTTACAAATTCTGTTGTAGATGGCACCACCTGCTTTTAATTTCAATGTGTTCATGGAGAAAGAGAAACTTGCTGCGAATGGTAGCAACTTCACCAACTGGGCTATAAATTTGAGGATTCTCCTCACTGCTCCACAAAAGAAATATGTGCTAGATGCTCCGCTAGGCCCCCCACCAGCTCCTGATGCCCCTGACGAGGAAAAGAACGTCTATATATCTCGTCAGGAGGACCACAACTTAGTTCATTGCGGCATACTATATGGGCTAGAGCCAGAACTTCGAAAGCGTTTCGAAAATGGCAATGCCTTTGATAACATGGGATAATTGAAAATGATTTTCGATACCCATGCTGCCGTAGAGAGTTATAATGCTATAGAAAAGTTCTTTAGCTGCATGATGGAGGAAAACAGCTTCGTGAGCACGCATCAAAATGTCCAGGCACGCCGATAAGCTTGTGTCCTTGGGAATAACAATTCCATTGACTTAGGCATACATCGTGTTCTCCAATCTCCACCTAGCTACAAGAGCTTCGTGATGAACTATAATATGCGGCATGAAGAAGTCTCTTCCCGAGCTTCATCAATGCTTAAGACTGCAGAAGTGGAGATTAGGAAAGAACATCAAGTGTTGATGATCAATAGGACCATCGGTTTCAAGAAGGACAAGAAAGGCAAGCACAAGGGAAAGAAGGGTGGCAAGTCTATTGCCACGCCTGAAAAGAAACCCCGAGATGTCCCTAAGTCTGACACCGAGTGCTACTATTGCAAGGATCGCCATTGAAGCGAATCGCCAAGTATTTTGGCGGACAAGAAGTACGCAAGGCAAACAAAGGTATATGTGATATACATGTTATTGATGTGTACTTGACTAGTACTCATGATAGCACCGGTATTTGATACGGATCGGTTGCTAATATATGTAAATCGTTCGTGGCGGAACAAGCGACAACTAGCAAGGGATGAGGTCACGATGCGGGTCGCCAATGGATCAAGAGTTGATGTGATCGCCGTCGGAACGTTGCCTCTCCATATACCATCGGGATTAGTTATAAACCTAAATAATTGTTATTTGGTGCCTGCACTGAGCATGAACATTGTATCCGGATCGTGTTTGATGCAAAGTGGTTATTCATTTAAGTCTGAAAACAATGGTTGTTCGATTTATATGAATAATATCTTTTATGGTCATGCACCTATGTTGAATGGTTTATTTCTGTTGGATCTCGATAGCAGTATTACGCATATTCATAATATTGATGCTAAAAGGATTAAACTTGATAATGATATATCTACATATATGTGGCACTACCGTCTAGGTCATATTGGCGTTAAACGCATGAAGAAGCTCCATTCTGATGGACTTTTGGAATCACTTGATTTTGAATCATTTGATACATGTGAGCCATGCCTTATGGGCAAGATGACTAGAACGCCATTTTCCGGTTCAATGGAACGGGCGACAGATCTATTGGAAATCATACATACTGATGTGTGTGGACCAATGAGTGTGTCGGCGCGAGGTGGATATCGTTATTTTGTTACTTTCACGGATGATTTGAGTAGATATGGGAATATCTATTTGATGAAACACAAGTATGAAACTTTTGAAAAGTTCAAGGAATTTCAGAATGAAGTGCAAAATCATCGTAATAGAAAGATCAAATTTCTATGGTCTGACCGTGGAGGAGAGTATCTAAGTTACGAGTTTACAACACATATGAAAGACTGTGGAATAGTTTCACAACTCACGCCTGCCGGAACACCACAACGTAATGGTGTGTCGGAGCATCGTAATCATACCTTATTGGATATGGTTCGATCTATGATGTCTCTGACTGACTTACCTCTGTCATTTTGGGGTTATGCACTGGAAACAGCTACATTCACTTTAAATCGGGCACCATCTAAATCCGTTGAAAAGACACCGTATGAATTATGGTTTGGAAACAAACCTAAGCTGTCATTTCTTAAGGTTTGGGGATGCGATGTTTATGTGAAGAAACTTCAACCGGATAAACTCAAACCCAAAGCGGAAAAATGCGTCTTCATAGGATACCCTAAGGAAACGATTGGGTATACCTTCTATCACAGATCCGAGGGCAAGGTCTTTGTTGCCAAGAATGGATCCTTTCTTGAGAAGGAGTTTCTCGCGAAAGGTGTGAGTAGTCGGAAGGTAGAACTCGAAGAGGTTATTGAACCTTCTCTTCATGAAATGGCGAGTAGCACAGCACCGGAAGTTGTTTCGGGGTTGACTTCACCTAATGAAGAGAGAGCTAATGATATTTATCATGAAACTCCGAAAGAGGACACTACCGAACCTCGCAGGTCAAGCAGGACATGTGCAGCTCCTGAACTGTACGGCAATCCTGTTATGAATTTCATGGTTGATGAAATGGATGACCCTGCGACGTATGAAGAAGCGATGATGAGCCTGGATTCCAACAAATGGCTAGAAGCCATGAAATCCGAGATGGAATCCATGTACGAAAACCAGGTTTGGACCTTGGTGGACTTACCTCACGACCGAAAGGCCGTTGAGAATAAATGGATTTTCAAAAGGAAAACTGA
Source organism: Avena insularis (assembly GCA_023614405.1). Lineage (NCBI taxonomy): Eukaryota > Viridiplantae > Streptophyta > Magnoliopsida > Poales > Poaceae > Avena > Avena insularis. Next base: position 73,835,851 of record CM042692.1, on the reverse strand, counting down.
TGCTGATGGTAATGTGACCATCTATAAGGCTCGACTTGTCGCAAAGGGGTTTCGACAAATTCAAGGAGTTGACTACGATGAGACATTCTCTCCCATAGCGATGCTTAAGTTGGTTAGGATTATGTTAGCAATTGCTGCATATTTCGATTATGAAATATGGCAGATGGATGTCAAAACTGCGCTCCTCAATGGTAAGATTGAAGAAGAGTTGTATATGATACAACCTAAGGGTTTTGTCGATCCTAAGGATGCTAATAAGGTGTGCAAACTTCAGCGATCCATCTATGGACTGAAGCAAGCATCACGGAGTTGGAATCTCCGCTTTGATGAGGTGATCAAAGAGTTTGGATTTGTCCAAACTTATGGAGAGGCTTGTATTTACAAGAAAGTGAGTGGGAGCAATGTGGCATTTCTGATATTATATGTGGATGACATATTATTGATTGGAAATGATTTAGATCTTTTAAACAGTGTTAATAGTTATCTAAACAGCAAATTTTCGATGAAGGACCTTGGTGAAGCTTCATATATATTAGGCATTAAAATCTATAGAGATAGATCAAGACGCCTAATTGGGCTATCGCAGAGTACATACCTTGATAAGATATTAAAGAAGTTTAATATGGACGGAAGTAAGAAGGCGTTCTTACCTATGTTGCAAGGCAAGACATTGAGTAAGACTCAAAGTCCGGCTACGGCGGAAGAAAGAGAGATAATGGATAGGATCCCCTATGCCTCAGCCATAGGCTCTATATTGTATGCCATGCTATGTACAAGACCGGATGTGGCACATGCTATTAGTTTGACTAGTAGGTACCAATCTGATCCAGGTTCGGAACACTGGATAGCGGTCAAGAATATCCTTAAGTACTTGAGAATAACTAAGGATATGTTTCTTATATACGGAGGTGAAGAAGAGCTAGTCGCTAAGTGTTATGTCGATGCTAGCTTTGACACTGATCCGGATGACTCTAAGTCTCAATCCGGATATGTATTTGAACGGAGCAGTAGTTAGTTGGAGGAGCTCCAAACAACCTGTGGTGGCTGGATCAACAACGGAGGCGGAATATGTTGTTGCTTCAGAAGCGGCGGAGGAAGCAGTTTGGATGAAAGAGTTCATAACAAAACTGGGTGTGGTTCCCAGTGTGTCGGACCAGATGGTGATCTATTGTGACAACAATGGAGCCATAGCCAACGCCAAGGAACCAAGGTCTCACAAGAATTCCAAGCATATTAAGCGCCGGTTTCACTCCATCCGCGAGCATGTCAAAGATGGAGATATAAAGATTTGTAAAGTGCACACAGACCTAAATGTAGCAGATCCGTTGACTAAAGTACTCCCTAGGGCAAAATATGATCAACACCAGAACTCCATGGGTGTTAGATTTATCACTATGTGAACTAGATTATTGTCTCTAGTGCAAGTGGGAGACTGAAGGAAATATGCCCTGAGAGGCAATAATAAAGTTGTTATTATGTATTCCTTGTATATGATAGATGTTTATTTTGCATGCTATAATTGTATTGATAGGAAACATCAATACATGTGTGTTTAATAAACAAAAATAGTTCCTAGTCATGCCTCTCTTATAGACTAGCTTGTTGATTAACAGGATGATCAAGGTTTCCTGATCATGGACATTGGATGTTGTTAATAACAAGGTCACACCATTGGTGGAATGATGTGATGAACATTCATACGAAGTATAGAATTACGATCAAGTCATTGTGTTTATATTGCTATAACATCATACGAAGTAATCTTTATCCTTAGACCATGAGATCATGTTAATTGCTGACACCGGAAGAGTATCTTGATAACATCAAACGTCACACCGTAACAGGGTGACTATAAAGATGGGTTCAGTGCTACGAAGGTGTTATGTTGAGGCTCATGGATCAAGAGTGGAATTTGTCAATCCAGATGACGGATAGATATACTCTGGGCCCTCTCGGTGATATCACATTAGGATAGCTTGCAAGCAAGTGATGTGATCACTAGAATGTTATATCATGGGAACAAGAAAAGAGTGCATGTCGGTAACGAGATCAAACTAGGTATGGAGATACCGATGATCGAATATCGGACATGTAATATATCGAGAGACAAAGGGATTTAGTTACAAGCGTTAAAGGTTCTCACGATCACAGGAGTCATCGTTGAATGTGTAGGAGTGATGGGATCTCGTGTCCCATTGATTATTGATCGGAGAAGGGTCTCGATCATGTCTGCATTATTCGTGAACCGTAGGGTGGCACACTTAAGAGTTACAGACACCATTTTGGAGCACATATGTTTAGAAAAAGAATTGCAAAGCGCAAGAATTGTTTCAATAGAAACCGGAAATTGTTTCGGGTGAAATTGCAGAAGGTGGTTCTGCATGTGATATTGAAATATTGCAAGGGGCTATATTCGAATGTTTGTTAATTAAAGTAATTAACAAAATTCTGAATAAATTTAATAAAAGAGATTTTATTAAATGAGAGAGCATTTAATTTGGAGAAACTTAATGCATCTAAAGTGGAGACTTTAAAAGGGAATGTGAAGAGGCATTTGAATGTGGAGGAGTTACCACCACATGAATGGGGGAGGTGAGGGGTCACCCTCCCCATGCGCCGGCCATGGAGAGAGGGGGCACCCCCCCTCCTCCTATAAAAGGCCATCCATTCCTCCTTCATCCTCACACCTCCTTGTGAAGGATCTCTCTCCCCCTCTAGAATTATTCCCCCATGGTCTCGGATTAGCGAGATACATGTTCCAGTGGCATTTAAATGCTGAAGGAGTTGCTGCTTCCTGGATCGCTGGGCGAGGAGGTGGAGGTTGTCCGTGGCTTGAACATGTGTGCGAGTGCGGATCGTTGCTGAGTTCTTGCGCCGGACTTCCTCACGATCTTGAGATCGGTAAGTGTACGACTACATCAACCACGAGTTCCTACTCGTTAACAAAGCTTGTTGTATTCGAGGGTAAGTTCTCTATGGATGCATGTCCACCCATTTGCTTTGTACCTAGTAGATAGATCTTGGCGTGTAGTTCACACCGTAGGAAATTTTTTGTTTTCTATGCTGCGGACCCAACAATTAAAGCTGCAGATGTCAAGTATTTACCTCCTATAGAAGAATTATGTAAGCCTATTCCCTACTCATCCACTATTGAGGTACACTCTCTCCAACACTTTGATGAAGGTCATATGCCTTACTCTAAACCTCCTGATCAATGCTTAGAAGAATTCGATATCTTTATTGTTAAGCAAGATAACTTTAATAAAAGGGTGCAAAATCATCTAATGGAAAACACTAGAGCTATTGTTGAGCTGAAAGATATTGTGGAAAGAACCTCTAATGATGTTAAAATGATTGTTAAACACTTTCAAATGGTTCAAACTCAAATAGATCAACTCATTAAAGTGCAAAACGACTTGCTAGTTAATGCTGCTAAAGAAAAACATGCTTATGAAATCAGAACTAGAAGTGGTGCTGCTACCCAGGATCCTCTATATCCTGAGGGGCATCCCAAAAGAATTGAGCAAGATTCTCAACAAGCTGAAAATAGTGGTTCTACTTGTAAGAAAAGGAAAAAAGAAACATAAAACTGTTGTAGAACCCCCTGAACCTGCTATGGATCCTAATAGTATATCTATCTCTGATGCTGAAACTAAAAGTGGTAATGAAGAAAATGAAGAGCCTAATCAAGAAAAAGTTGAAGAAGAACCTGAAAACCACACTAAGAATACTAAATACACTAAAGAAGATTTTATTGCTAAGAAACATGGTAGTGAAAGAGAACCTTGGGTCCAAAAACCTATGCCTTTCCCTGATAAGAAACACAAGTCAAAGGAAGATGAACACTATAATAAGTTTTGTGAGTGGATGAAGCCTTTATTCTTGCAAATTCCTTTGACTGATGCTATTAAATTGCCTCCTTCCTCAAAGTATATGAAGGACATTGTCTTGAATAAAAGGAAGATCCCTAATGAAGAAATCTCTACTTTGCTTTCTAATTATTGTTTCAATGGTAAGGTTCCTAAGAAACTTGGAGACCCAGGGATTCCAACTATCCCTTGCTCTATTAAGAACAGTTATGTTAGAACTGCTTTGTGTGATTTGGGAGCTGGAGTTAGTGTTATGCCTTTCTCTCTCTCTACAAGAGGCTTCAGCTTGAAAAATTGATACCAACTGATATATCTTTGCAAATGGCTGATAAATCTACCACAATTCCTGTGGGTATATGTGAGGATGTACCTGTTCAGGTGGCTCACAATTGCTTGATATTAACTGATTTTGTTGTGCTTGAAATGCCCGAAGATGATAATATGTCTATTATTCTCGGGAGACCCTTTCTTAATACTGCAGGAGCTGTTATTAATTGTAATCAAGGAAAGGTGACCTTCAATGTTAATGACAAGGAACATACTGTTTATTTCCCCAAGAAGATTGAAAGGACTTATGGACTGAATTCAATTGAACATGTTGAAGGCATTCGAGTTGGAGAAATATATTGTCCCATACCAAGAGAAAATTTTGAAACTATTATAATTGGGACCACTTCTATCAAGGTTAAGGTAAGATAATCATTAGTGGAGTACAAAGTTTTGTCTCACATGCAATTGTTTTGGTAGCAAGACTTGATCAACCTTGCTAACAAAAGGATTCCATTGAACAAAACAATGTTTTCATTATGATTATCTCCGTTTATTTATATCCTTTGCATTTTAGTTTTTGCTTTCGTTTAATTTTCTTTGTGTTGTTAGTTGTTTGCATGCTAGAACTTCTGTAGTTCTAGCCTTGTTTTGTCCTTGCATCATGTTTCCAAAAAAATCATGCATCAGAAAAATCATTCTTCTATTTCTGAAAAAGCCCAAAAATAAAGTGTCTCGAAAAATTCCAGAAAATTCATATTAAATTTTTATGTGAAAAAAGGGGCAGAGGAGTACATGGTAGGTACCAGGGGGGACCACCAGGCAGGCACACCATGTGGTGGCATGGCCAGCCCTGGGTGGCGCCATGCCCTGGTGTGGGCGACCCCTGGCCCCCCACTACCTCTCTCACCTGCCACTTTCTTCTCTCTCCCGAGTAAGCTCCAGTTCATAGCTCAAAATCGCGTTCTTTCTGTGGTTGCTCTCGATTGCTTCGATCTCTTTGCTCAGCCCATCTTTCTTGTTGAAATTTGGAGCAATTGTTCCTTGGTATGTGACTCCTCTCCTTGTCCAAGTAGATTTGTGTTTAGTGGTTTATATGTTGAGTATTCTGCTACTATAGGTGACTAGTTATGAGAGCTTGTAAGCTTTTTTGATGCTTAGAGATATAGTTTTGATGCATGTTTAGGCCTATTGCAAGTCCCTATGAGTAGAATCCTTCATTATATTTACTTTGCAATCACTTGTTTAATAGGTGTTTAAATTTCAGAATACCAAGCATGAACAACCACACTTTTGGAGAGATATTTGAGAGTGATGCACCTAGGAGGACAAGGCCCTCAAGAACAGCCTCTCAAGCTAGGCCTTCATACAATGAAGATCTCATTGCAACTCGTATTGGTAGTGAAAGGGATGATGGGGATGCTCACCCATCCTCTTTTCCTTGTTTTACTTTCTTGCAAGCTGCAGGTATTCTTGATGATTTCTTGCTACTGATTGAGAGGGTTGGTTTGACCTCTTATATGCAACATGAGAGTGCACAATACGCTATGCTCACCAAAACTTTTGTTGAGAGCTTCTCATTTACTAACACATCCTATCATTCCACTGTCTCCTTTAAAATCTATGATATGCCCTTCACCATGCCTTTGGAGAGATTTTGCAGTATTGTAGGTGTGCGTATGACAGGGACTGTGAAGAAAATTCAAGGGAGACCCGCTGATTTGTTGGAGCTTTATCGAGGGGTGACCAATGATGATGATCGCGTGGCGCAGCGCGGAAAGATAATAAATATCCAACTCCCTGCTCTTAGATACTTTGCATACTATCTTGCCACTAGTGTATTGGGTAGGGAGAACACTAGTAATATCTCCAACTATCACTTAGCTTTCCTTGCTGCTGCGCTCAATAATGATACTCGGTACAATCTTGGCTCGCTTATTGCTCGACGCCTAGCTACTAGGGGGCCTATCTATGGGGGCATCATTGCTTCACGTATAGTCGATGCATTAGATCTTTCAGTGACTCCTGATGATGCTATGCTAGCACCACTGAGGCTCGACCTTGTTGCCATGAAAACTCATCACTTTATCACTGCTACCTCTTATTTGAACAATCTAGTATATAGGATGCTTTTCACAGACGGGGATGAGAGGGAGATCCTCTTGCCACAGCCTGCTTTGTTTAGTGTTGACAGGAGACCGTGGTCGCGCTCCAAGGAGGAGGTGGACGAGCAGCTTCGCTTGTTGGGTTTCCACGAGCAGCACCAGGAGGATGCACCCTCCTATGATTACTCCGCATAATACGGAGGGGCGTACTCGGGCTCGCACCAGGACGAGGGTACCTCCTCGTCGTACCCTAGTGACACTTCATCCTGGCCAGCTTGGGATTGATACCCACTTAGGCCAAAAGCCTAAGCTTGGGGGGAGGTACGCCGACACCGCACTCATCTCCATATCATGATGCGTCGGTACTTTGTATATTCATGTTTTCGTTCTCTTTTTTAGTTTTCGTTCTTCTTTGCTTTTGCTTTCTAAAAACACAAAAAGACCAAAAATATTTTTGTTGTTTCTCTTTGGTTTGCTTCTTCTTTTTGCCTTGGTTTGCTTTTTCCTTTTCGCTTTGTTTGAACTATTCGAAAAACCCAAAAAGATTTTGCTTTGCTTGTTTTTCTCTTTTGGTTCTTATTTAAAAATCGAAAACACCAAAAATATTTGTCGTTCTTCTTTGGTTTTTGCAAGTTTGCTACAGGGTTCGGCAGTTCTCAGTGGATTATTGGTTTCATATTATTATTCAAGACACACAAGTGAAGAGCAATAGTGAGGATCAATGACAACTTGAGGCATGGTAAGAGGCTGGTAACGAACTCTATTTGTTTTCATTTTTGTACATATACTCATCACTGTGGGCGTGCTTAGTCTGTTCATGTAGGGTGTATGTTATCTTTGGATGCTTAGTAGTTCTTGCTTTCTTGTGATTAGCTCCAGCCCGCTAATAGTTTGTAGCATGTCTCATGAATGTTTGCTTGCATTACTCTATTCATAAATTGGTATGACACCGTGGTATCCTCCTCTGAATGTTTCATTTGAATTGACTTGGCACATGCTCATGCATGCACATGACTGTGATAATTAGTTAAGCCTTGATGAATTATTTTGCCTTAAGGATCTTGAATCACTTTCATGCCATGAGTAGTCTTGTTTTGTTGCAAGCATGATAATGACAGCTATTGCTCTCTCGTTTGTCGCTCCCTTACTATTGCTACCCTTCACTTCCACTGAGTGTTTTACTCATGTTTCCAACTCCCTAAACCAAATATTTCCAAAGTGTCCACCATACCTACCCATTAGCATCATTTGCTACCTCCGTGCATATTCAATATGCCTTGTTTTCTTCCGAATAAAATGTTGCTTGTTATGACAAAGTTAGTTAGTAAAGCTCTCACGAACTTGACGGCACACTTTATTTTCTTGCACTTAATAAACATGAACCATTGCGTCCTTCTTTGTTGCGCATATGCTTGCGCTTTATGAGTTGAAGTTAGCAGAACCATGTATCATGGGGACCGCTTTCAACGCTTCATAGGTACTTTGTACCTAGTTGATATCATGTTCTTTTGCTTATGGATCCCGGCGGTGTGAAATAAAAGTGGAACTTGTAAGATCATGGAGTTTGTATGTATGTTAGAGAAACGCCTGGGCTGCTAGCCTAAGCCATGCCTAATCATGGTGGAAACTTGCAGCATAACCGTAATGAGCATTCTATGAAGGATCCTCAATAAAAATCTATGCACATAGTAAATAAAAAGATCGCTGAGATGCTCATTGTCTGCTTGCCTTGTCATTTTGATTATGGGATAGCTCTTGTGTCATATGCAAGGGGTACAACGTTGGCGGTTCTCCATGATGTGTATGTACTTACAGTGACAAGAGCTTACTTGTGACTGAAGTTGAGTAGCATGAGGATCGGTCTTCGTAAGTAAGGGGCATGAGACTTCAATTTATAACTTGTCAAGCATATCCTCTTAGTTGTGTCACTTTCACCTTAACCACATTAAAGATGCTTATGATAGGGGCAATGAGAGCTCAAAGCTAACAAGTACCATACTTTCAGCATTTGGAAGCCTTTCAAATTATTCAAAACCTTTTCTTCTACTTGTTGAGTCTCCACTTATTCTTTGAGCACGTTCTTGAGAGCATAGTTGTCATCCTTTGTGTTTGTTCCAATACTTGATTATTTGTGTTGTGACTTTGATGCTTGTATCTTAGATATCTTTACTTCTAGTCATCACTTGAACTTCAGAGGTGCCTTGGCATTCATAATCAAAGGCAAGCGAGATACCACTCTATCATACCTTTGTATGAGCATTATAATGTTGCTTATGTTTGTGCCTCATGCTACTTATTATTCTTGAGTTGGAATCTCTTCATAGCTTGCAATGACTATTAAGTAGACTCAGCTGCATACTCTTTATTATGAATTGTCTAAGTAGTTGATCACATTGCTGAGAATATTTACATCATATGAAGCAAATGTGTTTGTGAAAGTTCTTTTATCGCACTCACTTTTCAACTGAATTGCTTGAGGACAAGCAATAAGCTAAGCTTGGGGGGAGTTGATACGTCCAAAACGTATCTACTTTCCCGAACACTTTTGCTATTGTTTCTCCTCTATACTTGTGTGATTTGGATGCAACTAATGCGAATTGACGCTGTTTTCAGCAGAATTGCCTTGGTGTCTACTTTTTGTGCAGAAAATCAACTATCAGGAAAAATCTCGGAAAATATGCCAAAAATCCTATTTCACCCGAAGAATCCAGGAGCCAGAATACGAGACGGAGAAGAGCCAGGGGGTGGCCACACCACCTGCTGGCGCTGCTAGGTTGTGCCGCGCCCGGGCTGGTGGGCCCCCAATTACCCTCGGCCTCTCTCTTCACCTATAAGGAGCCTTCTAACCTAAAAACTTCGGGGGGGTCGAAGTTTTTCCAAAAGGAGTTCCGCTGCGCCGCCACCACCAGATTCCACGAAACAGCACCAGAAACTCCGTTCGGCACCTCACGGACGGGAATTGGAGGAAATCATCGCCATCATCATCACCATCGCTTCTCCATCGACCATCCATGTTTCCCCCATCTATGAGTGAGTAATCCCCCGTTGTAGGCTATGGGGATGGTAGGGATTAGATGAGATCGTTCATGTAATGGCATCAGATTGTTAGGGCATGGTGCCTAGTATCTGTTATTAGTGCTTTATGACTTCGTTGCGACTTGTTGTGCTTAATGCTTGTCACTAGGGCCCGAGTGCCATGATTTTAGATCTGAACATGTTATTGATTCATTATGATAGTATTGTTCTTGGACTTATCTACAAGTTGTATACACATGTCGTTGTCCGGAACCTATGGCCCCGAAGTGATAGAAATCAGGATAACCGGAAGGGAAAGGCTTTGATGTGAGGATCACATGTGTTCACGGAGTGTTAACACTTTGCTCCAGTGCTCTATTAAAAGGAGCACCTTAATTGTCAGTAGTTCCCTAGGGGCCCCGCTGCAAACGGGCTGGCAGGACAAAAGATGTTATGCAAGTTCTCACTGCGAGCACGTATGACTATATATGGAACACATGCCTAGGATTGTCTAATACTTGGATGCTTTATCTTATTTATCTGCAATTGCCCTATGTTCTGATTGCTATGTTAATTGTCTTGTCCATGCAACGCCCGTCCATCCATCACTATGCCTACCGCACTCGAATCCCACTGTTTACTGCTTTTGTTACTATTGTCTTTGCTTTGCTACTGCTGTTGCTTTACTTTTCCTACTACAAAACTGTTGCTACTGATAAACTGTTGTGAGCAAGATTGTTTCCAGGTGCAGCTGAATTGACAACTCAGTTGTTAAGGCTGATAAATATTCTTTAGCTCCCCTTGTGTCGAATCAATAAATTGGGTTTCACTTCCCTCGAAAATACTGCGATACACCCCCTATACTTATGGTTCATCAATTCCACACATAGATGTTTGTATTTCTCTCTTGTTGATGATGGATTACAAGGGCTCCTCGAGATGTTCGTGGGAAGGAGTCTATTGCACTTACTACCTCACTAGAGTTCTCCATTAGTATAAATGACAAACCTCCTCCATGGAGGTCCTGCCCCTCCTTATATAGGGGGGTCTAGGTTATAACTTAGGGCATACATGGAGGCATATTCTTCGAACATGCTCCTCGGTAAAGTAAGATGCCTCTTTTACACTTTAATGATCTAGTTCGGACTTCAGGCGTAAGCCTCCCTAAGCCCCTCTCCAGCGTGCCATCATCCGACATTGGTTGCGTCAGCCGACATTGGCTATGTCACCCTTGTTGGCCACCTCCCGTTGGTTCTTCCCTCTATCCGCTTCTCTCACGCTATAGTGTATAGAGACCACCTTTTGACCAGGGAGATTCCTTCCTTTTCTTATAAGCCAAGTGATAACCCGGCTAGCGTCTGGCTAACTCGGCCATGAGGGTACCTACAAACAAGTTACAAAAGGCTAGCCGACATATGTTATATGTCGGTCGGGACTGGGTCAGGCGAATATCCTTCAGGCCGGGTCACTTCATAAGTCAGCCTACCTTGCGGTGACTCGGCCAGCTTATGTTTTGACCTTGCCGTACCTCGGCTAATATGGCCTTTATACCCCGGCGTCACCCTACTCGGGGGTATCCCCCCAACATGTTGTCTCCTTCATTTCTGACTAGCCTAGAACGTGTGTTCAGCCCCCTCTCGACCTCAGGGCTTGTCGGACCCTTTGTTCTATCGCGAGATGCGAGTCTTCAACAAATTTTGAAATATTAAACCAACCATGTTTGAATTATTGAAGAGAGGGAATAAAATGACTTTCCTAATTATGGTGGTAATATTTGAATATGATTTATTTCACTTTAAAGTCCATTCGAATTTATGGATTTATAAAACATTGCCCATTTGATTTGGATGAGAGAAGATAACATGACTTATTTATTTTATTTTCATTTCCATTTAAGGCTTTATAAAACCTTATATTCTTTTGTTAAGACCTAAGTGGCCATATAGGAAAAAAGGCTTGGATTGAGTTTTATTTTTGGTATTAGTGTGAAAGTTTGCAAAAAAATAAAATCATGAAGCATTCACGAGCATTGCATTGCATCTATGCAAAATTTTCAAAAATTGAATTCAAACCCTAGTTTCAAAATCCTATATTTGAATTGCTAATATATTCCTACAAGGAATATATAGGGATTTATAAAATCCACTTTTTTCAAACTAGTGAAAAGGTTACAAAAAAGATTCTACAATAATCTATTGAATTCTAGAAAATATTAGAAATAAGAATCATGTCATTTAGAGTTTATATGAAAAAGATATGAAGAAAATACTAAAATAGAAAAAGAATAAAAGAAAAAAACTAGATGGGCCGGCTCAACTAGACCCACCAACCTATCAGCCCATGGGAAGACTTGATCAACGCGTGAGGTGCTTCAAAAAGCGTGGGAAAATTGGTTTTTCAAACCTATATGTATTCAATCTCACTTATCTTTAGATCTACAACTCTGAATCGAGTTCCATTTGTTTCTACTAGTTTCCTACTTCAAGATCTATGTTTCCATCATCCTAAAACTCTATATAAATTTACAAAGATGCAACTATATCACTTTTTATTCTCGAAATCCTGAATCTACACCTTTCAAATCATATTTTGTTTCTTAACCATCTAAACTTCATCGTTTTCCTTCGCCTCCAACACAAAAGTTGTAGATCTCGTCAAAATCTTTCAATCCTGGCAAACCATACCTCTTTTTATCCACCAGAGCTAGAGAATTTCGCAATATTTCAAATCTAACGGCGTAAATCCAAGATGTAGTCGTGCTCATTTCTTCAAATCTAAATTCCTTTGGTGAAAAGGTAGATCTAATGATTCCCCACAACTTTCATGTTGGAAGTTTTCAAGTTGATCTATGGATTTGTCTCTCTAACACTGATCTATTTATAATCTATTCTGAGCCAAAGTCGAGCTCATCTCGAGCCAACTTCCTCTTTTAGCCATCGGATCTCATCCCGATGGTCGAGATCCAATCGAACCGGTACTAGTCACTTCGCACACACCACGTCATCGTCCCAGCCACTGCTCGGTCAGCAACAACGTCGGCAACGAAATACAGTTAGAACAACCAACAATCTATTTAAATTTAAAAAGTGAGAAAATTGGTTAATCTTGCAAAATTCAAAATAAAATATTTACAACTCCAACTTTAGCAAATAATATACCGATAGAAATATAATGTTATGTAGAACATTATTAAAAGAGTAGATCTAACTTTTACGGTACAGTTTTCGGTTAATAATTTAATTGGTTTAGTAGACTTTTAAAATTATTTATTTTATAGAAAAATAAATATAGATACGAAAAGTTTAAATAAGATGTATATGGATTCCTAGTTTACTGTTGGACATTAATCAGGTCTTAGATATAAATTTTGACGTAGAATTTTTTTGAAATGATTTAAACGCCTTAATTAGTATTTAAATCATTTAAAATTATCCACAGCTCCCAAATTAGTGAAACCAATTGATACGGTTGCTTTTTGAAAATACATACATAGAAATTGCAAACAAAATAATTGGGTATAATTAAAACATTTTTTTTTGCAAAAAGCTATAAGCCCATTGCAATTGTAATTAAATCACAGAAAAAGATTTATCACTCCATTTTAGTCAAATCCAATTGATACTATCTATAAATTGTCTGCTAGTATTTAATTCATAATTTAATACGACAGAAAGATCAGAATTTCAATTAAAGTGAATAAAACCCTATTTAAATTTATATAGTTTTCATAATAAATGTTTTATTGCATTAAATCTTTTACATATGCATCATGTGATATGATAACATCTAGAGAACTAAATACAACTATTGTGACATTAAATCATCATACAAGTATTTGATCATCATCGTTTTATTGTATTGTTGTATTGTTGCAATGTTTTGAATGGTGTGTTGTTGTGCTTTGTTTCAAATGTTAGATTGCGAGGAGTGCAACTACTATGATCGCAACTATTATGATTGCGAGTAGTGTGATTGTGACGAGTGCAGCCATTATAATTGTGAGGATTATCTAAACAACTACATCTACAAAAGACAGGTGGTGCTATCTTGGTCATAAATGTCCTACTATTTTCCTATGCATTGTAGATGTTTTCGTAGAATTGTATGTGTAGGAATTGATGTGTATAAACTATACTACGTCCCATACTATCTTCCCTGGTATTCCTTATTTATGAACCATTGTATTGGTAGATTACTTAGCTATTCTATGTAGACGCGGATGGGAATCACACCACGAAAAGTTATGTGTTTTGAAAGCTTACATTTTTCTAAATGATAAAACAACATAATTTTCATGAACCTCCTGGGTGGATTGGTTTGGTTGTAATCAGAGTGCAGACTTATGGTGGGAAATGCCGCTCAGGGCACTAAGAAAGGATTGGTTTCTTTGTTTTGTAGCTTACCTGTGCAACCACATGCCAATGAGTTATGGGTGGTTAGATGGACTTAGTAGGTTGTGGTGACTCAAACCCTACGTAGCCAAATATGTAGATAGTATAGGTTGGTATGGTGTGTGGATGGGTTTGGGAAGCTCTTCCCGAATTGTCCCATCTTGTACTTCTCCCTACCATGGCACAAAATGCATGTAGTGGTAAGAGCAGGTTGACCAGGTCACATGGGTAAAGTGTACAAACCCTTGCAAGATGTCTAATCTAAGTACTTAGCAGTATCCGCGGTTATGGACAATTTGAGCAACTGGATACTGATGCTATGACATATTTCTCACTCACCCCAATTTCTCAATTACTTAAAACTTGTTGGGTGAAGTTAATTGGGTAGGAGCACTTGGGAGTGAACCAGAGTGTCCTATTTATCATACTGAAAAACTGCTGTATTACAAATGATAGGATAAAACTACTGCTTTATGCAAATGAGACTAAACTCCACCTAGGCAAATAAGCATGTAGTTGCTAGATATTTTGTAATCCACTTTAGCCTACTTTCCATACATTCAATGTATTGACCATTCGTGGCTGCAACATTTCATGTTGTAGGTTATATCGTTTCCGAGTGATTGTTCATAGGTCGTGAAAATGCACTCAACAATTATTCGCCTATGGCACATTTGAAGGATGGAGACCTACCTTGTATTGCTTTCCGCTATAATATAATGTAAATTCTGGATCATATTTGTTATATTTATGATGCATGGTTATATTTGATATCATTTTGTAATGTGTGTGCTAGTGAACCGATCTCAGGATTAGCACTATACATAGGAACTCGGTCTTATCAGGCGAGGGTGTTACAAGATGGTATCAGAGCTGTGTGTTGACTGTAAGTTCGTGACCTTAGAAATGGATTAGAAATAGGAAGGTCGTATTAGGAGAAAATTCATATTTATTACTTACTAGAATTCTTGTAATCATTGTCTATCTTTTCTAAGATCTCTTCTTGTTCAAAACTTGTAGATATCCATTCTTTTAACTCCTACAAGAGATGGTCTACCATGAAGACTACAGGAATTGTATAATATTATTAGAAGTTTTATAGAAAACATATCCCTATATGAGATTTGGCCTGCAAGTAGAAGAACAGATAAGATGACGCAAATAAATATCTCACCAAGTTTGAGTAGATCTGGACCACCATAGTTATATCTCTTTAGGAGATGATGGTTATCGTGATAGTGTATTGCCCTTACCAACTTATGTGGTAAAGGAAATACCAGTTGATTCCTTGCTTGACCGATTGAACCTTATTGCTTGATACATTTGTTTGAAATCTTGAATTTGATGCTATCGTGATTTAAATTGCATTGTTGGTGTTTAATGTTGCTTTGAGTGTTGTGTGATCATGTTAGTATAAGTATAATGTTTCCCCTAGACCTCTAACTCATGTTGTGAGGAGTGCAACTATAATGATTATAACTACCATGATTTCAACAAGCGTATGAACAACTTCATCAACTAAAGACAAGTGGTGTTATCTTGGTCATAAATATCATATTATTTTCCTATGCATTGTAGATGTTTTTGTAGAATTGCATGTGTAGGAATTGATGTGTATATGCTATGCTATATCCCATGTTATTACCTAGTATTCCTTGTTTATGAGCCATCACATTGGTAGATTGCTTAGCTATCTTATATAGACGAGGATGGGAACCACAACATGAAAACTTATGTGTTTTGAAAGCTTATATTTTGCTAAATGATAAAACAACATAATTTTAATGAACCACATACGCGGAATGGTTTTGATTGTCATCAGAGTGCATATTTATGATTGGTAATGCAATCAAGGGCACTAAGAAAGGATTGGTTTCATTGTTTGGCAGCTTACATGTGTAACCATGTGCCAATGAGTTATGAGTCGTTGACTGGACTTAGTAGGTTGTGGCGACTCGAACCCTATGTAGGCAGATATGTAGATAGTGTAGGTTGGTATGGTGCATGGATGAGTTCGGTGAGCTCTTCCCGAATTGTCTTGTCTTGGACTTCTCCCTACCATGGCACCAAACGAGTGTAGTGGTAAAGTGGGTTGACCAGGTCACATGGATAAAGACCTCTATAGAGGGTTATAAACTAAGTACTTAGCCATGTTCTCAATTATGGACAATTTGAGCAACTAGATTCTAGGGCTATGACATATTTCTCACTCATCCCAACTTCTCAATTACTTAAAACTTGTTGGGTAAACTTAATTAGGTAGGAGACCTAGGAGTGAACCAGCGTGTCCTATTTGTCGTATTGGAAAACTACTTTGTTACAAATATTAAGATAAAACTATTGCTCTATGCGAATGAGTGATGGTTCGATGTTGATGTAGAGCTCGTTGGGAACCCCAAGAGGAAGGTATGATGAGCACAGCAGCAAGTTTCCCTCAGTTATGAAACCAAGGTTTAATCGAACTAGTAGGAGCAAGGAAACACCTCAAAGGTGTTGCTAGCTGAGCCTTGGCAGGGCGCACTACCGGTGCTAGTAGCAACGTGGAGACCTACACAACACAACCACAAAACTTTGTCCCCAACTTGCGATGAGGTTGTCAATCTCACTGTGTTTTGCTGAAAACAAAGGATTAAACGTATCGAATGGAAGGAAGTAATAGTTTGCAGAAAGTAAACACAAAGCAGTAAACAGTTTATAGATTGTATGTAAAAGAAAAGGACCGGGATCCATAGTTCACTAGAGGTGGCTCTCCTTAGATAGATAACATGTTGGGTGAACAAATTACAGCAGGGCAATTGACAAACATCGAGAAAGCAATACATGCATATACTAATCATCTTGACTCCTTTGAGACTTGATTGGGCATTACAACATTATACATAGACCGCCATCCAACTGCATCTATGACTAATAATCCACCTTCAGGTTATCATCCGAACCCCCTCCAGTATTAACTTGCAAGCAACAGATTATTGCTTTATGAACTGCGTGTAAAGTAAACAATACAATTGTTCTATGAACAAAATATTGTTGTTTTCTCCCTAGTAGCAACAGCACATCTAGTACCTTAAATATTTCTGTCACTTCCCCAGATTACCAGAGGCATGAACCCACTATCGAGCATAAATACTAACTCTTGGAGTTGCTAGCATCTACTTGGCCAAGATAACTACTAACAATGGAAAGCATGCAAGATCACAAATAACAAAGACATGATAGAATCAATAATGAATCTGAAATAGCATCTCAATATCCATTGGATCCCCGCAAACACAACATGTAGAATTACAAATAGATGATCTTGATCATGAACGGAGCTCACAAGATCTAAACATGAAAGCACAAAGGAGGAGAACCAGACATCTAGCTACTACATGGATCCATAGTCCAAGGATGAACTACTCACGCATCACACCGGAGGCTTGCATGGTGATGAAGAAGGCCTCCAGGGTGAATTCCCCTCTCCGGCAGGGTGCCGGGAAGAGCTTCAGATCCCTCCTGATCTAGGGATGGAGATGACGACAGCTACAGACTACTTCGTGGATTTTTTGATTGGGTACTTAGGGTTTTCGTCCCAAGGGCATCTTATAGGTGGAAGGAGTGGCCGAGGGGGTACTGGGTCGGCCAGACCACCCCCTGGTGCGGGTCAGGCCTGGCCGCGTGGCCAGGTGGTGTGGCCGACCCTCGACCCTTCTCTGTCTTGTATTCTGGCATCTGATGACTTCCGGAAAAATAGGCACTTTGGCTTTTGTCCCGTCAAATTCCGAGAATATTCATTTTCTGACTTTCCTAGAACCAAAAACAGCAAAAAACAGGCAGCTGGCACTATGGCTCTTGTTAATAGGTTAGTCCAAGAAATCATATGAAAAGTACTCCAAAGTGTGGAAAAAACACAAGAAAGTGGATAAAACCAAGCATGGAACATCAAAAATTATAGATACATTTGCAATGTATCAACATCCCCAAGCTTAACTCCTGCTCGTCCTCGAGTAGGTAAGTGATAAAAAGAAAGAATAAATTTTGAGGTGACATGCACCATCAAAGACTTGATCAAAGTATTTGTAAAACATTCAAAGCTGGGATCATAGTACTTCAATCATAACATGAAAGACAAAGTTCTAGAAATAAGACAAAGAAACTATGATGCAACATGAAAAGGCACAAACAAAAGATTCATGAATAACAATGCTTTGCAAGACGTTTGTTTGTTTCACCTAAAGAAAACATAGCATAATAGTATTCAGCTTGTCCCTCATAGAGTAGAAAATATAAATGCATAGGACACCTTCAAAGTTCATAAGAGTGACTAGATACAAATAGTTTAAAACAAGCAATATCAAGGTATACATCAATCAACAAGTCTTGGGACAATGCACATAGAACTAAGAATGGTCACTATCATAAGCATCTTGAAGTGATTAAGGTTAAAGTGAACAAACTATGGTGTATATGCTTGACAAAGTATAAGTTGGAAATCTCATGTCCCTATAATACGAGGGCCGATCCTCATGCTACTCAAGTTTAGTCACCGGTAATTTCTTGTCATCGTAAGTACATGTGTATCATAGAGAACCGCCAACGGGGTACCCCTTGCCGGATGATACGGAAGAAATCCCATATCAAAATGACAAGGGAAGCAGAAAACGAGCATCTCAGCAATCTTCTTATTTACCATGGGAATATGGTGCTTTTTTCTCTCTTTCCTATTTTCATAATCTTTTTTTTTCTTTTTCTCTTTTTTCTCAATATAGGACTCTTTTTTTAAGAAGAATGCTTCATAGACAGCTCATTATGGTAACGCTGCAGGTTTCCACCATGTCAGCATGGATTAGACCAATGACTGTGCGTTTCTCTAACACATATACATAACTCCATGGACTTACAAGATCCCCTTTCATTTCACACCGACGACATCCTTACACAAAAGAGCATGATATCAACTAGGTACAAGTACCAAGTGCAATGTTGAAAGCGTTCCCCATGAAAGCATGGTTCTGCTAATTCCCAACAAATAAGTGCAAGCATATACAACATAGACGACACAATGGTTCAAGTTTATTAAGGGCAAGAAAAGTAAAGTGTGCCATCAAGTTCGTGAGAGCTTTAATCACTAGTTTTCTCATAACAAGTTTAATTTGGAAGGTAAACAAAAACATGAATATACTTGGAATAGCATAAGCTAGTAGGTAGGTATGGTGGACTCTTTGGAATAACTTGGTTTAGGGAGTTGTATGCATGAGTGGACTCATACTTGGTTGTGGAGGCTAGCAAAAGACTGGGAGCGACAAACTAAGAGAGCAATAATGGCCATAATCATGCAGAGCGACAAAACATCATTTATCAAAGCATAAAGTGATACTAAACGTTGAAAACTAAAGGATCATAAAGGCTATGGTGACTTGAGACAGTCATAACATGGTGTGAGCATGTGCCAAGTCAACCCAAATAAAGCATCAAAGGAGAATACCACTATAATATGCTTTAATATGCTAAAACAACGCATGATTCATCCAAGGCACATTAAGCAATCTCAATTGTTTATAACAAGTCATGCTACAACAAAGAATACTAAGCATAAATCCAAAACAATATCAAGCATGGCATGACAAAGCATAGGCCACAGTCAAAAACGAGCTCTTTTTACCACATAAGCATGAACTTTCCTACTCTTTTCCAAACCAAACCAAACTATTTGCAAACCAATGTATGAAAGAGGGGGTCCAACCAATTTATTCAGCAAAGTAAGCAAACAAAGCAAACGAAAAACCAAAACAAAAACGAAAAAGAAGACGCTCCAAGAACAACACAACTGTGCATGAAACAATAAAAATGAAGCGTTTGGAAGAAACCTGGGATTTTTATTGATGAAGAGGGGAATGCCTTGGGCATCCCCAAGCTTTGACGCTTGTACTTCTTGGATATTTCTTGGGGTGACACGCGTGGCATCCCCAAGCTTGAGCTTTAGTTCATCCTTCATCTCATTACTCATTCCTTCCATACACCTGAAATTTTTCCTTCATACAAAACTTCACACAATCTTTATTAGCAACATTAGTGCACTCAAGATAAATAAGTCTTAAGGTTCAGTTATAACACCAAATAAACTTTCATTATAACACTAGCTACTATATCACTTCCCTCAAAAAGCTCAATTCCCCAAATGAACTCAAAAAGGAACCAACAAGAAGTAAATGCAGAAAATGGCAGAAATCTGTCAAAACAGACCAGCAGGTAAAGACGAATTTTTTCGAAGACCTTCTGTTGCTCAAATCAAAAAGTGTTGAACAAACAAAAGTTACATAACAACCTGGGTCATAAGTAGAAAAATTCACGCCTTAAAAAGACGTTCAGAGATTTTACACGAATTTTTACGGTGAAGCGCAGAAATCTGTTTCGGGAGAGCAAGTTTCCCAATCATTACTTCTCTCTCATTAGAGGTTATTCTTGGCACAAAAAGCAAATAAAAAGGATAAGGAGCGGTTATTACTGAAGTAATAACTTTCAAGACTCATCTAAAACTTTTGGGTTATCTCCCAATGAGTACTTTTCTTTAACGCCTTTAAGTTAGGCATAAGAAGCAAGAAAGAATCAAGTGTCCTCAAATGAAGAAGCATTAAAACCAAATTTCTTGCCCTTACCTCTCTTACTTTTATTCTTAACCTTGGGGAAAATATGATTGTTTGGTGGAGAATAAAGGTGCATGGTCCCTTTCCCACATCTATTATTGCTCCAAGGAGTTCTAATAGGGACCTTCCAAGTGTAATTTGTCCTTTTCCTGCACATTCAATAACAAGATAATCAGTAGAAATCATTTTCCCAAGGATCTTTGTAAACACTCCTTTAGCTATTCCAATAGGTAATATGATAACATTATTAGCAAGTGATATTTCTTTTCCTCCTTCAGTAAGCCCCCAAAGATTCAAAGATTCATAAATATATTTGGGCCTAAGACAAAATTCAGACATGATATCACAGCGAGCTTGAAAAGTTTTAGTGTTTATCTCAATCTTTACTGTAGGGAGCCACCTTGATGGTTCAGAATTTATTGGGACATAATTGTGATGCTCCCTAAGCGTATTATAGCAATCTTTTAAGCTAGCAATGCCAGTCTCAAGAGTGTTCAATCTAGCAAATATTCTTGCGAAAGAAATATCAGTTTGGCTAGGCAAGTTGTAAGTGAGGATCAATTTCTTTATAGCATTTATAGCATCAACCTCATTACATAGGAGGAAATCTCCTCCCACAATAGCATCTAAATCATATCTATAGCAAAGAGCAATTCCAAGGTAAAAACTGCTAAGGAACAAGCTTTGAGTCATTTTAGGCTCAGTTTTTTCATGTAGATCAGAGATTCTAGACCAAGCTTCCTTAAAACTTTCCTCAGTTCCTTGTTTAAAAGTGAAAATCATTTCCTCGGGGGACATAGTGATTGGAGCAAGGCTAGACATAGTGGCAACTTGAGAAAGGAACTAATTTTTTTGTGTTTTCAAATAAGAAAGCAAACTAGTAAAACTAATTTTTTTTGTGTTTTTGATAACAAAACAAGCAAACAAAGCAAAAAGAAACTAAGAAAAACAAAAATAACAAAGTAAAGAGATTAGTTATGAGGGACTCCCCTTGTGAAGATGTCCTTGACTCCCCGGCAACGGCGCCAGAAAAGTGCTTGATGGCTCGGTGTTGATGTAGAGCTCGTTGGGAACCCCAAGAGGAAGGTATGATGAGCATTGCAGCAAGTTTCCCTCAGTTATGAAACCAAGGTTTAATCGAACCAGTAGGAGCAAGGAAACACCCCAAAGGTGTTGCTAGCTGAGCCTTGGCAGGGTGCACTACCGGTGCTAGTAGCAACGTGGAGACCTGCACAACACAACCATAGAACTTTGTCCCCAACTTGCGATGAGGTTGTCAATCTCACCATGCTTTGCGGAAAACAAAGGATTAAATGTATCGAATGGAAGGAAGTAATAGTTTGCAGAAAGTAAACACAAAGCAGTAAACAGTTTATAGATTGTATGTAAAAGAAAAGGACCAGGATCCATAGTTCACTAGAGGTGGCTCTCCTTAGATAGATACCATGCTGGGTGAACAAATTATAGCGGGGCAATTGACAAAGATCGAGAAAGCAATACATGCATATACTAATCATCTTGACTCCTTTGAGACTTGATTGGGCATTACAACATTATACATAGACCGCCATCCAACTGCATCTATGACAAATAATCCACCTTCAGGTTATCATCCGAACCCCCTCCAGTATTAAGTTGCAAGCAATAGATTATTGCTTTACGAACTGCGTGTAAAGTAAACAATATGATTGTTCTATCAACAAAAGATTGTTGTTTTCTCCCTAGTAGCAACAGCACATCTAGTACCTTAGAGATTTCTGTCACTTCCCAGTTACGGAGGCATGAACCCACTATCGAGCATAAATACTAACTCTTGGAGTTGCTAGCATCTACTTGGCCAAGATAGCTACTAACAACGTAAAGCATGCAAGATCACAAATAACAAAGACATGATAGAATCTATAATCAATCTGAAATAGCATATCAATATCCATCGGATCCTCGCAAACACAACATGCAGAATTACAAATAGATGATCTTGATCATGAACGGAGCTCACAATATCTAAACATGAAAGCACAAAGGAGGAGAACCAGCCATCTAGCTACTACATGGATCTGTAGTCCAAGGATGAACTACTCACGCATCACACCGGAGGCTTGCATGGTGATGAAGAAGGCCTCGTGGTGAATTCCCTCTCCGGAGTGCGGAAGAGCTTTAGATCCCTCCTGATCTAGGGATGGAGATGACGGTGGCTACAGACTCTTTCATGGATTTTTTGATCGGATACTTAGGGTTTTCGTCCCGAGGGCATCTTATAGGCGGAAGGAGAGGCCGAGGGGGTGTTGGGGTCGGCCAGACCACCCCCTGGCGCGGGCCGGGCCTGGTATCTGATGACTTCCGGAAAAATAGGCACTTTGGCTTTTGTCCCGTCCAATTCTGAGAATATTCATTTTCTGACTTTCCTAGAACAAAAAACAACAGAAAACAGGCAGCTGGCACTGTGGCTCTTGTTAATAGGTTAGCCCAAGAAATCATATGAAAAGTACTCCAAAGTGTGGACAAAACACAAGAAAGTGGATAAAACCAAGCATGGAACATCAAAAATTATAGATACATTTGCAATGTATCAATGAGTCTGAACTCCACGTAGCCAAATAATCATGTGGTTGCTAGGTCTATTGTAATCCACTTTACCCTACTTTCCATACATTCAATGTATTGACCATTCATGGTTGCAACTTTATATGTTGCTGGTTATTTTGTTTTTGAGTGATCGTTATAGGTCACGAGACTCCACTCAACAATTGTTTACCTGTGGCACATTTGAAGGATGGAGATCTACCTTGTATTGCTTTCCGCTGTAATAAAATGTAAATTCCAGATCATATTTGTTATATTTATGAAGCACAGTTATATTTGGTATCATTTTGTACTGTGTGGGCTAGTGAACCAATCCAGGGATTATCACTATACACAGGAACTCTGTCGTATTAGGCGGGGGTGTTACATAGATCATAAACATGATCTAGAAGTTCATTTTAGATAGATATAGGATGTGTAGATGTGCTTAAATGTGTGTTTTTGGTCAGCATTAGTGGCTGGCCGAATTATATCTATTATCCTACCAATTTCCCCTAGTCTCCTCTCTTTATATTCATAATTCTAATTCTATTCATAGTCAATTAGCTCCTACTACTGTTGCTACTATTCTACTTCTATTCTTAGGGATCTAGATAAAAACCTTTGTAGAGTAGTGCTTCTTTCTCCTCTAGCTACAGTTGTTCTTCAGCTGTACTTCCTCCTTCCTCTCTCCTTCCTAGATCTCTCTCCCTCTCAAATCTCTCTCTGCTAGGAGTGTGTGTGTTTTTGGTCTAAGATGACCAAGTTCGTTGTGAGCTATGGGGTCAGGGCTACCCAGCTATTTATAGTGTTCTAGGATGCATGTGGTGTTAACACCACATCCATGCATTTAGGTGAGTAAGCTTCTTGAGAAAGCATGCAACCGTCCTTGTAGGTTGTCCTATGTGGAGGTGGCATGGCCACTTTAGGTGGTCAAGCCCATCCTTTTCTAACTTTAGTATAGTTTGGAATCTGACAAGTAGCAGATTTGTTTGCTAGTTTAGTTTGGATTGTGACAAGTAGGATTTGTCTAGTTGCCTTTTCTATCCCTGGCCAATTTGGACAGTGACAATAAGCACAAGGTTTAATTTTTGAGATTTCTATTTTTGTGCCCCTGGTTCATTAGTTGTACTCAGTTTTCCCTAGCCGCTTCGCTTTTCTTCACTTTACCCTCCCTCTATTCTAAAACCCTCACAGGCGCTCAGACGGGGGGATGTCGTCAGGTCAAAGGCTTGACTCTTACATGCTGACTAGGGGGACCGCATTGGGGCGGGTCGTGCGTTGAGCGTTACGTTACGTTACCTCGACCATTACATGCTAACGGGTAGGGCCAGGATACACGGCGAACCATCCATCCATCTCTCGCTGACTTGTGGGCCCCATATTTCCTGATTGTGTGGCTGGTGGAGCCAATGACAAATGGAGCCACTCTGTGGAGCCGTCGAACCCAATGAACAATAGGGCCACTATGTGGGGCCGTTCTATGGGGCCGTTGTAGCCAATGACCGGTGGGGTCGTCATGTGGGGCTGGAGGGGGGATTTGCATATTTGCCATGTTTAACTTTGCAACTTGCATATTTGCCACTTTGTGTGTCACTGACATGTGGTGGTCATGTAGAAAATATGCAAATTTCAAAGAAAAAGTTTCGCAGATATGCAAAAATGGAAAATATGCAAAAAATGATAGGTGGGGTCGTGTATGACATGTCGGCTCTCTCTGTCTCATCCTCCCGCTCCCATCCCCCAGCCCCGAGCATCTCCTATCCCACCGGCGGATAGAGCAACCATCGTCGGCGCGTCCGCGTGTCACTGGATCCATCCTATGGTAGTATGGGACGGACTGCCCCACTGCCCCTCAACACGGCTCTAGCACCTGTTTTGTCCGCATGCATTGTACTTGAGGCAGTACCAACTGCAGGTAGGTTTGCCACCCACGACGACATGGATTTGGTTCTGTTAACATAGCTCGATGAATAGTCACAGAAATTGCTAGTAGTGCTGGGTAAGACCTTCGCTCCTGCTCCGCCCACCCTAATCGATTCGGTTCCCATAATTTCCTCGATATTGCAGGTGAAATTAGTCCTCAATGTCCGGTCGTAGCGAGTACACCAGCGAGGGTGGGGAATCGATCATGTCGTGGCCACATTCTCCTTCTCCTACCACGTCAGAAGTGCATGTAGCTCCTTCTCTTTGTACTACCGTTGAATTTGAAGTGATGCCATGGCCTGTCAGACTGATTCCAATTGGGATTGTTACAGTGTGCTATGCAAGCCGATGATCCATGGTACATTGCATACCAAGATGAATCAACCAAGTGGTCTAGCCAGAGGATGGATTTGGAGGAGATGGTTGCCAAGTTAGGTGATGAATTGGCCCGTAAAAACCCGTTGATATTCGAGCTGAAGCATACTGTCGAGGAAGAATTCAGAGCTTATTCGCAAAGAGAAGTTGACACTTGAGGCTGATTTTGTCGTATCTGATCAATTGGTAGAAAATCTAATACGTGAACTTCAAGTGAAGGGGGAGGAGAATAGTAGATTCATGTGGGCATTTTTAGTAGTTGTCATCCGCGTCCTAGAAGTTATAGTATGCGGTTGTGGTGAAGGGTGGCACGTGTAATGATTAGTTGAATAGATAGGTAATTTAGAGAGTAGAATTGTTATTCAATGGATGGTTGTGAGTTCCTGCTAATTTAGTCACTTTGCGGTCCCAAAGTTTTCGAGAGAATGCATTGGAGGGTCCGAGTTGCTTGCCATTGGATCTAGCGGTCCCAAAGTGGTCGAGAGAATGCATTGCGGGGCCTAAGTTGCTTACCATTAGCTCTAGCGGTGCCAAAGTTGTCAAGAGAATGCATTGTGGGGCCCGAGTTGCTTTCCACTGGATCTAGTTGCCCATAGTTGGCGTGCCAAATGCCTAGAGGGTCAAGTTGGGGCCCTATCAGTTCTGACCATTCTGTCGCTGCCATAGTGCTAATGTAGACTTGCAGCATTGGCAGCACCATCCATTCCCCGTTCCAAATTAGTGGCTAAGATTGTCAAAGAAAGTACTCTGATCCAAGTTAGTTGACTAAAATTTGTCAAGATACAGATGAATCTAATACTAATTCATGTCTAGATACAATCGAATCTAGAAAAATCTAAATCAACTAATTTGTGTCGGAGGGAGTACTACTTATGAATCAGCTTTAGAGCATATCCACCGTCCTCATACACTAGTAGAAAATGGGCCTTTGGTTCGGGCCATTAGTCCCGGCCGTGGCTGGGGCCGGGACTAATGGTCTGAACCAGACGGCCCGAGGAGGCCGAGGCACTATGTCCCGGTCCGTAAGGAACCATTAGTCCCGGTTTGAGATACAAATCGGGACAAATGGGTCTGGGCCGGCGCGCAGAACCTTTAGTCCCGGTTTGTATCTCAAACCAGGACTAATGGCATGGCCCTATATATATGCACCCAGCCCTCCACTCTCTCCTATTTTTTTCCTATGTGAGAGGTGGGTATAACTTTGTGCTAACTTTTTTTCTTCATATGCACTAGAGGTGTTCGGTGAAATGCCTATTAGAGCGATGCCACTTGAGTTCACACAAGACAAAATATGATATGAGCTGCCAGAGCGACACTTAAGGTTTCTCCTCTTTGTTTTGAAGTGTCCTAAAAGGTTAGCAACTATTTTCTCGTTTTGACTGCACGGTACTAATTTAAGCATCGTGATTGCGTTTGATATATATGCATGGTTGTATGATGCAGATGAGCCACCCATGATGTACGGTGACCGACGCTCTAACGCTTACAGAGAAGGCGTGCGTTCTTTTCGCCTTGTGGCCGAGGCGAACAAGCAGCGGGATGGTTTTATGTGTTGTCCATGTGTTGAATGTCGGAATGAGCAGGCTCACACTTCCTCAAGAGTCATTCAGAGCCACCTGCTTCGGTCCGGTTTCATGTCCGGCTATAATGTTTGGACCAAGCACGGAGAAAGAGGGGTTATGATGGAAGACGGCGATGAAGAAGAGAACGATGATGACAACTACCGATCTATGTTCCCTGAATACGATGATACCGCAGTTGAAGATAATGAAAAAGAAGGGGGTGAAGAACGAGAACCAGATGAGCCCGTTGATGATTTTGGTCGGGTCATTAGTGATGCAAGGCGAGACTGCAACACAGAAAAGGAGAGGTTGTAGTTCGAGCAGATGTTATAGGACCACAACACATTGCTGTATCCAACTTGTGAAGATGGCCAGAAGAAGCTGGGTAGCACACTGGAATTGTTGAAGTGGAAGGCAGAGACCGGTATGACTGACTCGGGATTTGAAAAGTTGCTGGTAATAATGAAGAAGCTGCTTCCAAGAAATAACCAATTGCTCTCCAGTACGTACGAAGCAAAGAAACTTGTCTTCCCTCTAGGATTAGACGTGCAAAAGATACATGCATGCCCTAATGACTGCATCCTCTACCGCGGTAAGAAGTACGAGAATATGGATAAATGCCCGGTATGCACTACATTGCGGTATAAGATCAGAAAAGATGACCCTGGTGATGTTGAGGGCGAGCAACCTAGGAAGAGGGTTCCTGCCAAGGTGATGTGGTATGCTCCTATAATACCACGATTGAAACGTTTGTTCAGAAATAAAGAGCATGTCAAGTTGTTGCGATGGAAAATGGAAGACCGTAAGAAATACGGGATGTTGAGGCACCCTGCTGATGGTCGGCAGTGGAGAAAAATCGAGAGAGACTTCCTGGACTTTGATGGTGACGCAAGGAACTTATGGTTTGGTCTAAGTACCGATGGCATGAATCCTTTTGGGGAGCAGAACTGCAGTCACAGCACCTGGCCCATGACTCTATGTATCTACAACCTTCCTCCTTGGTTGTGCATGAAGCGGAAGTTCATTATGATGTCAGTGCTCATCCAAGGCCCGAAGCAACCCGGCAATGACATTGATGTGTACCTAAGGCCATTAGTTGATGAACTTCTACAGTTGTGGGCCAAACCAGGTGTACGTGTGTGGGATGAGCACAAACAGCAGGAATTTGACCTACAAGCGTTGCTGTTCGTAACCATCAATGATTGGCCTGCTCTTAGTAACATTTCAAGACAGACAAACAAAGGATACAATGCATGCACGCACTGTTTAGATGAGACTGAAAGTATATATCTGGATAAATGTAGAAAGAATGTGTACCCGTACAATCGTCGTTTTCTTCCGCCCAGTCATCCCTTAAAGAAGAAAGGCAAGCATTTCAATGGCAAGGCAGAAACCCGGACGAAGCCTGTCCCCCGTAGTGGTTCCGATGTATTTGGTATGGTCAAGGATTTGGATGTAATCTTTGGAAAGGGTCCTGGAGGACAACCTATTCCGAAAGACCCCATTACCGGACACGCACCCATGTGGAAGAAGAAATCTATATTTTGGGAGCTACCCTATTGGAAAGTGCATGAGGTCCGCTCTGCAATCGACGTGATGCACCTGACGAAGGATCTTTGCATGAATATTCTAGGCTTCCTGGGCTTGTATGGGAAGTCAAAAGATACCCCGGCAGCACGGGAGGACCAGGAACATCATAAAGGACGAGACGGCAAGCATCCAGGGCAGTTTCAAGGGCTTGCTAGCTATGCTCTTACCAAAGAAGAGAAGGAAATCTTTTTTGAAGTCCTTTTCAGTATCAATGTCTCGTCTGGCTTCTCGTTGAATATGAAGGGAATAGTAAATATGAAAGAGAAAAAATTTCAAAACCTAAAGTCTCATGACTGCCATGTGCTTATGACGCAATTGCTTTCGGTTGCATTGAGGGGAATTCTACCAGAAAATGTTTGACTAGCCATTGTGAAGGTATGTGCATTCCTCAATGCAATTTCTCAGAAGGTAATCGATCGAGAAAGTCTATCAGGATTATAGATTGATGTGGTCCAATGTCTGGTCAGCTTCGAGTTGTTGTTCCCGCCATCCTTCTTCAATATTATGACGCACCTCCTAGTTCACCTAGTCGAAGAGATTAGAATTCTCGGTCCTGTGTTTCTACACAATATGTTCCCCTTCGAGAGGTTCATGGGAGTCTTAAAGAAATATGTTCATAACCGTGCTAGGCCAGAAGGAAGCATCTCCAAGGGCTATGGAACAGAGGAGGTCATTGAGTTTTGTGTTGACTTTCTTCCTGACCTTAAGTCGATTGGTGTTCCTGAATCTCGGTATGAGGGGAGGATGACTGGAAAAGGCACACTAGGAAGGAAATCAATGGTATGTAGGGACGGGCATTCTTTCACTCAAGCACACTACACAGTTCTACACAATTCCATCGTGGTGGCTCCATATATCGAGAAACACAAGAATATTCTACGCTCCGAAAACCCGGGGAAGCCTGAAACCTTGATTAAAGGGGAACACGAGAAGTATTTTGGCAATTGGTTGCAGACACATCTCATGAATAACACCACTATTGGAGATGAGTTGTACTCGTTGGCCAGGTTACCATCTTCGACTATATGTACTTTCAAAGGGTATGAGATAAATGGGAATACATTTTACACGATCGCCCAAGATAAAAAGAGCACCAACCAAAACAGTGGTGTCCGCTTTGATGCAACAAATGACAATGGGCAGATTGACACATATTATGGGTACATAGAGGAGATATGGGAACTTGACTATGGACCTACTTTTAAGGTCCCTTTGTTTCGGTGCAAATGGGTCAAGCTGACAGGAGGCGGGGTACATGTAGACGAAAAGTACGGCATGACAACAGTGGATCTCAACAATCTTGCGTACATGGATGAACCATTCGTCCTAGCCAACGATGTGGCTCAGGTTTTCTATGTGAAGGACATGTCTACCAAACCGAGAAAAAGGAAAGATAAGCAAAAGAGTACAGAATACGATGAGCCAAAGCGCCACATAGTTCTTTCAGGGAAAAGAAACATCGTGGGCGTGGATGACAAGACAGACATGTCCGAAGATTGCAATAAGTTTCATGAAATTCCGCCCTTCAAAGTGAAAACTGACCCAAGCATCCTGTTAAATGATGAAGATTCTCCATGGCTACGGTGCAGAAGAAAACCACAACACTAGATGTTGGTGATGTGTAATAATGTATTAAACCTTTTATTTGAGACATAAATCTATGTAATTAAACCTTTTATTTGAGACATAAATCTATGTAATGTATTAAACCTTTTATTTGAGACATAAAGGTCCCCTTTCATGTAATACATCTTGCTCAATCAAACTAGACGTTCTGAGCCACGGTAGGTAGTTGGGATGCCAGTTGGGATTCCTCCGCTGCTCTGGCGTGAGCTCGAGGTAGTAGTGGTTCGTGATGGCCATCCGGCGCTCCACACCTAGAGGGACAGGAGGGACCGGCACGCCTCCGGCGCTCAGCATCCAGCCGGTGGGGACGCGGTAGCCGGTGGGCAGGGGTAGTTCGAGGCGCAAAGCGCCTCCGCCTCCCGGGTGGTTAGAGATACGATGGAAGCCATGGGAAGAGAATGATGAGTCTATATGTGATATGTAAATGGAGGCCAAGCGTACATATATATACTGAAAAAATGGCGGGAAGACAGAGGTGGGAACCGGTGGAAAGCGCGGGAACGCAGTGGCGCGTGAAACTTTCATCCCGGGTGGGGGCTCAAACCGGGACAAAAGATGGGGGGCCTTATCTGGGGGAGGCTTATCTAGGAGGGCCTTATCTGGGGTGTGGCTAACCTTTAGTACCGTCTGGTGGGTGCAACCGGGACTAAGGGTGGTTTTTGTGTCATCTAACAAAACTGTCGGTAGGATAAGGACGTGTGGGTAACCTTTAGTACCGGGTGGGGGCTCAAACCGGGACTAAAGCTGTCGGTAGGATAAGGACGCTGGGTGGACTGCACTGCTCGATGTAGTGCACGACGCCCTGTCGGAGGAAGAAGACAAAGTAGAAGCGGCGTCGTGCCTATAAAAGGAGCATCGATACGCCATGACAAGCAACTCAACAAGCCAATATGGATGGAGAGTTTCATCCCCATGGATGGAGGAAAGGGTTGGGAAATCTCCCGTGGCGGAACTTCTCGAAGATGCGCTTGGTGCACACGCCCTATGGCATCTTCGGAAGTTCTGCCTCGGAAAATATTTTCCTGCTAGCCCGTGAAAGACTACATCTCCGCCTCCCTGGGGTTAGAGGTATGGTGGAAGCCATGGGATAGAGTGGAGAGAGGCGGCAGATATGAGTGTAGATTTGCTATGGCAACGACCAAGCCAACATGGATGGAGAGTTTCATCCCCATGGATGGAGGAAAGGGTTTGGAAATGTCCCGTGGCCGAATTTCTCGAAGATGCCCTTGGTGCACACGCCCTATGGCATCTTCGGAAGTTCCGCCTTGGAAAATATTTTCCTGCTAGCCCATGAAAGACTCCATCTCCGCCTTCCTGGGGTTAGAGGTATGGTGAAAGCCATGGGATAGAGTGGAGAGAGGCGGCAGATATGAGTCTAGATGTGCTATGACAACGACCAAGCCGAAACCCTAAACACTAAACCCTAAACACTAAAGGGGCTTCCCTCGTACGGAGAAAGCTACAGGGGTAGACGATCCGAGGCCCCCGGTCTAGGGTTTCGCCGGAGGAAGACCACCGGAGCGTCGGAATCACATGAAAATGGCAAAATGGTTAATAGTTTGACTAGTTAGAATAAATATATTATAAAACAGAAAATAGATCTGGATTACTTATTCAAATTCAAATACTTTATATGTTAAAAATATGCAAAATATAATAGTTAATGCATTTTTAAATTGGAAATGGCAAAATGGTTATTAGTTTCACTAGTTAGAATAATTATTTTATAAAATAGAAAATAGATTTGGATTACTTATTCAAATTCAAATACTTTTTATGTTAAAAATATGCAAAATATAATAATTAATGCATTTTTAAATTGGAAATGGAAAAATGGTTATTAGTTTCACTAGTTAGAATAATTATTTTATAAAACAGAAAATAGATTTGGATTACTTATTCAAATTCAAATACTTTTTATGTTAAAAATATGCAAAATATAATAGTTAATGCATTTTTAAATTGGAAATAGCAAAATGGTTATTAGTTTCACTAGTTAGAATAATTATTTTATAAAACAGAAAATAGATTTGGATTACTTATTCAAATTCAAAAACTTTTCATGTTGAAAATTTTCTCAAATTCATAAGTATGCAAAAACTATATAATTCAAATGTTTAAAAAATCTAATAGCTACAAATTGTGATATTTGAAAAAACAGACGCCAACTTAGGCCCAGCGCGTGCAAATTTGGGCCTTTAGTCCCGTCCCAGAACACCATCCGGGACTAAAGGCTCTGCATGCGAAAAGGCACCCCGAGCCTTTAGTCCCGGTGCGTGGCTGGAACCGGGACTAAAGACCCCCCCCCCTTTAGTCCCGGTTCTAGCCACGCACCGGGACTAAAGGGTGGGTGGGTACTTAATGTGTCGCTTCTTCCCCGGTCGAATCCATCGACCGAAGGAAGCACTCGCGAGGAGCTGCGTTCGCGCCAGTGCCAAATCTCATTGTCCTCGGCGCCTCCCCGGCTAACCTCCCCGCGTCGCGCCTCCCCGGCTGACCGCCCCAGCCACCATACCTCCCGACGCCGCCGCGGCCACCCACGCCGCCACGAGCTCCGCCACAGTCCCGGCCTCACCCCTCCCCTCGCTGGTCGCCACCGCCACTGCTGGTATAGAAATGTATAGGAAATATTTTGTGTATAGAAAAATATTTTGTGTATAGAAAATATTTGTATATAGAATTTTTTTGTATATAAAAATATTTGTATATAGGAAATATTTTGTGTATAGAAAAATATTTTGTGTATAGGAAATATTTGTATATAGAATATTTTTGTATATAGAAATATTTGTATATAGGAATTATTTGTATATATGAAATTTTTTGTATATAGAAATATTTGTATATAGGAATTTTTTTGTATATAGAAATATTTGTATATAGGAATTATTTGTATATAGATAATATTTGTATATAGAAATATTTGTATAGAGGAATTTTTTTGTATATAGGAATTATTTGTATATAGAAAATATTTGTATAAAGAAAATATTTGTATATAGAAAATATTTGTATATAGGAAATATTTGTATATAGAAATTTTTTGTATATAGAAATATTTGTATATAGGAATTATTTGTATATAGGAAATAATTTGTATATAGAAATATTTGTATATAGGAATTATTTGTATATAGGAATTATTTGTATATAGAAAATATTTGTATATAGGAAATATTTGTATATAGAAATTTTTTGTATATAGAAATATTTGTATATAGGAATTATTTATATATAGGAAATATTTTGTATATAGAAATATTTGTATATAGGAATTATTTGTATATAGGAAATCTTTGTATATAGGAAATATTTGTATATAGAAATTTTTTGTATATAGAAATATTTGTATATAGGAATTATTTGTATATAGGAAATATTTTGTATATAGAAATATTTGTATATAGGAATTATTTGTATATAGGAATTATGTGTATATAGGAAATCTTTGTATATAGAAATATTTATATATAGGAATTATTTGTATATAAGAAATATTTTGTATATAGGAATTATTTGTATATTGAATGAAAAATGCTATTGTGTGCATTTTGTAGAAAACTATGGATCCAATCCAGAGAGACCTAGCACAAGAAGAAATTCTCGAGGATATGATCAACGACACCCCCCATGTTGATCCACCTGAATCTCCGTCGATTTATCTGAACCCCTCCGGTGAGGGAGGGGAGGTCGACCGAAATGATCAAGAAGCCGACGGCTTCGGTGGTAGAGAAGCCGATGGCTCCGATAGTGGAGAAGCCGACGGCTTCGGTGGTGGAGAAGCCGACGGCTCCGGTGGTGGAGAAGCCGACGGCGAGGTATATATATGAAGTCTGCTGATCATTACATGCATTAACTGAGTTGTATATATATATATAAATTGATGAATGTTTCTTCTCTTAGGCCTCCACATCGAGCAAAAAATATTCCAAATGAGGCTCGGCCAAAAAGTTGGATGCATCTACGCGTTATACAATTACGCGGGTATCACCACGGGGTGAACCGGTGGAACCCGAAAAAGCTAAAACTGTATTTAAACAACAATGCGGAGTTATGGTTAGGGATCGCATCCCGATCACCGTTCGAGAGTGGAATAAGACCAAAGGGGCGAAAGAGGGTGAGTATGTCTCCGACAGGTGCAAAGAGGGTTTTTGGAATAACCTCATGACACATTTCACCCTGCCAGAATGTGAGGATGATGCTGACACGGCTACATTGAGGAAGAAAGTCAAGCAGTGGACTCTTACGAAGATGGCCGAACTATTCAAGAACTGGAAGAAAGCATTATGGCAAAAGTATCAGAAGACGAAGAAGCCTCCTAAATTTGAATGCTATCTAACGGCAAAGAAGTTAATCGGGATGCATTTGTGAAGTACAAGGAGTCACAACCTGCTATGGAAATGTCGGAAAAAAAACAAGAAAAATGTCGCGATGAAGAAATATCACCATCACCCGGGGCCAGGGGCTACGCGGCTGCCATGCCAAAGTGGGATGCTAAAGAGAATGAGCTGCTGCTAAAGGGATCACTCCAGAACCAATACGCGAAGAATGGGATCTGAGGGCAAGGAATTGGTTCCTTGGGCATGGGAGTGAGTATGACGAAAGTATAGGGGACCTTATTTGCAGTGACGGGATTAGGATACCCCGGGATACATGGCAGAAAGTGGTGAAGGATATTAAAGGAGGGACAACAAAGTTCCATCCCGATAGAGAGAAAGACTTGCTGACAAAGGTCCTCGGGAATGACGAACGTGGAGGACATGTATGAGGCCTTGGCCCTAGTTATACGTGGGAGATGGGGTTTCCCAAAGACAGAGATACTTATAGGAGCCGAGAGAGAGCAAAGAGGCGACGGCAGGAGGAGGAGGGAGACAAGTTCACTTAGTTGATAGGAACACTTCGAATGCATCAGCAACAGATTGACGAACTTCGAGGAGCAGCGCGCCTGCAAGATCCTGTACTCAATATTACCGCCATCCCATCTCAGCGGAAAAGCAGCGTGGCTGAATCGGAGGTCCCTTCTGACGATGCACGTATGGTAGATGGCGGTCCCGGCTACCCCGTGGATGGAATCAAGGAGTAGGCATCTTGTGAGCTCCATCAGAAGGTGAAGAACCTATCCATCAAGGTGGCGGTCGGATGTGCTTTACCTTGTCCACCTGGCGCACGCTGGCATGGCCATGAGATTCAAGCTGGCTATGCTAAAGTTGGTGTGGATGAAATCGCAATGGGGTGGGACTCAATGGAGCTTGACATCCCTGGACCTGAAGGTGAGAGGACACTCGGAGAAGTACTGGGTGGTATCATTCTATGGGACAAGAACAACATCAAGCTTCTAGGCTGGACGCCAAAGCCAACACCGCCTCCGAGTGGTCGCATGTCACCTTCACCTCCATCACCTCCAAGAAGCCCACCCCATGACTACGACCACCATAGCCTGAGTCCATCTCGATCTCCGCCGCAGCCTCCGATTAGTACTAAACGACGCAGGAGCCCAAAACGACAAATGTCGTCCCTCCCAAGAGTACCTCCTAAGAATCTTTCTATCAGACCTTACGATCGTACTGACGAGGAAACCGACATGATCTTAAAGGCCGAATGTGTTGCGCGGCTTCAAAAGAAGAAACCCGAGCCCGCCCTAGTATACACCGAGAAGCAAAAAGCGTATGCACTTTCTTTTCTGAACACAAAATCGCAATATGACTTGCACCATAAGCCAGATGACTATCGACGCACACTTCAGAAGGAAGTGAAGAAGAGCAAATCAAGTAGAAGTGCAAGCGGGAGCAAATCATCAAGTCAAAGTGCAACCGGGAAAACAAAGGACGTCCCCCAGCTCGGGGAACAGGCCAAAAAATCGACCCCACCCCTCAAGGTGGTATCCTATGACACTCCCCAGCAGGATATGGAAGAAGCTAAGAAGCTTGCGGCCGCTATGAATGTGACTGTTGAGGAATTGCTAGGTTCCCAGGACGACAAGTTACCCAAGGCTCAGGTAGTCCCTACATATGTCCCAGAGAATCCTCTGGTCAGCTTTGAGCAGTTCCAACAATTGCCAACACAAATGCGGAGTTTACATAAATGGTACTTCCGAGAAGAAGAGGTCCATGTTGAGTTTCTAGAACTCTTCCAGTTATACACTTTCGACGCCATCGACAAAAGTCTCATGAGTTGCTATTGTCTGTAAGTTGTTGAATTCATTGTCTATATATAAGCTGTTCATTTTTTCAGTTGTTTAGTTCATTGCATGTAATTATCCTAATTATATCCTTTTGTACTCTATTATTATGCAGAATGAAGATCATGGAATGTAAAAGA